>CM046453.1:47760935-47855326 GCA_025506515.1 Flaveria trinervia | reverse complement strand
AAGAACTCCTTTCTTCCGAGACCAACTTTGCTTCCGAAGGTGATTTTCCATTTACCTTCTTCTTTGGTTTGGAGCTTCCGAGGGAAACAGACTTTCCTTCCGAAGCTTGAGACTTCTTGAGATTCTTTGAAGTCTTTGTATTGGTCATGTGGATAGTACTTTTAGGATTGTATGGACAATCCTTGGCAATATGAGAAGTACTTTCACACATAACACACAGCATTTTCTTCTTCAAAGAAATCTCCTTTTGAGAGCAAGACTGACCTTGGTCACATCCCTTTTTCACCTTCATCTTGGTAGATTCAGATACAGTTTCCTTGGGCTGTGAACTGTTTTTGGAATATGATGGTCCAGGCTGTGCAGCAGTGGTACACAGCAGCTCAGTCTTCTTCTTTGTACTGAGATGATTTGAACATGAACCAGAACTCTTAGATAAGAGGCTTTGGTGGATGTCTTCAGTCCTTATTGCTTTGAAGCCTGCAGAGATAAACACTTGTTTCTGCTTAGCATCAAAGGTAGCCTTGATTTCTTGAGCCTTCTTTGCTTTCCTTTTGCTCTTCCTGATCAAGTTCTTTCTCTTGGACTTGGTCATCACAGTTAATTTCTTCTCCTCAGAAGGATAGTGGCCCTTGGAGGAATCCTCTTCTTCACTCTTCTCAGAGGGATTCCTCACTATCACTTCTTCATCATCCTCACTTACTGGATCTATGAGAGGAAGCTCATCTTCACAAGTTCCACACCTAGGAGATCTTACAGACAAGATTGTGTGTGGAGGAGCTATCTCATTTGATCCCAGTCCCTGTCTATTTTGATAACAAACCTTATTGTGTAGGGATGAGAATATCATGTTCTTGAAGGTCTCTTCTTCAAGAACACTTTTCTCTGCCAGGGCTTTGCTGATCACAAGCTCAGCCTGGCATTTAGTCAACTTAGTGATGAGATCTTAGATCTGAGTTCTAAAATCTGTTTGTTCATGTTTTAGTACTGAAATAGTTTTCTCCAAGTCTTCTATCTTTAACTTGTAATCATTTTCAGATTTTCTAAAGTCAGATTTCAATATGTTTAATGACTCAAGATCAGATCTCATCTCTAGGTTGTAGGACCTGTATCTATTTACTTTAGCAATGCATTCAGGGGAGCAAAGATGTTCTAATACCTTGGCTTCATCATGATCAGCCATCAATGCTTGGTTTGGAGAAGCATCCTCCACCTGAAAACTCCAGTCAAATCCTCCCTCTTCAACAGCAACCGCAGCATGTTGCTTTGTCTTCTCAGCCTGAGGGGTATTGTTGGTGAAGTTTGGTCTGAGTTGTGTTTGACCCCCATTTGCTCTGGGTGCCTTACACTCCCTGGCGAAGTGACCCATAAGGTTACAATTGTAACACTTAACTTTGCTTTTATCCAGACCAAACTTTCCACTGGTAGCATTGCTTGGAAATTTTCTTCCTGTCCTCTTGTAGAACTTCTTGGCTCTGTGAGTGAGAAGAGCCATCTGCTGAACTATCTCCATGTATTCCAGGTCATCTGGATGGATACAGTCTAGATCTTCAAGAGTGAAGAGATAATTTCCACAGCTTTCATCTGCAGACACAAAGGCTTGCGAAGAACTTGTCTCTTGGAATGGACTTCCTTGAGTAAAGTTCTCCCTTGGTGTCTCCGGGAAGGTGATGAAAGGACCCTTTTGTGAGTTGTCAGGGTAGCATAGGAGATGATGTTGGGGTTCTATGCTGTCCCTTTCAGCCACATGAAGGGCTGAACCCATTTGATTGTGAGAGTTGCCAGATGAACCTTGTAAGTTCATCTCCATCTGGTATCCACTGAGAATCCCATATAACTCTGTTAGAGTAAGAGTTTTAAGGTTCTCAGTCCTCTTGATTACCACACAATAGTGTGTCCATTGCCTAGGAAGTGAGGACATGAACTTCCTTACAATGTCTCTGTTCTCAAGAGGAACTCCTCCATCCACAAGGGTATCCACAATCTCAACATACCTGAAGTATTGTTGGGTCATGGTTTCACCTGTTTTAAAGGTGAAATTTTCAAACTGCTGCTTCAGAATATCTTTCTTGTTCTCCTTGGCTTCAGAGGAGCCTTCATACATCAGCTTCAGTGCATCCCACAGCTGTTTAGCTGTCTTGCACTTCTTAAAACCTCTGTACACAGAGTTTGGAATAGCAGTCTGAAGAGCAGTCATGGCCTTCCTGTCAATCTCTACTCTTTTCTATCTTCATCTGAGTAGTTGGCCACATCTTTAGGAATCATACCAGCACCGGTAGCAGAGGGGGTGCTAGGTATGAAAGGTCCATATTCAACAGATTCCCACATTCTTGAGTCAAGAGACCTGATGAAGCCTTCCATCCTCATGCACCAGGTGTCGAAGTCATCAAGAGTGATCAATGGGGATTTGTTCATGGTTCCAGTCTCCATATCAGTCTTTGAGATGGAAGCCATTTGAGAAAAGTTTAGTTTTTGTGTGTGTGAGGGATCTTAAGATGGTTAGATCTTATATCACGAGCCTGAGAGCTCTGATACCAATTGCAGGATCGTTCAAGGGCTTGAACACAATTACAACACAACAACACAATGAGGAGATAACTAAATCTTAATCAAACAGTGAACTAGGTAACCAAAGGTGATGCAGAGAACACAAGTAAAGCAAAAGACAGAACAAGAAGTATAGTTTTCAAGGGAGCAGTATATTGCTTTCTCAAGTTCTTTTACAAGTGTTACAAAGCATATAGAAAGATACAAGAACTTGGAATACTTATACTACAACCTACAGCCGGCTATACTATGAAAGCCAGCTGGATACAATTGACTAGACACTAACAAAATCAATTGTAGGATCAAAAGGCATATCTGCCTTTTGATCTTGTGACTATGACATGCCATAGCTCACATCCTTATACATTACAAAAAGGATAAAGTACATAAAGTAGAAAGTCTCAGACACAAGACCTCAATGTACAGTTACCAAAAGCATGGACCTTTTCACCAACTCTTGTAAGTTGGTGACTTATCAGAGACGCAGCGGAAAAGGTGCTTTATGGAACAGTACATCAGATAAAGCATGTGTACTAAAAGTCTTCGGAAGAAATCTGTCTTCATAGGTTGAAGCTTCGGAAGACTTTGTCTCTTCAAGCTTCGGAAGACTTCATGTTAGGCTTCGGAAGATATTGGTCTTGGCTTCGGAAGAAATTACACTTAGAGTATTTTCTAATGCTTTGTGTAATTCTTCCGAAGCATTCTTCACTTCAGTACTTAGTGCATGTTGCTGAAACACTTAGGCAGTTTTGGGTTGCATCAGACTTCAGGAATCCTTACACCTCCTTCTTCAACAGCAACAACAGCTTGCTGCATTGACTTCTCATTCTAGAGAGCTTTGTCAGTGTAGTTTGGTCTGGATGATGTTTGGCCATCATTTGTTCTAGGTGCCTTACACTCTCTAGCAAAGTGACCCATCAAGTTACATGTCACAACCCAACCTTGACGGCGAAAACGTCGAGATGTGGGGGTTAAGATCGTTCACAGCCCATAACGTTATTATTAACCCAATATATTATTCATAAGTTTGAAAAGTACATTACAAGCATAAGTCTCAAATAAGAAGACAATATAAGAAATATAACAAGCTCATTCATTAAGTTAACTAGGTCCATTCCTAGGTGTGAACAACTTCAAAAATGGTGATCAAGCTTGAGTATTTCCTGAAACATGTTAAAAATAAAAGGTCAACGTAATGTTGGTGAGATTTCCATAGTTTTCGATACATAAGTATATAAAAGATGGCAATTCATGTTGTAAGTTAGAGAACAAAGTAAACTAGGGATGTAAGACAGAATGCACAATCAACCTCGACAAAGTTTTACAAGTCTCAAACGTTTAAAAGTATATGCGATTAGCTAAGTGTACTTGGATCAACCAAGCAGGCTTGTCTGGCCCATAGATCTATGACTTCGCTAGGCTAGCAATAGTTAATGATTGTACATATATTCGACATTGCATGGTAGCCACTAAGTTCAACTAACCACAACATACAGGTTAAATGCCATAAGTTTACAAGAATCAAACGTGTTTACAAGTGCAAAGTTTATAATGTAACATGTTTCACCCCAAAGTGTGAAAGTATAAAAAAAGGTATTCCACCTTTTGGCATTGCATGATTTCAATTATGGGACATACTTTAAGGACATTTGAAAACCCTAAGTAATAATTTTAAGTTTAAAATTAAACATTCGGTTTTAGACGACCAATATCTTTGGATATATTAAGATCCATGTACACGTTGGTCAAGGTATGAAGATAGTTACATAAGGCGCACAACGTATAACGTTGTGTAACGTAGGAATTGAGGAGTAATACGAGTTTGATATTAATGGGAACATTCTGTAAGATAGGAATGAGAAGATATTAGAGTTTTGATGATAAACCACTCCAAGGAATCAAAGATTTTTGATATTTTAATATAAAGCGGATGGTTCCATTTGGTAACGCATTACCATTTGGAAACGTTGACACGTCAAGGTAAATTGACCCATTTGCCTTAGAAACTTGTGTATGTTGACCATAGTTTATCACTCATCCCAGAAATCCCCAGGTAAGCATAACTGGTCTCGCAATGAGATTTATACGATATGCTTACCTTAGCCCGAAGCCTTTTGCCAGGAAATCCAAGATACGGGTGTTTATGTGTCACATAATATTTCTTAGGTTCATGGAATCAAAACCTTGATGAGATTTATATAGATTAGACATAGAGTCTAAGGAATTAAACCCACGATAATAAGCGTAGATTCCACATGTTGTCGAGAATAAGTTTAGAAAGCTTCATTTGTCGAGGAGAATCAAAGGGTCAAAGATAAGTTTAGGGAGACAAGTAACAATGTTTAGGCATCCTATGCTAAAGCATCAAATTGCACATAGGAGGGCATAGCATTATGTAGCATGCAAACTATATCATTTACAAGATAGAATTAGGATTCTATAAGGTTCATGCATACTATAGTCTAGGTCACCATTTCTAATAACCTAAATCCCTATAGTTATGGGCTCTGATACCAATTGTCACACCCCAACCTTGATGACGGAAACGTCGAGATGTGAGGGTTAAGATCGTTCACAGCCACATAACGCTATTATTAAACCCAAATATATTATTCATAAGTTTGAAAAGTACATTACAAGCATAAGTCTCAAATCAGAACACAATATAAGAAATATAACAAGCTCATTCATTAAGTTAACTAGGTCCATTCCTAGGTGTGAACAACTTCAAAAATGGTGATCAAGCTTGAGTATTTCCTTAAACATGTTAAAAATTAAAAGGTCAACATAATGTTGGTGAGATTTCCATAGTTTTCGATACATAAGTATATAAAAGATGGCAATTCATGTTGTAAGTTAGAGAACAAAGTAAACTAGGGATGTAAGACAGAATGCACAATCAAACCTCGACAAAGTTTTACAAGTCTCAAACGTTTAAAAGTATATACGATTAGCTATGTGTACTTGGATCAACTAAGCAGGCTTGTCTGGCCCATAGATCTATGACTTCGCTAGGCTAGCAATAGTTAATGATTGTACATATATTCGACATTGCATGGTAGCCACTAAGTTCAACTAACCACAACATACAGGTGAAATGCCATAAGTTTACAAGAATCAAACGTGTTTACAAGTGCAAAGTTTATAATGTAACATGTTTCACCCCAAAGTGTGAAAGTATAAAAAAAGGTATTCCACCTTTTGGCATTGCATGATTTCAATTATGGGACATACTTTAAGGACATTTGAAAACCCTAAGTAATAATTTTAAGTTTAAAATTAAACATTCGGTTTTAGACGACCAATATCTTTGGATATATAAGATCCATGTACACGTTGGTCAAGGTATGAAGATAGTTACATAAGGCGCACAACGTATAACGTTGTGTAAACGTAGGAATTGAGGAGTAATACGAGTTTGATATTAATGGGAACATTCTGTAAGATAGGAATGAGAAGATATTAGAGTTTTGATGATAAACCACTCCAAGGAATCAAAGATTTTTGATATTTTAAATATAAAGCGGATGGTTCCATTTGGTAACGCATTACCATTTGGAAACGTTGACACGTCAAGGTAAATTGACCCATTTGCCTTAGAAACTTGTGTATGTTGACCATAGTTTATCACTCATCCCAGAAATCCCCAGGTAAGCATAACTGGTCTCGCAATGAGATTTATACGATATGCTTACCTTAGCCCGAAGCCTTTTGCCAGGAAATCCAAGATACGGGTGTTTATGTGTCACATAATATTTCTTAGGTTCATGGAATCAAAACCTTGATGAGATTTATATAGATTAGACATAGAGTCTAAGGAATTAAACCCACGATAATAAGCGTAGATTCCACATGTTGTCGAGAATAAGTTTAGAAAGCTTCATTTGTCGAGGAGAATCAAAGGGTCAAAGATAAGTTTAGGGAGACAAGTAACAATGTTTAGGCATCCTATGCTAAAGCATCAAATTGCACATAGGAGGGCATAGCATTATGTAGCATGCAAACTATATCATTACAAGATAGAATTAGGATTCTATAAGGTTCATGCATACTATAGTCTAGGTCACCATTTCTAATAACCTAAATCCCTATAGTTATGGGCTCTGATACCAATTTGTCACACCCCAACCTTGATGACGGAAACGTCGAGATGTGAGGGTTAAGATCGTTCACAGCCACATAACGCTATTATTAAACCCAAATATATTATTCATAAGTTTGAAAAGTACATTACAAGCATAAGTCTCAAATCAGAACACAATATAAGAATATAACAAGCTCATTCATTAAGTTAACTAGGTCCATTCCTAGGTGTGAACAACTTCAAAAATGGTGATCAAGCTTGAGTATTTCCTTAAACATGTTAAAAATTAAAAGGTCAACATAATGTTGGTGAGATTTCCATAGTTTTCGATACATAAGTATATAAAAGATGGCAATTCATGTTGTAAGTTAGAGAACAAAGTAAACTAGGGATGTAAGACAGAATGCACAATCAAACCTCGACAAAGTTTTACAAGTCTCAAACGTTTAAAAGTATATACGATTAGCTATGTGTACTTGGATCAACTAAGCAGGCTTGTCTGGCCCATAGATCTATGACTTCGCTAGGCTAGCAATAGTTAATGATTGTACATATATTCGACATTGCATGGTAGCCACTAAGTTCAACTAACCACAACATACAGGTGAAATGCCATAAGTTTACAAGAATCAAACGTGTTTACAAGTGCAAAGTTATAATGTAACATGTTTCACCCCAAGTGTGAAAGTATAAAAAAAGGTATTCCACCTTTTGGCATTGCATGATTTCAATTATGGGACATACTTTAAGGACATTTGAAAACCCTAAGTAATAATTTTAAGTTTAAAATTAAACATTCGGTTTTAGACGACCAATATCTTTGGATATATTAAGATCCATGTACACGTTGGTCAAGGTATGAAGATAGTTACATAAGGCGCACAACGTATAACGTTGTGTAAACGTAGGAATTGAGGAGTAATACGAGTTTGATATTAATGGGAACATTCTGTAAGATAGGAATGAGAAGATATTAGAGTTTTGATGATAAACCACTCCAAGGAATCAAAGATTTTTGATATTTTAAATATAAAGCGGATGGTTCCATTTGGTAACGCATTACCATTTGGAAACGTTGACACGTCAAGGTAAATTGACCCATTTGCCTTAGAAACTTGTGTATGTTGACCATAGTTTATCACTCATCCCAGAAATCCCCAGGTAAGCATAACTGGTCTCGCAATGAGATTTATACGATATGCTTACCTTAGCCCGAAGGCCTTTTGCCAGGAAATCCAAGATACGGGTGTTATGTGTCACATAATATTCTTAGGTTCATGGAATCAAAACCTTGATGAGATTTATATAGATTAGACATAGAGTCTAAGGAATTAAACCCACGATAATAAGCGTAGATTCCACATGTTGTCGAGAATAAGTTTAGAAAGCTTCATTTGTCGAGGAGAATCAAAGGGTCAAAGATAAGTTTAGGGAGACAAGTAACAATGTTTAGGCATCCTATGCTAAAGCATCAAATTGCACATAGGAGGGCATAGCATTATGTAGCATGCAAACTATATCATTTACAAGATAGAATTAGGATTCTATAAGGTTCATGCATACTATAGTCTAGGTCACCATTTCTAATAACCTAAATCCCTATAGTTATGGGCTCTGATACCAATTTGTCACACCCCAACCTTGATGACGGAAACGTCGAGATGTGAGGGTTAAGATCGTTCACAGCCACATAACGCTATTATTAAACCCAAATATATTATTCATAAGTTTGAAAAGTACATTACAAGCATAAGTCTCAAATCAGAACACAATATAAGAAATATAACAAGCTCATTCATTAAGTTAACTAGGTCCATTCCTAGGTGTGAACAACTTCAAAAATGGTGATCAAGCTTGAGTATTTCCTTAAACATGTTAAAAATTAAAAGGTCAACATAATGTTGGTGAGATTTCCATAGTTTTCGATACATAAGTATATAAAAGATGGCAATTCATGTTGTAAGTTAGAGAACAAAGTAAACTAGGGATGTAAGACAGAATGCACAATCAAACCTCGACAAAGTTTTACAAGTCTCAAACGTTTAAAAGTATATGCGATTAGCTAAGTGTACTTGGATCAACCAAGCAGGCTTGTCTGGCCCATAGATCTATGACTTCGCTAGGCTAGCAATAGTTAATGATTGTACATATATTCGACATTGCATGGTAGCCACTAAGTTCAACTAACCACAACATACAGGTGAAATGCCATAAGTTTACAAGAATCAAACGTGTTTACAAGTGCAAAGTTTATAATGTAACATGTTTCACCCCAAAGTGTGAAAGTATAAAAAAAGGTATTCCACCTTTTGGCATTGCATGATTTCAATTATGGGACATACTTTAAGGACATTTGAAAACCCTAAGTAATAATTTTAAGTTTAAAATTAAACATTCGGTTTTAGACGACCAATATCTTTGGATATATTAAGATCCATGTACACGTTGGTCAAGGTATGAAGATAGTTACATAAGGCGCACAACGTATAACGTTGTGTAAACGTAGGAATTGAGGAGTAATACGAGTTTGATATTAATGGGAACATTCTGTAAGATAGGAATGAGAAGATATTAGAGTTTTGATGATAAACCACTCCAAGGAATCAAAGATTTTTGATATTTTAAATATAAAGCGGATGGTTCCATTTGGTAACGCATTACCATTTGGAAACGTTGACACGTCAAGGTAAATTGACCCATTTGCCTTAGAAACTTGTGTATGTTGACCATAGTTTATCACTCATCCCAGAAATCCCCAGGTAAGCATAACTGGTCTCGCAATGAGATTTATACGATATGCTTACCTTAGCCCGAAGGCCTTTTGCCAGGAAATCCAAGATACGGGTGTTTATGTGTCACATAATATTTCTTAGGTTCATGGAATCAAAACCTTGATGAGATTTATATAGATTAGACATAGAGTCTAAGGAATTAAACCCACGATAATAAGCGTAGATTCCACATGTTGTCGAGAATAAGTTTAGAAAGCTTCATTTGTCGAGGAGAATCAAAGGGTCAAAGATAAGTTTAGGGAGACAAGTAACAATGTTTAGGCATCCTATGCTAAAGCATCAAATTGCACATAGGAGGGCATAGCATTATGTAGCATGCAAACTATATCATTTACAAGATAGAATTAGGATTCTATAAGGTTCATGCATACTATAGTCTAGGTCACCATTTCTAATAACCTAAATCCCTATAGTTATGGGCTCTGATACCAATTTGTCACACCCCAACCTTGATGACGGAAACGTCGAGATGTGAGGGTTAAGATCGTTCACAGCCACATAACGCTATTATTAAACCCAAATATATTATTCATAAGTTTGAAAAGTACATTACAAGCATAAGTCTCAAATCAGAACACAATATAAGAAATATAACAAGCTCATTCATTAAGTTAACTAGGTCCATTCCTAGGTGTGAACAACTTCAAAAATGGTGATCAAGCTTGAGTATTTCCTTAAACATGTTAAAAATTAAAAGTCAACATAATGTTGGTGAGATTTCCATAGTTTTCGATACATAAGTATATAAAAGATGGCAATCATGTTGTAAGTTAGAGAACAAAGTAAACTAGGGATGTAAGACAGAATGCACAATCAAACCTCGACAAAGTTTTACAAGTCTCAAACGTTTAAAAGTATATACGATTAGCTATGTGTACTTGGATCAACTAAGCAGGCTTGTCTGGCCCATAGATCTATGACTTCGCTAGGCTAGCAATAGTTAATGATTGTACATATATTCGACATTGCATGGTAGCCACTAAGTTCAACTAACCACAACATACAGGTGAAATGCCATAAGTTTACAAGAATCAAACGTGTTTACAAGTGCAAAGTTTATAATGTAACATGTTTCACCCCAAAGTGTGAAAGTATAAAAAAAGGTATTCCACCTTTTGGCATTGCATGATTTCAATTATGGGACATACTTTAAGGACATTTGAAAACCCTAAGTAATATTTTAAGTTTAAAATTAAACATTCGGTTTTAGACGACCAATATCTTTGGATATATTAAGATCCATGTACACGTTGGTCAAGGTATGAAGATAGTTACATAAGGCGCACAACGTATAACGTTGTGTAAACGTAGGAATTGAGGAGTAATACGAGTTTGATATTAATGGGAACATTCTGTAAGATAGGAATGAGAAGATATTAGAGTTTTGATGATAAACCACTCCAAGGAATCAAAGATTTTTGATATTTTAAATATAAAGCGGATGGTTCCATTTGGTAACGCATTACCATTTGGAAACGTTGACACGTCAAGGTAAATTGACCCATTTGCCTTAGAAACTTGTGTATGTTGACCATAGTTTATCACTCATCCCAGAAATCCCCAGGTAAGCATAACTGGTCTCGCAATGAGATTTATACGATATGCTTACCTTAGCCCGAAGGCCTTTTGCCAGGAAATCCAAGATACGGTGTTTATGTGTCACATAATATTTCTTAGGTTCATGGAATCAAAACCTTGATGAGATTATATAGATTAGACATAGAGTCTAAGGAATTAAACCCACGATAATAAGCGTAGATTCCACATGTTGTCGAGAATAAGTTTAGAAAGCTTCATTTGTCGAGGAGAATCAAAGGGTCAAAGATAAGTTTAGGGAGACAAGTAACAATGTTTAGGCATCCTATGCTAAAGCATCAAATTGCACATAGGAGGGCATAGCATTATGTAGCATGCAAACTATATCATTTACAAGATAGAATTAGGATTCTATAAGGTTCATGCATACTATAGTCTAGGTCACCATTTCTAATAACCTAAATCCCTATAGTTATGGGCTCTGATACCAATTTGTCACACCCCAACCTTGATGACGGAAACGTCGAGATGTGAGGGTTAAGATCGTTCACAGCCACATAACGCTATTATTAAACCCAAATATATTATTCATAAGTTTGAAAAGTACATTACAAGCATAAGTCTCAAATCAGAACACAATATAAGAAATATAACAAGCTCATTCATTAAGTTAACTAGGTCCATTCCTAGGTGTGAACAACTTCAAAAATGGTGATCAAGCTTGAGTATTTCCTTAAACATGTTAAAAATTAAAAGGTCAACATAATGTTGGTGAGATTTCCATAGTTTTCGATACATAAGTATATAAAAGATGGCAATTCATGTTGTAAGTTAGAGAACAAAGTAAACTAGGGATGTAAGACAGAATGCACAATCAAACCTCGACAAAGTTTTACAAGTCTCAAACGTTTAAAAGTATATACGATTAGCTATGTGTACTTGGATCAACTAAGCAGGCTTGTCTGGCCCATAGATCTATGACTTCGCTAGGCTAGCAATAGTTAATGATTGTACATATATTCGACATTGCATGGTAGCCACTAAGTTCAACTAACCACAACATACAGGTGAAATGCCATAAGTTTACAAGAATCAAACGTGTTTACAAGTGCAAAGTTTATAATGTAACATGTTTCACCCCAAAGTGTGAAAGTATAAAAAAAGGTATTCCACCTTTTGGCATTGCATGATTTCAATTATGGGACATACTTTAAGGACATTTGAAAACCCTAAGTAATAATTTTAAGTTTAAAATTAAACATTCGGTTTTAGACGACCAATATCTTTGGATATATTAAGATCCATGTACACGTTGGTCAAGGTATGAAGATAGTTACATAAGGCGCACAACGTATAACGTTGTGTAAACGTAGGAATTGAGGAGTAATACGAGTTTGATATTAATGGGAACATTCTGTAAGATAGGAATGAGAAGATATTAGAGTTTTGATGATAAACCACTCCAAGGAATCAAAGATTTTTGATATTTTAAATATAAAGCGGATGGTTCCATTTGGTAACGCATTACCATTTGGAAACGTTGACACGTCAAGGTAAATTGACCCATTTGCCTTAGAAACTTGTGTATGTTGACCATAGTTTATCACTCATCCCAGAAATCCCCAGGTAAGCATAACTGGTCTCGCAATGAGATTTATACGATATGCTTACCTTAGCCCGAAGGCCTTTTGCCAGGAAATCCAAGATACGGGTGTTTATGTGTCACATAATTTCTTAGGTTCATGGAATCAAAACCTTGATGAGATTTATATAGATTAGACATAGAGTCTAAGGAATTAACCCACGATAATAAGCGTAGATTCCACATGTTGTCGAGAATAAGTTTAGAAAGCTTCATTTGTCGAGGAGAATCAAAGGGTCAAAGATAAGTTTAGGGAGACAAGTAACAATGTTTAGGCATCCTATGCTAAAGCATCAAATTGCACATAGGAGGGCATAGCATTATGTAGCATGCAAACTATATCATTTACAAGATAGAATTAGGATTCTATAAGGTTCATGCATACTATAGTCTAGGTCACCATTTCTAATAACCTAAATCCCTATAGTTATGGGCTCTGATACCAATTTGTCACACCCCAACCTTGATGACGGAAACGTCGAGATGTGAGGGTTAAGATCGTTCACAGCCACATAACGCTATTATTAAACCCAAATATATTATTCATAAGTTTGAAAAGTACATTACAAGCATAAGTCTCAAATCAGAACACAATATAAGAAATATAACAAGCTCATTCATTAAGTTAACTAGGTCCATTCCTAGGTGTGAACAACTTCAAAAATGGTGATCAAGCTTGAGTATTTCCTTAAACATGTTAAAAATTAAAAGGTCAACATAATGTTGGTGAGATTTCCATAGTTTTCGATACATAAGTATATAAAAGATGGCAATTCATGTTGTAAGTCAGAGAACAAAGTAAACTAGGGATGTAAGACAGAATGCACAATCAAACCTCAACAAAGTTTTACAAGTCTCAAACGTTTAAAAGTATATACGATTAGCTATGTGTACTTGGATCAACTAAGCAGGCTTGTCTGGCCCATAGATCTATGACTTCGCTAGGCTAGCAATAGTTAATGATTGTACATATATTCGACATTGCATGGTAGCCACTAAGTTCAACTAACCACAACATACAGGTGAAATGCCATAAGTTTACAAGAATCAAACGTGTTTACAAGTGCAAAGTTTATAATGTAACATGTTTCACCCCAAAGTGTGAAAGTATAAAAAAAGGTATAGAAATACTCACATGATCAATATGTATATAATTGGCGATTAATAAGAGATATGATAAGCAACGTTCCAACGTAGTTCTCACAAGGCACCTATATATATATACCCATTTTAAGTTAACAATTAGATTAACGTTTTAATGCGAACTAGGGTTTTGATAGGAATTTGGGGACCTTTATAAATAACTACAACTAATTAGAGAAAATTATGCATATATTATAGTCTAATAACAGAAGAACGTATCTTTTCATAAAATTTAAAAAAAAAATATTTAAAGCTTTTATAAAAATTTGTGAATTTAAATTATAAAATGTAGGTAAATTCTATAAATATCGTGATTAATCCACCTTTAAAATGATTAATATAATGTAATGATTTAAATTGTTATCTAAAATCTTATAACTAAACACTATATTTGTTGATAAATATTTGTTTAAGATTTTATAAAAATAATAAATAAATTTACAGAAAAGGAATACTTAACTTTAGAAATAAACAAAAGTTATAAAACCAATTTTTATAATTTTTAGAAAAAAAAAACTAGATTCAAATGAAGGCTAAAAAGCCTTAAAAATTAAACATGGGGTCCCCCGGATTCGAACCGGGGACCTCAGGTTCACGGGGGCACATCTTACCAGCTACTCTAAGGCCTCAGCCGCGTTAAGAAACGCTTTTAAAAACTTATAAACACAATCCCCATGCATTGCCCCCAAATCAAGAACCCTAGATTCGATTTATCCCAAATTAAACCATAAAACGATGTTGTTAATCGAGTTACCCATGGGGCTTTTACTCCCCATGCTTAGATGAACATATTCATGTGCTTAATTACCCGGTTGGTAGTAGATTCGAGGATGAACAAGTTGAAGAACAATCCGCGACTGACTTCGATTCGAAAGTTGCCCAATTGATGTTGAAAACCAAATTAACTTCGTGTGTAGTTTCAGTGGATTGTGATCCTTGAAAGCCCTTAACCAACTGATCTAGTAAGGTTGTAAAAGATGCAGTTCGGTCGACTTGCAGACACGATGAGTGTGATGTTCGATTTGAGGTGTTTGGACTTGTTTCAGATAGATTTCCGTTTGGTATGAGTGTAGTGATGATTAAACCATCGATTAAGTATCGTTTAATTGAATTTTTAATGTGTTTTAATGTTCGAACGGGTCATTCGTTTAATGGTATCGGTTAAACAATGATTCGAGTGGTAACCGACGGTTAAAACACAATTAAATCATACATTGAAGTCCGAAACTTGCATACGAAACGTTTTGGATCGGTTTAGGGCTTCGAAATCGATTATTTTGACGATTTTAGGGTCGCCGGAGTTGTGATCGGAAAATCGAGGTTGGAATGGGAGGAGGGGTTTGGGTTTCAAATGTCTACACAAATGGTCCCTCAATTTTCAACCTTTATTAATTTATGCCAAAACCTTCATTTAATGTTTTAAAAAAAACAACTAACCTCACCCTAAGTTAATTATTTTAAGTTATAAAAATTTGGTATTATTATTACTATGACTTATTATTATTATTACTAGTATTATTATTATTATCATTATTATTATTATTATCATTGTTATTGTTACTAATTTTTTGTTAATATTCTTATCATTATTTGTATCATTTCATTATTAAACATCAAGTTTAATTTTATGAACTATAAATGTTCAAATTAAAAATTAATTTCAAGCACATAAAGCACCCATGCGTTTGATAAACGATAGTAAAGACCCTTACAAGAATTTAACAAAGTTAACTTTTAATTAACTCAAAAAAAAATACAAGATGTTACATTACAGTTGTAACACTTGACTTTGCCTTTGTCCAATCCAAACTTTCCACTGGTTGCATTGCTTGAAAACTTTCTTCTGGTCCTCTTGTAGAACTTCTTGGCTCTGTGAGTGAGAAAAGCCATCTACTGGACTATTTTCATGTATTCTAGATCATCTGGATGGATACAGTCCAGGTCTTCAAGAGTGAAAGAGAGTTGCCACAGCTTTCATCAGAAGACACAAAAGCTTGAGAAGAGCTTGTCTCTTGGAATGGGCTTCCTTGAGTGTAGTTCTCCCTTGGTGTCTCTAGGAAGGTGATGAAAGGACCCTTTGGTGAATTGTCAGGGTAGCATAAGAGATGATGTTTGGGTTCTATGCTATCCCTTTCACCACATGTAGGGCTGAACCCATTTGATTGTTGGAGTTGCCAGATGAACCTTGCATGTTCATCTCCATCTGGTAGCCACTGAGAATCCCATATAACTCTGTCAGAGTACGAGTTTTGAGATTTTCAGTTCTCTTGATCACCACACAGTAGTGTCTCCATTGCCTAGGAAGTGAGGACGTAAACTTCCTTACAATGTCTCTGTTTTCAAGAGAAACTCCTCCATCTACTAGGGTATCCATAATCTCAACATACCTGAAATACTACTGAGTCATGGTTTCACCTGTTTTGAAGGTGAAGTATTCAAACTGCTGCTTCAGGAGATCCTTCTTGTTCTCCTTGGCTTCAGAGTAACCCTCATACATCAGTTTCAGTGCATCCCATAGCTGCTTGGCTGTTTTGCACTTTTTGAAACCTCTGTACACAGAGTTTGGAAGGGCAGTTTGAAGGGCTGTCATGGCTTCTCTGTCTATCTCTACTCTCTTCCTATCTTCATCAGAGTAGTTAGCCATATCTTTGGGAATCATACCAGCACCAGTAGCAGAAGGGGTACTGGGTATGAAAGGTCCATTCTCAATAGACTCCCACATTCTTGAATCAAGAAACCTGATGAAACCTTCCATTCTTAAACACCATGTGTCAAACTCATCAAGAGTGATCAGTGGGGACTTGTTCATGGTTCCAGTTTCCATATCAGTTTTGGAAATGGCTGCCATTTGAAAAGTTTAGTATTTGTGTATGTGAGAGATTTTAAGATGGTGAGATCTTATATCAAGAGCCTGAAGTGCTCTGATACCAAATGTAGGATCGTTGAAGGGTGTAATTTACAACACAACAACACAAAGAGGAGGTTAACTAAACTTTAATTAAACAGTAAACTGGTTTAACCAAGTTGAGATGCTAAGAACACAAGTAATGCAAGAGAGACAGAACACAAGTGTATGGTTTTCAAGAATGCAGTATATTGCTTTTTCTATGTTCTATTACAAGTGTTACAAAAGCATATTCGAAAGATACAAGAACATGAGATACTTATACTACATCCTACAGCCGGCTATACTTTGAAAGCCAGCTAGATACAATTGACTAGACACAAACAAAATCAATTGTAGAGTCAAAAGGCAGATTGCCTTTTGACTTGTGACTATGACATGCCATAGCTCACATCCTTATCTATTACAAAAAGGATAAAGTACATAAAGTAGAAAGTTACAGACTCAAGACCTCAATGTACAGTTACCAAAAGCATGGACCTTTTCACCAACTCATGTAAGTTGGTGACTTGCAGAGATGCAGCGGAAAGGTGTCCAGCTTTATGGAACAGTACTCAGATAAAGCATGTTACTAAAAGTCTTCGGAAGAAATCTGTCTTCATGAACTTGAAGCTTCGGAAGACTTTGTCTCTGAGGCTTTGGAAGACTTCGTCTCTGAGGCTTTGGAAGACTTCATGTTTGGCTTCGGAAGATATTGGTCTTGGCTTCAGAAGATATTGGTCTTGGCTTCAGAAGATATTGGTCTTGGCTTCGGAAGATTTCACACTTAGAGTATTTTCTGTTTCATGTGTGAAACTTCCTAAGCTTCTTCTTTAATGCACTTGTGCAGCATGCATGATAGACTTAAGATGTTTAGGTTGCATCAGCCTCTTTATTAATCTCTACATATATGTATACATATATGTATACATATATATATACATATATATGTATATGTATACATATATATACATATGTATATATACATATGTATATATACATATGTATATATACATATGTATATATACATATGTGTATACACACACATATATATATATATGTGTATATATATATATACACACACATATGTATATATATGTATATAAACATATATATACATATGTATATATATATATATCTATATATATCTATATATGTATATATACGTATATATATGTATATATATACATATAAATATATATATCTATAATCTGTAACCTATAATAAAAAAGTTTTCATAAGACATGTGTTATCATTTTATCATATCATATGACATGTGTCATCCAATGAGCATCTCAAAAAATCATTTTCCCGTCTTTTCTCATAATAAATAAATACAAAAATTATAAAAATAATTGATTTGACTTTTCTTTTTAACTAAAATATGTTTAAAAAATATATTTATATTTGTGTTTTTTCTCTCTCATATAAAATGATAATTATTATAAATAAGCAAACTAAACTACTAAACGATAAAATATAAATATAGTTATTTTAATAATTTATTAATACATATAAAATATAGAGTAATAATTTTAATTCATTATGTGTTATAACTTTTAAATATTCATTATATTTTTATTTTATCAATAGATAATAACATTTAAATAATAAAATATTCATAAAACTAATGACTTAAATATGTTTTATTTAATCCACCCATGTAATACATAAGTTCTAACCTAGGATATAATATAATATGAGCCTATCAGCTCATTTACAACATAGCAAAAATTCGAGGAGTATTTTTCGAACAAATTTCGAACAACGTTTAACGGAGAGTTGCTTTTTAACCAAAAAAAATAATAAAAAAGTTTTCCGAAGACCCGATAGGATCCTCAAAAAGTAGACTACTGACTATCTTAAAACCCATTGAATTAGGTCTGTTTGTTATCGTTCTACTCCTTTGTTTGTCTGTTATCCTCTCAGAAAGAAGAGAAGAGAAGAGAATCGAAGAAGAGAATCGAAGAAGAGAATCGAAGAGAATCGAAGAAGAGAATCGGATTGATTTTAGAAGAGATGGCGTCTTCATCAGCGCCTAATCTGTGGTGCTGCTGGGGTTGAGTCTGGCCGGAATACTGTTGATGACGAAGAAGCTGAAGAAGTCCGTGAAACCTGATTTTGGGGCCTTCCTTCACCGCCTTCAGCTCCTGCCTCCGCCGCAGCCGGCCCCTCCCAAAGCCCCTCACCCCTCACCGGCCTCTCCTTCGCCCTCTCCGACCTGTATGCCCCCTTTACTCTCACCCCTTTACTCAATCAAACAACTTATTATTATTATTATTATTTTATTCTTATTATTATTTTCTTTCTTTCTAACCTAGCTGTTGCTTTTTGCTGGATTTTGCTTTCATATGAATTCATCTCTAAGAGGGGTTTTTTTTTTTTTTTTTTTTTTTTTTTTTTTTTTAATGTCAAATAGAAACCTAAGTTCATCTTTTGATGTATCTGCCATCTGTCGAATTCCGTTTCATGTAACAATATGCCAATAGTTGTGCACCTGGATGCAACTGGCCACATTAATACAACTGCCAAAAGAGCATATAGTTTCTGAGATTTTATTCATGCAATTGTGATCTTTACAGATTTGATATCCATGGGTTTGTTACTGGCTTTGGCAATCCGGATTGGGAAAGGACACATGAAGCTGCCTCACACACTTCTCCTGTTGTTTCAGCACTTGTGGATGGAGGAGCCACATGTGTTGGAAAAACTGTGGTGGATGAAATGTCATTTGGTTAGTTATTTTGAATTATTTGCTCACTTGTTACATCTGAATTAATGTGTCTAGGCCTATAGATAACTTAATTTATGCCTCCATTGCATCATGTTCTGCTCTTCCAAGTCAAACCTAGTAGCATTTATTTTCAAAGAGGATGCTCCAAATTGAGCTGGGGTGGGTAACTAGTCAAAACTAGTGATTTGTGGGGCGTGTTGAAATGGGTCCAGGTAGACACGTAAAACACTTTATTTTTAAGTAGTGTGCCAATAATCGTATTTGTTGAATAAACCTGTTTAGGATGTTTGAGGCATTAAAAATATACTTTGTGTTAATTAACCTTATACTCTATCCATTTGACTTGTTTCCCTCAAAGCTGCCCTCAGATTTAATGGCTGACCTGTTGGAGATAAAACATAACCCAAATTGACCCATTTTTAAAAAAAAACCAGTCGCAATTGCATGTCCGCTCTATATATAACCAATCACTATAACTTTGTATTTTATTTTCATTTGTTTACATAAGTTGTTGTTTCTTGTGGCATTCTTTTTACAGCATAAGTGGAGAAAATAGACATTATGGTACACCCACCAATCCTCTTGCTCCTTCAAGGATACCAGGAGGATCATGTAGTGGGGCTGCGGTTGCTGTTGCTGCAAAACTTGTTGATTTCTCTTTGGGTATGTTGTGAAAACAAGATTTTAATTTTCAGTGATTGATCATAACATTTTTAAGGGACCATGCTCTTACTGATTCTAAAATATGCCAAAGGTGTTGACTCTGTTGGCGGGGTAAGGCAACCTGCTGGACATTGTGGTGTTCTTGGATTCCGGCCATCGTATGGTGCTGTTTCTCATCTGGGGATTATTCCTATATCAACAAGTTTTGACACCGTCGGTGCGAATTCTTTGATAATCTTTATCTCCACTAAAATTTGTATATACATACCAGAACTGCGAGAACCAATCTGGAATACTTATTGTGTATTTATTATGATTTTGAAATTTATTAGAATGCATCATGGTTATATGTCTAGATAATTCATGTGTATTTATATAAAGCATCTAGATGTGTGTAGATTGACTTTAATTTCTCTAATCTATGCTGTTTGACTTGGCTCCCACTTTGTGCAAGGTCTGGGGTGCTTGACTTGGCTCCCACTTTGCAAGGTCTGGGTAGGGGCCGGATCGCTTAACGATCTGATATACGGAGCCTTACCCTACTCTTTTGTGCAGAAGGTTGTTTCCCACGGCTTGAACCCATGACCTCATGGTCCGTAAGTAGCAACCTTAACAGTTGTTTTAAGGTCTGCCTCAATTATACCGAAAGAGAAAAGTCATCTAATCGTTTATAATTATCCACTTTAATTTAATTTTTAATAATAAATGAATGGTTTATATTGGTTCTCACAATTCTTGTATTATTTGTGGTTTTGTATTGAACCTTCCATCTATATACGTGTGTGTATTATTTAACAAGTTCTTTAGACTGTCACTACAAAGCCACATTCCTATCTATAATTAATATTTACATATGCTGTACGATGCACATCTTAATTTGGGTCATATGATGTATTTGCTGATCTATTGAAACTGACCTTTTTTGCTACCTTCTTTTTTCAATTGAGAACCTGTGGCTACTTTAGAATTCTATTGCTAGAAATGAAAATTCGTATGCTACTTTTGTTTGTCATTTCATATTATTAATATTTAGTAACTAATAATACATACAATGACCAAAAAAGATATATTTATATATTTTTTAAATATCTAAATTTAAAATACAACAATCTTTTTCAACAATTATAACATAATTTACAGTGTATTAACATCAATCATCTCCATCATTAACTCTCATGTAAATTTATCTTTCAGGATGGTTTGCTATGGATCCCAGTATATTACATCGTGTAGGACAGGTGCTGCTACAAGGGCCATTCGCAGTCCAACGGAATCCTAGGAGTGTTATCATTGCTGATGACTGTTTTCAACTATCAAAAGTTCCTATCCATCGGTTGACCCAAGCAGTAATTAGATCAACTGAGAATCTATTGGAAGTATGTTCATTTGCATTCTTATACTATTTTCTATAGTATTGATTTTCTTCCTCTTCCACTAAGGTGGAAATTTTGATCCATTTGTCTATGAATGGTTCGATTCAGGTTAGTTAGTTTTATTAACGGGTAAAGTGGGTGATATTAAAGAATTTAGCTAAAAAAGCTATGGATAGAATGTCTCAATAAGTGTTCTTTTAGCGCATAAAATCTACCAAATTGTTATATTTGATTATTTTTATTATAAAAATACCTGTATGAATCACTCAATCATATTTAAAACATAAATTATTTATTAAAAATCATGCAAAAGATGTTTTAGGTGAACACAACATGACCTATATAAGAAGTTGCATGTCTTGTCCCAACCTGTTCTTTGTTCTTACCCAACCTTCTTATCTTGCCACCTCTACCATTTGTGGGTGTAAACAACTTTTCTTATGAAGTAGTGGGTTCTGCAGAGCAAGTTTTGAAGCATGAGATCCTTAGTGATTACATTGCTTCCAGAGTTCCAAGCCTGAAAGCATTTGATTCTAGCAAGCCAAATGGTGATGCAAAACTTTCATCTCTATGGTCACTTGCTAACATTATGCAGTTAGTACAGAGGTAATGTAATTTTTACCTGTGCGTTCATTACTTTAATAATGCTCTACTCATTTTGCTTTGGTTAGTCTAGATGTACGTTCAACATGGGAATCATACTGATTACTGGCAGTTAGTTGGGTGAATAGTTGTGTTTTTTTTTTTCATCATATTCTTTAATTTGACTTTTTTTAATCATCACTGTGGAGCTGCTTACATGTACAAGAATTTTTACGTGATTTGAAGAACAAAAACTCTTCATTGATAATCTGAGATCAGCGTGTGTAAAGACAGCTTAAGATATGTACAAATCATGTATTGTATGTGTTTTTTTTTGTTTTTTTATTCTTTTTTATTTTATAAATAATTAACATTTTAGATATGGTTACATAAACTATACAATTAGTCTAATTCTTTGAATGAAGAAATTTAGGAGTATGTAAGTAGACTCTTGACCTGTACTGACATTGGATTTATTCAGTTCTAGCATAGTTTTTCGTTGTGCCATAACCATTTGACCCTTTGGAGATAAGATGTAATTGCCCATTATAAGGTATTGAGTAACCTCTAAAGTATAAGAAAACAGAAAATTTTCATTAACTATTTCTGGTGAAGCGTTGTAAGATAGTTCTGAATCAGAAAGTTGGATGTACAAACTATACTATACACAAGTAACAAACAAAATAGGATATGGAAAAAACTAACAATATAATAAAGAATGATAAATGTGAGTTAAAACACATTAAATAAAATGACTAAAATGAACTGTGCTTGCAATTAGTAAGAGTAAAGTTGAAAAAAAATGATGGAAATTTTTTTATTGAAGATACAACAAAGTGGGGACTAAGAGCCAAAGAACTTAATATTTTCTCACCATTGCTTCATAGATGTAAGGCTATGTGTTATACCCTGTAAAAGGTGAGGAGGGAGTGGGTCATGCCGTCACGTCAGGTTATGCTCACGCAAACACCACACAGCCTTGCGTGACGCTGTGAGGGTCTATGGGAGAGAGCTCACAAGTGCGAACCTTCAAAAATCAGGCCGTTGCCATTTTACAACGGTTACATTGTAAAAACAAAACATTTTTATTAAAACACTTAACTGCAATTACCACACCGACATGAATATATTATACACAAAAATCATAAATCTCCACTTAGTATAAATAGAAAATGAGTCCATACAACCCACACAATCCATTCAATCCAACAATCCAACCCAAACGTTTTCCAACTCGCTCCATCACAAGTTTACTACCTTCAATTTGATCCTCCATTATGTATGGACGTTAATTTTTTTTTTATGTTTTGTAGTGATTGTTTTATGTTTTCTATTTTTAATGATTTAAAAGTTTTGAATTAATATTAATCTTTTATTTATGTTTTGTTTTAGTTACAAGTAATTGTTATTAATTAATTGTATAAGTTATAAGTAATTGTTACTAATTAATTGTATTAAATATTACTCACCAGTCATCACTCACTAACCATAACCTTCTTTGAGTGAGTATTGGAACTACCTACGTGGTAGTGTTGACTGGTCATCAATCACTCACCAAAACACATCCCCTATGAGTTTCCTCTGTGATTTGTGCAATAAATTGTGAACTTGTATGCAGGCATGAATTCAACAATAATCACTTTGAGTGGAGCAGTTCGATGAAGCCAGCTTTAGATCCTCTTATATCAGCTCAGGTACAAGAAAGGCTGGTATTACCAGACAAGGATATGGAAAATTTTAGTGCTGTTAAAAACGAGTTGAGATCGGCTCTAAATGTTCTTTTGAAGGTATCTTCTATTTGGTTATTTTCACCTTCTTATCATTTGAATGAATCATTCTTATTGTTAATTGATTTATATAGTAATAGATGCTCTTTTAATTGATTTGAATATTATGCAATGCTATTTTCGGGTAACACATTTGTTTAGGACGATGGAGTTCTTGTGATCCCAACTGTTTCTAGTCCTCCACCCAAACTTGGTGCTAAGGAGCTTTCATCAGAAGATTATCTCATGACTGAATTTTCACTTACGGCTTTAGCTAGCATATCAGGTTGCTGTCAGGTCCATTTCTTGTCTCTCTCTCCTTCTCTCTCTCTCTCTCACACACACACATACACACACTGAAACCAGGTCAAAAAGACAAGGGCATGTGTACATGTACTATGGTTTGTGATTCATTGTGTTCTTTAGAATGTTGAAACATTAGTAGACAGCACATATTTGAGCTGTATTTGATGTAGAGGTGGCAATATATTCAGGCATGTTGGGTAACAAATCAAAGTGTGTAATTTTTGGTATGGGCAGAGAGACTTGGGATCCTTTGACCCGAAAACATTTGTCCAAACTTTTTCAATAGTTCACTGTGTCAACTATGTTTACTACATATAAATTATTCAATAAAAATCTTATTTTTCAGATAAAATGTTTTAGATGAGTTTTTCTCCTTAAAATCTACACTTTGTGCAACTTTCTTTGACATGTTCTTTTAAAAAAAGGTAATTTGACCAATTCGTGAATAACATAACTGGCATCAACCTTATGTTGGTCAAAGAATGCCACCTCGAATTTGGTGTTAAGTTAATGACATTGTTTGGGGTGGTTTTGAAGATTCTTCAGTTTGATGAGCTCAATAATTAATTATTTTTAGTTTTAACATTTTATTGTAGGTCGTAATACCATTGGGGTTATATGAAAATTACCCTGTTTCGGTGTCGTTGTTGGCAAAACACGGGGGTGATCGTTTTCTGTTGGATACACTTCAGACAATGCATGCATCTCTGCAGCACAAGTTAGCTGATGAAGTTGCAAAATCAAAAGTGTCCAATGATGTTAGCAAGGAAGCCACTGCTGAAATCGCCAAAGAAAAGGTAACAGACACTATTGAACACACTTGTTTTGTAATAGATGTTTCTTATTAAGTGTTAAAGTGGGTAATATTTTTACATGAGCTGACCTATACTTTATGTCCAATTCTCTAATAATAGTGTCAAATATGACCACAAGAATTATATTATTTGAGCAGTGTTCTAATTTTTTAATAAAATTATTCTGGAGGCTTTTACATGGTCCAACACTATTCTGCTTTTGTTTTGGTGTCAAGTGGATTGTGGGCCTTAATGATTCAAAGTTTATGTCCGGACATGATTTTGAATGAAATGACAGTTGAACGAGTATTATCATTTTTAACCGTATACAAGGTTTAGCGCATAGTCACAAGATTCGCTCAATGTCCAGCGATTTTCGAACCAATTCGAAACAATCCCATTCGCATTTGATAGTGACCCAGTCGCTCGTGGTTCGCTCAAGGGTTCAATTGTGGTTCACTCGGTGGTTCGATTGTGGTTCATGGCTGCAATTCGCTAGTAGTCCAAGAAATTTGGTATCGATTCGAGAATCGGGTAACCATGATTCATGATTTTTATAACCGTGAATTCATGAATTCATGAAATTGGAGGGAAAATTGATTTCAACCTAGACCAATCGAATTCCAGTAGTGTTTAATGACTGAAGTTCAATGGACTTCATTAAAAAATTAATTTGAACTTCAATGTTCCAAGTTGTTTTCAATCGAATTCTAGGTTGTTCAATGCTTTTAAACATGTCTTACGAACCGGATCGAACCGGAATGAACCTACCCCCTTACGAACGGATTCGTGGCCCCTAGCGAATCGCGAATTGGTTTAGTGCAAGATGGAATGATTGTCCGGCTTGATGATCTTTTCAGAACCTTATTAGTAACTCATCCTATATTTGGATATATAATTAGTGCCATTTGCTTAATCAGGGTAACACTGCTTTCAAAGCAAAAAATTGGCAGAAGGCGATTGGGTTTTACACTGATGCCATCAAACTTAACAGCAACAACGCAACTTATTTTAATAACCGAGCTGCAGCATACTTGGAACTGGGAAGGTATTATTATGTTATTGCAAAAGATAAGTTATTAACACTATGTACATTTTCTGACATTTTGTATTTGCATTCAGCTTCATTCAAGCTGAAGCAGATTGTACTGAAGCTATCAATCTTGATAAGAAGGTAACTTTCTTCAATTTATGAACCTATGCATCCATTCTTTTAGCCTGGTTTTGGCTTTTACTTTCATGTCCTAAGACGACTTTTGCCACAAGGAGTCCCCTTTTTAGTTCATTTTGTTTATTAGTTCTATATAATCAAAATTTGCTAAACATCGTATTTTCTGATTATTACAATTTCAAACACCAGAAGCACATCTAAACAATGTCTTTCACAATCGAATAATTACTTACTTTATGCAATATGATAAGGTTACTTTTAGAACACAATCCAAACCCCTTCTATATAAAAGAAAGTTTGTAGAGTTGTGTTTACCAATTTTATAGGATTTGTTAACTTTTCATTGTCTTACAGAATGTGAAAGCATACTTAAGAAGAGGTACAGCAAGGGAGATGCTAGGATACTACAAAGAGGCAATTGATGGTAGACTTTGGTCACTTTTTTAATATTTAATTTAATTTCTTTCTTATCAACCAAATTAATTTAATTATCTTTACATGCCCATGTCTCTAAACAGACCCTGGGAAATTATCTTTACATGCCCATGTCTCTAAACAGACCTGGGAAATTATCTTTACATGCCCATGTCTCTAAACTGACCCTGGGAGAGTTCGGGTTTGTATTCAACATAATTAGATAAATACTGTTTGGATAAACATATTTTGCTTCTAACTTTTATAGGGGATATAATCATCTTTAAATAAAATGTTAATGCCGTAAACAAGCAATATACTTTCTTAAATTGCATGAAAAAGTACCTCAACTTAATTTTGGTATATCAAAGTCCCTCAGCCCCTAAATCTATTAAAAATTCACATAAAAGTTCCTTGACACAATGTTGATATATCAAAGTTCCTGAACTTGTTTACAATGCTAGTAGTTATTGAAAAGAATAATTTGAAATAATGACTTGTTACTCAAACTAGTCAAAATCTGATAAAGTGACATTCTAACAATTTTGACCAAAAATACCTGTAAAGTCGTATTTTGACCAATTTAAGAGGTAACAAGTCACTATTTGAGAAAAAAATATCTCGAGTACTTGCATTCTAGTCTAGTTTAGAGAATTTAATATACCAAAAATAACTTCTGGACCTTTTTGTCTATATTTGACAAATTTGGAACTTTAGTATTCCAAAACTAGGTTGAGGGACTTTTTTTAAACGCAGATTATCCAAGGCTAGAATAAAATCACCCCCTTTAATCTGATTTGGGAAACCCTAATATCTATTTTACTAATAGTTTGTCACACGTGTGATTATTACAACCTCAAAAACGGAACATGCTAGCTGTTTTATGATATGCTCAAACCTATATCCAGACACTTGCTCAAAGCGCGCATGATAAATATGTTGCCTTGTGTTGCATATCAGATTTTAGGTACGCTCTTGTTCTTGAGCCAACCAATAAAAGAGCAGCGGCGTCTGCAGACAGGCTAACAAAACTATTTCAGTAGAATGTGACTGAAAAATGATGCTTGAGCAGCAGGTCTCATGTGACAGACTGTTGAATGAAACCGTGATGGGGGCTCAAGTGTTACAGGACGGACAGGACAGGATGGTGGTTATGATGTAATATTGGTCAATTTTGCTCCAGGTGCACTTTTAAGATGCATATTCAGTTAATGAGGTATTTTTATTGTGTTATTGTTTTTTGTCACCTCCGCTCATATTCTATTCCCCTTACCTATGTATGCTTTTATATACTTGAATTTTTTTTTCAATTCTTAATTTGATCTCAACAAATAATAGAATAGAACAGAATGCATTTGGGTGGAAAGTATGTATTTAGAAATGGAGAGGCTAAATGCGACCCTCCTTAATTTTCAGTGTAAATCTGAAAAATGTCAAATCGAAATAATCAATTGTCTTCTAGAGTAAAATGAAATAATGAATAATAATAACTGATGTGATAACTATATAACAAGTGAAAGTGAGAGAGGCGCTCCCATCCTGTTTTTAAACCAATTGAGTTTCCAATAAAGACAATCCAAACATTCTATGATACGGACTATTCACCGGAAACCATTGACTCGTAACCCAGTCGAGCTCCATGTTATTAAGCCTTCTGCACGTTTAATTTGATTAATCCTTGTTCCCACGTTCTATTTTGTTTTCTCACTATTGTGTGCATTTAGGTTTAATTAGTTTATATTTTAATTGGTTATTGGATTTTAATAATTCTAACTTAGAAAATGTTTAAAGACATCTCTAACTTTAACCTTATTTTTCTTCAATGATCTTTTACTAACAGAGAGTTAATCATCGTTAGTTTTTTTGATAAAATGAGGCAAACTTTGAGTCATTGTTTAACTCTGTCGTTGCTCAACTTCTATCGGTCTTTTTGGTGTCTAGTTTTCATCATCACTTGAAATCTACCTTTAACGAGTCAAGTGATTCAAATTGTGATGTGAAAATTAATAGGTTTCGGGACGTGCAAGTTTTAGATTGACGGATATGATGGTTGATATTAACTTTCTATTTAGTGTTTTGGTCGTATAAGTAGTCTGTATCATTAAAAATATATTAACGGTGGTAATGCTTAGTTAGTAAGGGATCATTGGAGTAGTGTCTGAAAATATTTTTGAGTTGTGATTAACTCCGGTCAATAAATAATAGGTGAGATTATTAAAATCCAATAATTGTATTTTAATTGTCACCTGCCTTATTTCATGTTCAAAGTGACGTCTCATAGTTTTAATTGTCACCTGTCTTATTTCACGTTCAAAGTGATTTCACGTTCAAAGTGAGGTCTCATAGTTTTAGGAATTTATGATGAACTTTCATTTGAGAAGAAATAGAACAGAAAATTGAGTAGCAATTCTTTAGTTTTATGTAATTTTATTTGGAGACCGCCAATCTCAATTAGGCTCTATCATACAAGAATTAACTGTCATGCAATATCAACTTAAGCTCCCAACAAGGTAATCTGATGTGCTTTTCTAAGGGTCAGATAGCTTTATGTGCCGACTCCTATAACTAGATTGACGTTCCCGTCACGTCGTACATGCCATATTGGGCTATACGGACACGGGCAATGTTGGGTCTTCGGATTTGTATCGTGTGTCAAACATAACTGACTTGACATGATTGGGGTTGTAGGTGTATTATTGCTTAATATGGTCTGTATTGACCGTCACTAATGTTCTAATCTAATCTCGATTAGGCTTGATAAAAATGGTGAACTAATGACAAAATTGTAATATATATATATATATATATATATATATATATATATATATATATATATATATATATATTATCAATGATATCATGTTTCATTTGTATTGGCAGAAACATGATTTTTTTTCCTATGAGGTCACTATTTTTTTGGCTTGGTTGGTAACAAAACATCGTAAAAATTTTGGATTGTATGTTCGACTCGGGTCGGATCGGTCAAAATAGATATAACAAAATTGCATTGAAAAAACAAATAATATCGACTTAAATACACGGGTGATCTCTGTGGTATGCTTTGATTTCATTTCTTGTCTCTAACTATTAGAAATTACAAAAGTTAACTTTGACAGTTAAATGGGTGTTAACTGACATAAATACCCTTCATATTATAAAATTAATTAATAAACAATATTATAATACAATATCCTTTAAAATACAAATCAAACACAGTCACTTTCACACCGGCCCACCCTCACCGTCGCACCCCAACCTCAACGTCACCACCACCATGGCCACCGCTGGAGAACACACTAATATCGTAAATTATTGTCGTTGCACAACCTCTTTGAACAGAATCGCAACCATAAAACCACACATCAAAACCAAATAGACACCAAATCGGGGGAAGACTGAGATGAAAGCGTGGTTGACAACAGGGAGTGTACGATTGGGTACGGTGGTCCGATTGGGAAAACGCAGGTGTGGTCGTTTGCGATTGGGTGGTGGTGCGGCTGAAAAAATGTAGGTGAACTGGTTGCCGGTTAGGTGCGGTGGTGCAGCTGAAAACAAAGGTGAGGTGCTAGCCGGTTGTTCGTTGTGCCGCCGCCTCGTCGGAGAACCAAGACGGTCGCCCCCTCTCTCAACCAAAAAAACATCCACTTCTCGTAACCCATTGAGGGATGATGGATGGATTGAGAAAAGGATTTTGGTTAGGATTATAACTTATAATGCATTAAAATTAAAGGTAAAAGGGTAATTTAACACATTAAAAATAGTAAAAAAAAACCTAACGCAAGGCTCGAACCTGTGACCATTGCTATGTTCAATTTCACGCTAAGCCAGTGAATCAAAATCCAATTATGTTTATTTAAAATACTAAATGTTCACCTCCTTAAAAAACTATAGATACACAAAAAATTTCGACATTATACGGTCCACTATCCGATCGAAACTTAATGGGGTCACATGACCCATACCTGTGGTTATAGTTCCACCTTTAGTTAAAACGTATTCTGACAGTTAACATATTCCAACATATTAACATGAATAAGTATAATGCTAACAAATATAAACCTCATTATTAATAGTTATAACTGTCACAGTTTATTAATAATATTTTTTTACAAAATTAATGTATAAAAACTAGGGAATGGTTATAGAAAAAATGGTATTTAAATTAAAATCTTAGAGGATCCCGTGTCATTTTATTGTTTTAAGGATGGAGGCATTTTGATCATTGCGTCTTATATGTTCATTGTGTCAATTATCAGTTCATTTTGTCATATTTTTTACATCATTTGATATATGTATTAATTATTATGTTTTACGTTTTAAATTATTTTATATTAGCTTTTTTATTGTTTGTATAGATTATATATACTGGAGTCATACATCATTGATTTAAAAGTTTACACCACTAACATATGTAACTACAGTTTACAATATATAAACTATAGTTTACTCTGCAAACGGTAGTTTACGTATTGTAAACTATAATTTAGAAACCAAATTATAAAGTTTATTACTTTTAATTATATTAAATAATAATTTACATTTGTGTATATTAAATAAAGAAAATAAAAAAATATAGTTTATATTTTAAAAATAAAATAAAAGTTTAATTAGAAATTAATATATTTATATTAAATGTATAATATATAATATTTATAAATAAGAATATCACTTTCGTCTGGATAATGTGCGTGCAAATAGTGAAATATTAAGTACAAGTTATTCAAATTCAAGCTTTTAAAACTCAAGTTAGGGGTGTGTATGGGTCGGTTTGGTTTGATTTTAGTTTAAATCAAAACAAAAAACCGATATTTCAATTTCTAGGTTTTTAAAATTGTTCGGTTTTGATTTTTGCGGTTTTTGGTTTTGGTGTTTTTTGGTTTTATCATTTGAGCTTCAAGTTTTAAAAGAAAATTTTGGTCCAAATTAATGGATATAAACTAAAATATTTAGGTTTACATCATTGATATTTATAGATTACCTACATCATTATTTGATATTAAAATAAATTGGAATTCATAAAATACAATAACAAAAAATTTAATAAAACATTTTAATCTACCAATTCAAACATAGAAGTTTAAAGTCTTGAAATCTAAATATTCAAAATAAAATTTGATAATATAAGTTAAATAAGTAAATAACAGACCAATCATGTTTATAAGTGTATGAACACACATCTAAATTTAAAAATTCGATTTGTATGGTTTCGGTTCGGTTTTTTGTGTTTTGTTACATATAAAACCAAAAACAAACCAAAAAACGGTTTGTGAAAAACCATCAAACCAAACCGTCCGTTTCTAAATTGGTTTCGGTTTGGATTCGTTGGTTTTTTCGGTTGCAATTTGATTATTATGGTTTCTTTAACATCCCTAACTCAAGCCTAGTGAATAACATAACTACCTCCACAAATATGTCTTCTTCTGGTCGCACACTTGTAAGTAGTAAATTTTTTTATGAAATATTCAATGGGTAACATACATACCCCCGATGAATATACCTAAGATGGAGAAGTTTCATTTGATTTTTATTATTAAAAGTTATTCGTTTTATATAAATGTATTAATTTTTATTTGAATGTTTATTTTAATTTATTTAATATAAATTTATGTAATATAGTAAAAAGTTACTCATGGAGAAAATTATCTTAAAAGTACTATTCATGACAAAGTGGAAAATTTCATAAATGAAACATGTGGAACCTAAAAAGGAAATGTGGGTCTAGAATGAAAAGTTTAGAAAGCACTAATGAATTGAATTTATTTATGTGATTTAAATAAATGAAATTGACTTTAGTCATGTGAGTCAAATGAATAAAAAACATTTATCCATGACCAAGTTATATGTCTTGTAGTATGCGTCAATTATCAAAGGTTTAGTTAACAGTAAAAAATATTTGTTGAAAGAGGCTAATATTTGTTGTAAACCAAATATTTGTGCTTTTGATTTGTGCAACCCCAATTTATGAAAGAGGAAAGATGCTAAATACAATGAAAATAATGAATACGATAAAAGATGATATGAAAATCATTTAACTAATATGAATGATAATTATGTGTTAATTAAAGGAAGTAAAAGTATTTTTGTTAGGTTTTGTATAAGACTGATGCATTCAAAACATCCAATAATATCCAGAAGTCTATCCTGCATGCATGCACTAAGTGCTGAAGTAAAATATTTCGGAAGTTTTGCACTCTACCTTAGAAAAATATTCTAAGTGTGAAATCTTCCAAAACGAAGACCAACATCTTCCGAAGCTTAAAGTGAAGTCTTCCGAATCTTTAAGGACAAAGTATTAAGAAGCCAAGAAGTGAAGATATATTATCTTCTGAAGACTTTTGAAGACATGCTTTCATCTGATGTACTTTACCATAAAACTGAACCACCTTTTCGTTGCAACTCTGTTCACTCACCAACTTTCACAAGTTGGTGAAAAGGTTCATGCTTTTGGTAATTGTACAGTGAGGTCTTGAGTCATTTACTTTCTACTTTATGTACTTTTATCCTTTTTGTAATATATTAGGATGTGAGTATGACATGTCATAGTCACTAGTCAAAAGGCAATCTGCCTTTTGACTCTATATTGATTTTGTTGTTGTCTAGATCATGTATCCAGCTGGCCTTTATAGTATGGCCGACTGTAGGATGTATTATAAGTATATCAGGTATTTGTAACTTATCTTAATGCTTGTACACTTGCAAAAGAACTTGAGAGAAATATACAACATCCTTAAAAACCAAAATACTTGTGTTGTTTCTATTCTTGTTCTGTCTTATATTTGCTAGTGTTCTAAGTGTCTATCCAGTGTTACTAGTTCCCTATTTGATCTGTTAAGTGGCCTAAACATACTCTCCTTATTGTGTGCTGTGTTGTAACTCCCTTAAACGGTCCTGCAATTAATATCAGAGCATTTCAGGTTCTTGATTGTAAGATCTCATCATCTTAAGATCCATTACATAAATAAAACACTTAACATCTCAAATGGAAGTTATCACTAAAGTTGATATAGAAACTGAAAGCATGACAAAGTTCCCACTGATCACTCCTGAAGACTTTGACACTTTGCCAAAGAATGGAAGGTTTCATCAACTCACAAGACTCCAGAATGTGAGAATCTATTGTCTCAGGACCTTACATACCAAGCACCTCTCCAGCTACTGCTGGAGGTGGTATAATTTCAAAGGTTGTGGCTGACTACTCTGATGAAGACAGAAGGAAAGTAGAGATTGATCAGAAGGCCATAACAGCCCTTCAAACTACTCTTCCAAACTCTATATACAGAGGCATCAAGAGTGCAAAACAGTAAGAAGCTGCGGGATGCACTAAAGCTGATGTATGAGGGGTCAATTGAAGCCAAGGAGAACAAGAAGGATCTCCTGAAGCAACAGTTTGAGAACTTAACCTTTAAAACAGGTGAAACCATAACTCAACCATACTTCAGGTATGTTGAGATTGTGGACACTCTAGTGGATGTTGGAGTAACTCTTGAGAACAAGGACATTGTAAGGAAGTTTATGCCCTCTCTTTCTAGTCAATGGACACATTACTATGTGGTTATCAAAAGGACTAAGAACCTTAAGACTCTCACCCTGACAGAGTTGTATGGTATTCTCGGTGGATACCATATAGAGTTGAACATGTAAGGTTCATCTGGTAACTCCAGCAATCAAATGAGTTCAACCCTACATGTGGTTGAAAGGGATAGCATAGAACCTCAACATCATCTTATATGCTACCTTGACAACTCACAAAAGGGTCCTTTTATCACCTTTCCGGAGACACCAAGAGAAAACTACACTCAAAGAAGCCCATTCCAAGAGACAAGCCCTTCACATGCCTTTGTGTCTTCTGATGAAAGCACAAACAACTTTCTATTCACCCTTGAAGACCTGGACTGTATCCATCGAGATGATCTAGATTACATGGAAATAGTCCAGCAGATGGCTCTTCTCACTCACAGAGCAAAGAAGTTCTACAAGAGGACAAAAAGGAAGTTTCCAAGCAATACAGCCAGTGGAAAATTTAGGCTGGATAAAAGCAAAGTGAAGTGTTACAACTGTAATCAAATGGGACACTTTGTAAGAGAGTGCAAGGCACCAAGGAAAAATGATGGCCGAGCACAAACCAGACCAAACTACACTGAGAAAGCCACCTAGAATAAGAAGCTAAAGCAGCAAGCTGCAGTTACTGTTGAAAAATGAGGCTTTGACCGGAGCTTTCAGGTGGAAGATGCATCTCCAAACCAAGCACTGATGGTTGAGCATGATGAAGCAAAGGTATTGGAAGATCTCTGTAAACCTGAATGTATTGCTAAAGTTAATAAATACAAGTCCTACAATTTAAAGATGAGATACGATCTTGAGTCCTTGAATATATTAAAATATGATTTTAAAAGAGCTGAAAATGACCATTAGTTAAAGATAGATGACATAGAAAAAACCATTTCAACTCTTAAACATGAGAACACAAATTACAGGACTCAAATCAAAGATCTCATAAATAAGTTGACTGAGTGCCAGGCTGAGCTTGTGATCAACAAAGCCAGTGCAAAAAAATGTGTTCTTGAGGAAGAGACTTTCAAGAATATTGTAACATCTCGTATTTTCGTTAACTAAAAGTTAACTTCGTTTACTCTTACAAGGTTATTATTGTCAATTTTGGAAACTTGCATGTTGTTTGTGCTTATTCTTTATTGTAATTGGGTTTTTTTTATGAAATGTTGATTTTAAATAATAATAATAATGTTAAGATTAACATAAGTAAATATAATAATAAGTTGTAATAATGAATAATAGTATTAGTAATAATAAGATTACTTTTAATATGGTTATTTATAATTTATAAGGGTTATTAAACTTAACCATATTTAAAGTATAAACTTAAATTAAGTTTGAGGGTTAATTTGTCATTTTAGAAACTTGAAATAGAAACTTTATGCATAAAATAATAGAAAATCAAAGTTGAGGGACCAAAAGTGTAATTTATCAAAAACCCAAACCACCCGCCCTTTACCCCGTTTTTCCGTTGACCTCGCCGGCCGGGCTCCGGCCAAGTCCGGCGAGGCACCAAAACCGCCAAAAATCACTGTTTTTCGATCTAAAACCGTCCCCAAACCGTTCTTGAATACGATTCGAACACAATCGTCCTTGAAGCACATCCCCACTCAACTAGGCATCATGAGTTGAGTATACTGCTGCCCCATATGGTCGACACTGTTCCCCGCAACATCGAGAAGTTCATTAAGGGTGTACCACCCCAAATTCAAGATGCTGTGGTGGGTAGCCGACCCACAACCTTGGAAGAAGCCATTACTATCACCGCTCAACTCACCGAGAACCATATACGAGCGGGCACCATGTCTGTGAAGGGTGCAAAGAAGGTAGAGAAGACGGCTACCGAGGCGGTTAAGGAGACTAAAGCTGAACCGTCTAACAACAACAACAACAACAAGAAGCGCAAGTTCACACCGGCGCGTAACTATGCCGTGGCTGCACCCAAACAACCCCAAAGACAACTTGTACCTGCGGCTACACCTGTGGTACAAGTGCCTGGGGCTAGGGCTTATGCTGGTCCTCAGCTGATGTGCAACACGTGTAGGTATCATCATCCGGGGAATCAACCATGCCGCATTTGCACCTTATGCGGTAAATATGGTCATTTGGTGGCGACTTGCCACCGTGCACCTAACAATGCCGCTGTGGTCACGAACCGTGTTTGCTACAACTGTGGGGAACCTGGCCATTTTCGCCCACAATGCCCTCGTCTTGTGGGTAATGTTCCACAAGCCCGAGGACGTGCTTTCAACATCAACGCTAACCAAGCACAAGCGAACAACGATGTGGTGAATGGTACGTAAACTCACCTTTAACTTTTGTGATCCGATTCATTTCATACTTTACCTGTATTGTTAAATACCTTAAAAATTGAACAGGTATGTTCCTTATTAACAAAACTTATGCCTATGTTCTATTTTATTCTGGAGCCGATAAAAGTTTTATTTCATTAGAGTTTGAACCCATACTTGCTAAGCCACATACGAAAATAGAAGGACCTCTTACTGTTGAAGTTGCCGATGGAGAACCGATCACCGTTGACGTTATCATTCGTGATTGCATCTTAAGTCTTGACACGCATGATTTTCTTATCGATCTTATCCCTATGAAACTTGGAAGCTTCGACGTCATCATTGGTATGGATTGGTTAGCCAAACACCATGCCGAGATCATTTGCTTCGAGAAGTGTATTCGTATACCGTTACCCTCTGGTGATACTTTGAAAGTATTTGGTGAAAAACCTTCCAAAGGGCTTAAACTCATGTCTTGCACTCAAGCCCGAAAGTGCTTAAGCAAGAAGTATATGGCCTTCTTAGCTTACGTGGTCAACACGAAAGTCAAAGGGAAAGAACTTAAGGATGTCCATATCGTACGAGACTTTCCTGAAGTATTTCCCGATGACCTTAATGGTTTACCTCCCGTGCGTGAGGTTGAGTTTAAAATCGACTTGATACCGGGAGCAAACCCCGTGGCTAAGTCACCATATCGGCTTGCACCATCAGAAATGCAAGAACTCTCTAGTCAACTTCAAGAGCTGTCCGAGAAAGGCTTCATCCGTCCTAGTTCTTCGCCTTGGGTGCACCTGTTCTTTTCGTGAAGAAGAAAGATGGATCATTTCGTATGTGCATCGACTATCGTGAGCTTAACAAGCTTACCATCAAGAACCGTTATCCTCTTCCTCGTATTGATGATTTGTTTGACCAACTTCAAGGAGCTGCTATTTTCTCGAAGATCGATTTACGTTCTGGCTATCATCAATTGAGAGTCCATGATGGTGATATCCCAAAGACCGCTTTCCGTACTCGTTATGGGCACTATGAGTTATGGTGATGCCTTTTGGGTTAACCAATGCTCCTGCTGTCTTCATGGATCTCATGAATCGAGTATGCAAGCCTTATCTAGACAAGTTTGTGATCGTCTTCATTGATGACATACTTATCTATTCCAAGTCCAATACCGATCATGAACTGCATTTGAGATTGGTTCTTGAGTTGTTAAAGAAAGAGCGATTGTACGCAAAGTTCTCGAAGTGTGATTTCTGGCTCGAGGAAGTTCAATTTCTAGGACACGTGGTGTATAGCCAAGGAATTCACGTTGATCCTGCAAAGGTGGAAGCTGTGAAGAATTGGTGTGTTCCTACAACTCCTACCGAAGTTCGTTCTTTTCTTGGTCTTGCTGGTTATTATCGGCGATTCATTGCCAATTTCTTGAGGATCGCGAAACCGCTCACTACTTTGACACAAAAGAATAACCCATTCGAGTGGGGTTTCGAGCAAGAAGAAGCTTTTGAAACGTTAAAGCATAAGTTGTGCAATGCTCCTATCTTGACTCTACCCGATGGAAACGACGATTTCACCGTGTATTGTGATGCATCTAAACAAGGCCTTGGTTGCGTTCTCATGCAACGAGGGAAGGTCATAGCTTATGCATCGAGACAATTGAAGGTTCACGAGGTGAATTATACAACACACGATCTCGAGCTTGGTGCTGTTGTATTTGCTTTGAAGATTTGGAGGCACTACCTGTATGGTACGCAATGTATAGTCTACACCGATCACAAAAGCCTTCAACACGTTTTCAATCAAAAAGATCTCAACATGAGACAACGTCGTTGGGTGGAGTTGATTAGTGACTATGATTGTGACATTCGTTACCATCCGGTAAAGCAAACGTTGTAGCCGATGCACTAAGCCGAAAGATTCACAACAAGATGATCTCATTCCAAGAAATTCGCGATCGACGTCAATGGTTTGACACTTTGGGTGAGTACGATACTGAGATACGACTAGATGTCAACGAGACCACCGTACTACTACAAAACCTGAGAATAGATAGTGACATCGAGTCTAGCATCCTGGAGGCTCAACAAATGGTACAACGAGAAGGAAGAATAAAGGATGAGTTGGAGCATAATCTTCTAACTCAATTGGAAACAAAAACCAATGGGTTGATGTACTTCGCCAATCGTATTTGGGTTCCAAATCGCGATAACATTCGTACCTTTATTATGAACGAAGCTCATCAAACTCATTATTCTATTCATCCCGGTTCCGATAAGATGTACATGGACCTACGTGGTCAATATTGGTGGCCTGGAATGAAGAAAGACATAGCAACTTATGTAGCTAAATGCCTCACATATGTGGAAATGGGAACACATATCCATGGACTTCATAACAAAGCTACCCCGAACCTCCCGAGGACATGATAGCATATGGGTGATTGTTGACCGATTGACCAAGTCGGCACATTTTATACCCATACGTGACACTTACAAGACATCAAAGTTAGCTCGTATATACGTTGATGAGATTGTAAGTCGTCATGGGGTACCTCTGCACATCATATCCGACCGAGATGCTCGTTTCACTTCACATTTTTGGTCGTCTATGCAAGAACTTTTGGGTACACAATTGGATCTAAGCACGGCTTACCATCCTCAAACTGATGGTCAAACCGAGCGAACGATCCAAACTTTGGAGGATTTGCTACGTCTCTGTGTTCTTGACTTTGGTGGCGATTGGGATACGCATCTACCGCTCGCGGAATTTTCGTATAACAATAGTTACCACTTGAGTATCAAGATGGCACCGTTTGAAGCACTTTATGGTCGAAAATGTTGTTCACCGATCTGTTGGACCGACATTGGTGAAAACTTCATCACTGGTCCTGAACTTATACAAGAGACTACCGATAAAGTTTCTATCATTCGTAAGAACCTTGAAGTGGCGAGAAGTCGTCAAAAGAGCTATGCTGACAAGCGACGTAAGCCATTGGAATTCCAAGTTGGGGAGATGGTTCTTCTTAAGGTGTCACCGTGGAAAGGTGTGGTTCGCTTTGGAAAGAAGGGCAAACTGGCTCCAAGATTTGTAGGACCTTTCAAAATCCTGAAAAGGATTGGGAAAGTGGCTTATAAACTAGAGCTACCTTCCGACCTTAGTGGAGTTCATCCCGTATTTCACGTCTCAAATTTGAGAAAGTGCTTGGCTGACGAAAGTCTGCATGTCCCGTTGGAAGACATCCAGATTGACGAGTCATTGCATTTTGTCGAGAAGCCTGTTGAGATCATGGATCGTATTATGAAGAAGACTAGAACCACAACAACCCCAATCATCAAGGTTTGTTGGGAAAATAAACGTGACGCTGAATTTACTTGGGAACGTGAGGAGCACATGAAGGAGAGATACCCGTTCTTATTTGTATAGTTTCATTTCTTTTAATTTCGGGACGAAATTCTTTTAAGTTGGGGTGACTGTAACATCTCGTATTTTCGTTAACTAAAAGTTAACTTCGTTTACTCTTACAAGGGTTATTATTGTCAATTTTGGAAACTTGCGTGTTGTTTGTGCTTATTCTTTATTGTAATTGGGTTTTTTTATGAAATGTTGAGTTTAAATAATAATAATAATGTTAAGATTAACATAAGTAAATATAATAATAAGTTGTAATAATGAATAATAGTATTAGTAATAATAAGATTACTTTTAATATGGTTATTTATAATTTATAAGGGTTATTAAACTTAACCATATTAAAACATAAACTTAAATTAAGTTTGAGGGTTAATTTGTCATTTTAGAAACTTGAAATAGAAACTTTATGCATAAAATTATAGAAAATCAAAGTTGAGGGACCAAAAGTGTAATTTATCAAAAACCCAAACCACCCGCCCTTTACCCCGTTTTTCCGGTGACCTCGCCGGCCGGGCTCCGGCCAAGTCCGGCGAGGCACCAAAACCGCCAAAAATCGATGTTTTTCGATCTAAAACCATCCCCAAACCGTTCTTGAATACGATTCGAACACAATCATGAACTTTAATTGCGTTTAAACGTCGGTTATGAACCCGATCGAGTGATTAACCGAGCGTTTCTAACCATATAGCCGTTCGACCATTAAAACTTAATAATAACCAAATTAAATGATTCATAATCGAACGTCTAAGTAATCTAAAGCTTCTATCAATCCCAATTGCACCTGAATCAACACAAACAACGAATCCAATTTCATTTTTCCTGCAACCTGCAACTTAGTCGAAACTACCCTTCTAAGCCTTCTTAGTTCAAATTGATTGAGGGTTCTTCATCTTCAAGATCATCCGAAGCTTCATACAAGTTTAATTGGGTTATCAACCTCGTTTGCACCTTGAAGCACATCCCCGCAGTCACGAATCATCCTTGAACTTGAGACCATCAATTCGAACTTAATAACGTAAGTACCACACATCTTTGTGCTCGGTTTCACATGGGCAATCAAAGCCCTATGATTGATTTCATTAACAATATCAATTCGATGTTCAATTGGAATCAAATCGATTCTAGGGTTCTTATGAAATTGGGGGTTTTTGTTTAAGTGTGTATTTAACAATTAAAGAGCGGATTCTAACGCGGCTGGAAGCCTTTGGTTCACTGGTAAAACACATGACCCCTAGACAGGAGGTCCCCGGTTCGAATCCGGGGAACCTCGTGTATTTTTTTAGGCCTTTTTGGCCTTCAAATTTAATGTTAAAAATTTCTAAAAATTATGAAAAATCAATTCATAAACTTTGTTTCTTTTAAAATTATTTAATTATTTTATAGTAATTTATTTACAAAAAAATATCTTTATAATATTATCCTAACGTTAATAATATAATTACAATATTTTTATAAAAATGTAGACTTTAAAATTTAGTTTAATTTACACAAACTAATATTTCAAACATACCTGTAATCTATTGTTTAATTTTATGTTCTTTTTATTTAAATTACAAAATTGATCTAAACTTGATAAACATTACAAAATTATTATAAAAGTTATTATTAACCCACATGTTTATATAAAATATAAATAAAATCGTTTCCCTGAGAATATAAATGAGTTCTTCCTTGGCAAATATAATCAACGAAACCCCAAACATCAAGTTGATTCCTAGTCCTTAACCTTATTGTAGAGCTTTAATCTTGTAAATATACATATTTAGGTGTCTTGTGACTATACACCTTGGAGCGACGCTTGTTATTATTCTTATTAATCGCCATTATATATTTTTTGTCAAGTGAGTTTTCTTGCCCCATTTTATTTTATTTCACACTACTTTGGGGTGAAACATGATTATCTATACATTGTACACTTATAAACGTTTGAGACTTGTAAGCACATGCAATTCATCTTATTATTATGTCATGGTTATTTGTGTATTGTAAGTGTTTATATGAGATACATAGTTTGTTTACAATCATTAACTATTGCTAGCCTGGCGACGTCTTAGATCTTTGGGCCTGACAAGCCTATTTGGTGCTAAAGTCGATGTATTGCCGACTCCTAGGAGCCGTATGCTTGTGCACTAGGGAACCAAATACACTTAGCCAATCTTTTAGACTTGTAATCAAGTTGAGGTTTGGTTGTAACGATATGTGTTCTACAACTTTACTAGCTTATAACCTATGACATGAATTGCTACTTGTAACTTTCTTTTTCATAATATGTATGAAAACCTTGGAAACTCACCAACTATTTTTAGTTGACTCTTATTTTTATCATGTTTCAGGTCAACCTCAAGTTTAAAGTGATCCTTTTGAAGCATGCTATAATCTAGGACTTGGACCTAGATAATGAAATAAAAAGTTACATTATGTTATGTTATGTTGAACTTATTTCTTGTATAAGACTTATGATTGTAATTTCCATTTCAAGACTTATGATAATAATATTTACAATTTAATATAGCGTTATGTGGCTGTGAACAATCTTAACCCTCACATCTCGCTGTTTCCGTCGTCAAGGTTGGGGTGTGACAAATATTATATCATCACCCTTGCATGTAAAAGTTTGTTATCAGAAACAACGCCACCTTCGACTCTAAGTAGAAACAAGTTTTTATCCCTACAGGATTTGAAGTGGTAATGACTAAAGATACTAACTTGAACTCTAGTACCAGGACTTCTAGTTTAGTGTCAACTCATCTTAGCAGCAAGAAAAAGGCTGATCGGTTATGTACCACTACCGCACAACCTGAACCATCCAACTCCAAAGGAAGTTCTGACCCTAAAAGGACTTCCACTGCATCTTCAAAGATAAAGGTGGAGATGGAAAGTGATCAAGTTCAGCTTTGTTCATAGAAGAAGGCTCTAAGGAAGAAAAAAATGGAATGTGTTATGTGTGAGAGTACCCCTCATCTTGCTAAGGATTGTGCTTACAATCCAAAAGGCACTCTCCATATGACCAAGAAAGAGACTTTTAAGAGTTTCAAAAAGAAGCTAGCTTTAAAAGGAAAAAAATTTCCTTTCTGAAGCTCCAAAAAATAGATGAAGGCAAGTGGAAAATTGCATTCAGAAGAAAATTGGTCTCGGAAGAAGGGAATACTTCTGAAGCACTGAAGTCTGCCGCAGTGCTAGCAAGATCTTCCAAAGGATTAGTCATCAAAACTTTCAAAGTCAACTAAACTTCCAAAGTATTGAGGTCAGATCTAAGCTTCCAAAGGTGGTGTGCAAGTCAAAAAAAACCAAGTGACTGAAAGTTTTCCATCAGCATCAGCAAAAGATCCTCAATACATGACTATAGGATCTATTACTGTTGCATTACCTTCAACTTATTTTGATGAACCCAAAAGAAAAAGGCTTGGGTTTTCAAATGTAACTAATCATCTCTTTTATGTAGGAACAGTTAAAGACAAACAGAAATGTATGGATCATTGATAGTGGTTGTTCCAGGCACTTGACAGGCAATAGGTCACTACTCTAAAGTTTGAAAAGATTGATGGAGGACTAGTTGCTTTTGGAGGAGATGCTAGTGGTTACATTACTGGAAGGGGCAATGTCATAAATGGTAAGCTCAACGTTGAGAAGGTAAACTTTGTCAAGGAGCTTGGATATAATCTTCTGAGTGTATCTCAATTTTGTGATCAGAGTCATAACATGCTCTTTACTAAGTATGAGTGCATTGTTCTCAAGCCCGGGGTGGTCATTCCTCATGAGCATATCCTGCTTAGAACCCCCAGGAAAGAGAACATATACAAGATGGATTTTCAAGAAACATCTCCCTCAGGAGAAGTTTCATGTTTTATATCTAAAGAAAATAGTGATAAGTCTTCCCTCTAGCATAAAAGAATGTGCCATGTGAAATTTGAAAACATGAATAAACTGATTAAGAATGATTTGGTAACCGGAATGCCAAAGAAAGAGTTTACAGTGATGACCACTATGTTGCATGCCTGAAAGGGAAGCAACACAAAGTATCTCACAAGTCAAAGGAAAGAAACTCCATCACTACCCCTACACTTGTTATATATGGATCTCTTTGGCCCTACCAATGTAATGAGTCTAGGAAGGACCTCTTATTATTTGGTGATCATAGATGATTTTACAAGATTCACTTGGGTCTTATTTTTTAAAACTAAAGATGAGACCCCTTAGATATTAAATAATTTCATTTTGAAGATTGAGAATCAATCTGATCACAAGGTCAAAACCATAAGATGTGATCAAGGAACTAAATTCAAGAACCAAATCCTTGATATATTTGGTGATGAACAGGGTATTACAAAACAATACGGTGCTCCGAGGACTCCTCAGCAAAATGGTGTGTTGAGAGGAGAAACAAGACACTAATTGAAGCTGTAAGAACTGTATTATCTGACTCTAAGCTCATCACCTTCTGGGCAGAGGCAGTCAATACTGCCTGCTATATACAAAACAGAGTTTTAGTGGTTAAGACACATTGTTGGATCAAGAAGAAGGTTGGTGCAACCAAAACCAAATCACTTAGACAAATTTTGGTGCTACTTACAAAGGTTTCCGAAGCCAAGTGTGGAACTTCCGAAGGACGTAGAGTTCTTCCGAAGACAGAGTGAAAGTTTTACTTTCGAAGATAAAACTCTACTTCTGAAGACAAAGTGTTTGCTTCCAAAGATCAAGTCTTAAAAGAAGAAATCAGAAGACTACTTCCGAAGTATGAAGAAAGAAGAAGTCCTCAAGCCTTGGAAGAAGTAGCCTTTTCCAAAGTGTAAGTGGCTTAGGAAGTACTTGTTCTTTCGAAGCCATTTAACCTTTGGAAGACACTGCTATGAACTAGTGGACATAAGTATGGTCTTTGATGCTCCGCTGCAGACCTCTGATACTGCATGACGTTTTCTCAAAGAGCCATGTAGTTGACCATACTTTATTCCACTATTCACCTTTTTATGTTAGTACAAGTTACCAACTTTAGTTGGTGATAAAAGGTAAGTTAGGGACATGTCCTGACTACCATATCTCAGATAAAGTCTTATCTGAGATACCTTAAACTATAGCTTTGTAGTATCTGCTTTTGTTAGAGGATTCCAGCTGGTATAAAAGTATATCCGGCTGTAGGTAGTATTATATATAGTTTCTCACTGTAACTCATAACAGTATGCTTGTAAAAGTCTTGTAATATTTGAGTTGAGAAGCAATATATGCAAGTACCTTGAAAATTACTTCTTGTGTTTGATTATTACTTATTATATTGTTATCAACTCTTAGAGACATTGCTTTCATCTGAGTGTTGTTTGAGTGAGTTTGAGAGAAAACCAAGTGTTTACTGACATAAACCGATCCTGCAATTGGTATAAGAGATTTTTAGGCTCTTGATTGTGAGATCTAACCATCCAAATCAACCTGTTTTTCACTCCTCCTTACAACTCTCACAAAAATGGCCCTTAACAAATCCGAAGTAGAGATGGGAACCATGACCAAAGCTCCCATCATTACTCCTGAAAACTTTAGGTCTTGGAGCAAAAGAATGGAAGGCTTCATCAGATACCAAGACAACAAAATATGGAACTCCATTGTGAATGGCTCGTATAAACCCAAGGTGTTAGCACCTGATGGAAATGGTGCCATGATAGAAAATGCTGTTGAAGATTATTCTGACGAAGACTTGAAGAAGATGGACATTGACAGCAATGCAACTGCAATACCCAACTCCATCATGGTGGGGTTTGAGCATTGTAAGTCTGCTAAAGACCTGTTTGGTGCACTTGCTAAGATGTATTCAAGCTCCAACGACTCCAAGAAGGACTCACTGAAGCAACAGTTCGAGAACTTCACTTATATTGCTGGAGAGACCCTCAGCCAGCAGTATTTCAGGTACATGGATCTTATTTCTTCTCTTCAGTCTGTGAAGATCACTCCTGAACTTAGAGATCTCACAAGAAAGTTCATGAGTGCTCTTCCAAATAAGTGGATATTCTACTGTGTCTCTATCAAGAGGACAGAAAACTTAAACACTCTTACTATGACTGAACTCTATGGCATCCTTGATGGATACCGGTTAGAGATAGAGAGTAAGAAGGGACACCAAACAAGCAGACCTCTGAGCCTTCCTGCTAGCAACACTCTAATGGTTACCGAAGGCTCAGTACCCCCACAACCTCAGCAATACCTGACATACAACCAGCAGCCATCCTGCTCTTCTGGACCGTTCATCACTTTCCCTGAGATTCCAAGGTCTCAGTAGGCTCAGCATAGTTCCTTTAAGGACAATTGTGCCTTTGTCTCAGGAAGTGGACACTCTGGTGATTTTCAATACTGTTTTGATGATCTGGAGTTTTTCAGTCCAGATGATGTAGAGTATGTGGACATCGTCCAACAGATGGCTCTTTTAACCCACAGAGCGTAGAAGTTCTTTAAGAGAACTGGAAGGCTATTCCCTCAAAACCCAACTACCAGCAAGTTTGGGTTTGACAAGACCAAGACCAAATGTTACAACTGTAACCAACTTTGTCACTTTGCAAGGGAATGCAAGGCTCCCAAATCAAACCCAGGAACCTCACAGGCCTCCACACATCCCTCTACATCAAAGCCCACTTAAAAGTCGACTGAAATAGTTGCAATGGCTCAAGAAGTCGACTGGAGCTTTATGGTATAGGATGTGACTCCTGCTCAAGCTCACATGGCCGGATATTGATACATATGTACCTAGTTTATGAGCTTAATGTAAATGTCTATCATGTCTTACACATATGTAATGAATGAGTTGAATGAAACATAATATGTGGTTGATGCTTATAATGTTTAATGTTTCATTGTATTATTGTGTGATGAAGTATAATGAACTAGCTATATAGGTTTGAGGTTGTTGTGCATAGTTCTTAGTCAATAATGATTGAGAAATATGTTCAAACTTAGTCGTATGAGTCTTCATGCGAATGGACCATGCTAATGGACCATATGCATGAATACATCAAGCTAATGGACCATATGCATGAATACATCATGCTAATGGACCAATCGCACGACTGAACTAGGAGACTAGATCAGTCGCATGATTGGGACATAAGATTGACTCAGTCGCACGATTGAACCTTCAGTCGTGCGTAAGGATCAATCACATGATTCAGTCAGATGACTGAACCATGCTAATGGATCAATCGTACGATTGGAAAACCCTAACCTATAAATACCACTTAATTCGTGGAAAAACGGGGAATTCGAAACACTTGAAGACTTTTGACACAAACTCGTAACCTTGCCGTCTAGAGTGTCCAGAAAGCCTGTTCCAAGTTCATAGTTCACATCTGATCTAGTTCTACTCATTCTTAACGTTTCTTTAATTGTTAGATTGACCGGGATTGCGTTCTCACTGATTGGATCGCCAATCAAATAGGATTCCACACTATTTGATCTGGTTTCACGTATTATCAGTTAGTACTCCGTACGTACATGGTCCTAACAAGTGGTATTAGAGCCTTGGCTCTTGATTTTGCGTGTGATTCGATTAGTTTCGGTGTAAAAATCACGTTTTTCATTCAAAGGAGTCACCTTTTTGAGTAAAACAGTGTTTTCGACGTCTCCAGGTCTCAAAGTTTACGTTTTTCGACATACGGCAGATTAGGGTTCTTAAAAAATTGTGTTTTTGTGTCAAAGTGTCAAAAAACCCTTGATTTTGCAAAAACAGCAGCCTTCAGTCGCACGATTGGCCCAATCGCACGACTAAACTCAATTGCACACCACATTCGCACGATTGAACTCAATCGCTTACTCATTTGTACGTCTGAACAACCCCATTCGCTTGTCTCCAATCGCATACTCCATACGTAAGACTGAATCCAATCGCATGATTGAATACATTCACACCCCTCATTCACACGAGTGCTCCATACATATAAGTCCATTCGCACGAGTGAGTCAGTCTAGTTTTAAAGTTCAAAGTTTAAAGAAATGGAAGATCAGTTTTCTGTGTTACTGCCGGAAGGGACTCTCGCATCCAGAACCTTCTGCTTCTGGAAAATGAAATCGAGAATCACAATAAACCACCTAAACTTATAACGTTAGATAATTACCCACAATGGAACAGAGGTTTGAGATCTGTCTAAATGGAGTCGATTCAAATCTTTGGGAATCTATCGAAACAAGTTATAGTATGCTAGTCGGTGCTGATGGTGTTAAGCTCACCTTGGGAGGTATGATAGAAAACCAGAAAGCTAAGTACAATGCTGAAAAGAAGGTGCATGCCCTATTGACCCAGTCGATACCAAGGATATATTTCATCAGTTCTCTGAGAAGAAACATGCGAAAAAGTTATAGGAGGCTTTGGAGAAAAGGTATGATGGGAATGCAATGTTAAAGGCATTAAATGCAAAGGCTCTCAAGGAGTTTGATAACTTCTCCTCAACAGGGAAAGAAAGCTTGGACGATATTATCGACATATTCTACCATCTGATGAGTGAGCTGCACACTTATGGGGTAACAACGCCTATGGAAGACAAAGTGTCAAGCTTTGCTGATGGTTTGCCGGAGAAACGGGACTCCTTTGTGTCTAATCTGAGACAAAACAGTACACTTGCAAAGTTAGACATAAATGACTTCATCTTGAAATTAAGGGCGGAGGAACTGAGGATGAAGTATAGGTCACAGAAAGGATCCTACGACCAGAATCCTTCACTTTATAACTCATCTCCTACTCCAACCAGTTCAGGAGCACCACTTCAAACTACCTTTGTGTCTAGTTTAGCAGCTCCTTCCCAAACCACCACTTCAGGACCAGAAACGTCATGGTCATCCTCTACCCAATATATAGTGCCTGAAGCCAACACTACAAAGTTGAAGACCGAGAATCTCGATAATATCACTGTGGAAATAGCAAAGGAGCACATTGATCTCCTAGTAGCTGTTGTCCATTCCTATGATGGTCTAGTTGCAGGGAAGATCGGAAATTGCCATCTTGCAGATGAAGATTATGAGGTGGATGAAAATGAACCAGAGAGAATGGATATAATATGGGCTTTGGCTAGTGCTGTTAGAAGGGCGAAAAAGTTTGTGAAAAAGACAAGACAAAATTTGGTAGCCACAAAAGACACAACCTTTGGTTTCTACAAAACCAAAGTTACCTGCTTTAATTGTTGTGAAAAGGGACATTTCAAACGTGAATGTGTAAAGCCCAAGAAAGCAGGTAACGGAAATCCGTTCTCAACCTTCAACCGTCAAGACAAAGACAGGAGTGCAACTACCTCATCAGGCAAAGAGACAAAGGCCTTGCCTGCTCAAGGTGACGAAGGACAGAATTGGACCTTTTGTTTTGTGTCTCCAGGTGAATCAAACATTGCCTGTGTCAAGGGATTGGATGATGGCTCTGCGAGTGAAGGTGAAATCACAGTTGAACAAGTAACGTCAGATAATGAAGAAGCTATGAATGTGGTCAATCACCTGATTGAAGAACTCAGAATGACATGTTCAGAATCTCCAGCATCCGAAGAGTCAAACTCTGCATTGATGGCTGATTCAACCGATTCTTCACATGTAAGTACAAAAGACCAACTCTCAGAAAATCATGCTTGTATTGAATGTAACAAATTTAGAGAAAGCATTGATTTGAAATTTGCTAGGTTATTAGACCATAATGATAGCTTAGTAAATGATTTACAACTATGCACAGAAGCTAATCAGATTTTAAAACAAAATGAGTGCAGTTATAAAAAAAAATAAAACTTTTAGGTAAACAACTAAGGGAAACTGAGGTTTTTGCTTTTAATCAAGCTAATGATATAAAGTTTTATTTAAATTCTTTGGAAGAAACAAAGAAAGAAAAGCAGTTTTAGAAGTCGAAGTCATTTCTTTAAAACAAAAACTGCACAGTTGGACCAGTTCTACTCACATAGTTCAACACTTAGTGAAAGAACGAAATAATAGGGAAGGGTTCGGTTACAATGTAGTTCCACCAACACATGAGATCCTCTTAAATACAAAATGTAGACCTATAAATAACAACCCAGTAAAGGATCATATGGTGGCCACTCCTTTGGTTAGTGATCCTGATTCCATGGGTAAACTAGTGAACGCTATCACTAAATAGAAGGAGTCGACTGTGGAATCAAAAGAAAAGATACCTATTGTTAATTTGGATGAAAAATTTGAAAAGGTTAATGTAAAGTCAGGTTCACCAAAGTCAATTTCAGAACCCAAAATGACTAAACCAGTTAACCAAACCCGTGTTACACATCAAAGTCCAAATAAACTAAAGATTAAAGATGTTAAAAATGTTCAAACAATTATTTTGTTAAAGAAGCAAAAACATCTAAAAGAGAAGTGACTAAACCCAACCAGACTCGTGCTGCACCTGCATCACACTTAACCCCACATAAATAGTTTCCCCAACATGTAGAAGGCAAATCATGCAACAGTTGTGGAAAGAGAGGACATATTTCTTCTAATTGTCCTTATTATCAAACTCCCACAAAGAAAATTGAACTTTATGATACTAAACCAAGTTCTTCGAAAAGTAGTTCTATTACTCCACCAAAAAGAATTAATGAACCTAAAGTTCAAACTATAAGCCAGTTGTCTGTTTATCACAAACAGGCCTTACACAAAACCGGCTCATGGAAAGAAAAGTCAAGTCCATTGTCTGATAATGAGAACAATAAGAAGAATGATATGCCCTCACCCTCAAATGGACAGTGGATTGAGTTTATGATGTGTGATTCCTCTGGGTCACCCAAGTCCGTTAAGGCTTGGGTCCCAAACCTAAACTAATCATGTCCTCTGAATGTGCAGGGTGTCCGTTACAGTGCTATCACAAATAACTGAATTGTTGATAGTAGGGCATCTAGGCACATGACCGGGAACTTGTCTCTCCTTTTAAATGTCAAACAAATTAAAGGGGGACATGTATAATTTGCTGGAAATAAAGGAGGATACATCACCGCTCAAGGCGAAGTGGGAAACCAGAAAATAAAGTTTGATAAGGTCAACTATGTTCAACAACTACAGATAACTTGCTTTCAGTATCCCAGATATGTGACAAAGGATTCAAAGTTGTTTTTGACAACAAGAATTGCTACGTATTGAAGAAGGATTAAATTATCCTGGAGGACCAAATGTTAATGTCAGCTTCAAGATATAATGACTTATATGTCTTGGATCTATCAAAAGCCTCCACAACCAATCATCAAGTTCAATGCTTCTTGTCAAAGGCAACAGAGAGGGACTCAATCTCCTGGCATAGGAGAATGGGACACATAAATCCACGGAAGTTGAATCATCTGATCTGGAGTAATTTAGTGAATGGAGTAAATGTCAAGAATTTTCAACTTCCGGATTTTTGTGTAGCGTGTAAGAAAGGTAAACAGACCAAGAGTCTCACAAGGCAATGAAAGTACATTCCATTAACCTGCCTCTCGAACTTCTACACATGGATCTGTTTGGTCCTGTCAGCACCAAGAGCATCACTGGTGATTTGTACTGTTATGTAGTCACTGATGACTACTCAAGATTCTCTTGGGTAATGTTTCTCAAAATCCAAATCAGAGACATTTGAATCGTTCAAACATCTGGTGACTACATTGGAATCTCTCTACAAGCTGAAAGTGCGACAGATTCGCTTAGACAACGGCACAGAGTTCAAGAACCAGTGGATGGAGGCATTCTGCAAAGAGAAAGGAATTATACAACAGTCCACATCTGCCTACACTACACAAATGAATGGATTTACTGAATGGAAGAACATGAGCTTGATTGAGACAACAAGAACGATGCTAACTGACTCAAAACTGCCCATCCAATTTTGGAACGAGGTAGTTGCCAATGCATGTTACACCCTCAATCGAGTCTTGGTGGTCAAACATCATGGTAAAACATGTTATGAGTTGCTCCAGCGACGTAAACCTAATCTGGAGTATCTCGAACCATTCGGCGCACCATGTACACTGCTGAAGAAAACTCAATCAAGGAAGTTTACTAAGAAGGCCGATGAAGGGATATTTCTAGGATACAATATACCGAACAAGAGAGTTTATAACAACTCAACGGGTCAAGTAGAAGTGTGGTGCAACGTTGACGTTCAGAGATACACCACCCCCCTGCTGGAAAGGGACCCGCATTCTTCTTCAACTATGATGTATTCTTTAAGTCCTTCAACATCCCTTTCTCCCTTCCTGATGATGAGTTATCAACCAAAATGATGTATGGTGTCTTAAACATACCGTCACTAGACTCGACAACATCAGTTTCACAAGGTGAATCTTCTAGTCCTTTAGGGGGAGCACTTGAGGTAAGCGACTCCTCCTTTGACGATGAAGAAGTGGAGAATGATCAGGTGGATCAGGAGGAACAAGTTCCTGTTACTGAAAGTACACAAGCATTAGATGTTGATGCTTCAGACACTTCGGAACCTCACACTCTAACTACTACACAACTGAACCGAGAATTCAAGATCTGGATCAGGAAGTAGTTGTTCCCACCACTCTCGGATCTCGACTAAAATTATCATCCTCTGGACAACGTCATAGGGGACGTACAATCGGGAGTACAGACACGAAATCAGCTATGCTCAGCTGATTATGCCTCAGTCATGGAAAAAGGCTATCTTCATGACGGTGCTTATCGATGTTTTGTGTCTCAATTTGAGCCAAAATATGTAAGTGAAGCCTTAAATGATGAGGCACGGGTCAGTTCCATGCAAGAAGAACTCCTTCAATTCAAGAAAATAGAGTATGGACACTGGTGGATAGACCAAAAGGTGCTAAAGTAATTGGCACTAAATGGGTCTTGAAGTGCAAGAAAGATGACCAAGGGGTCATAATCAGAAACAAGGCTCGACTAGTCGTTCAAGGTTTTAGACAAGTCGAAGGAATTGATTACAGTGAAGTGTTTGCACCCGTGGCTAGAATGGAAGCAATCCGTATCTTCCTAGCCTATGCATCTTACATGAAGATCAAAGTTTATCAACTAGATGCCAAGAGTGCGTTCCTTCATGGTGAAATCCGTGAGACAGTGTATGTCAGTCAACCTGAAGGGTTTGAGGATCCTTATCATCAGGACATAGTTTATAATCTTGATAAGGCTCTCTACGGGCTCCATCAAGCCCTGAGAGCATGGTATGAGAAACTCTCAAATCATCTGGTGAAACATGGTTTTTGCATAGGAGTTATTGACCGTACACTATCCATTAAAGAAAAGGATGGTGACTTACTGCTAGTACAGATTTATGTTGATGACAAAATCTTCGATTCAAGAAACGAAGAGTTATGTAAAGAATTTGAATCTGTCATGAAAGCAGAATTGTAATTGAGTGCAATAGGGGAGATGAAGTTCTTGCTAGGATTACAGGTGGATCAGACACCAAAAGGAATTTTCCTACATCAGACTAAATATGTAGGGGACATCCTCAGTCGGTTTGACATGAAGCATTGACATGGAGAATGCTTCAGCTGCTGGAACTCCACTTGCCACGAACCACGATGTGGCACCCGACGAAAATGGTGATCTGGTTGATGCTACAATGTATAGAGGAATGATTGGATCCCTTATGTATCTCACAACATCTCGTCCTGATATCATGTATGCGACGTGTCTTTGTTCCAGATATTAGGCAAAACCGAAAGTCAACCATCTCATAGGTGTTAAATGGATTTTCCGTTATCTGAAGGGTACTCCAACACTCGGGTTGTGGTATCCTCATGATGATGATTTTGAGCTTACAACATATAGTGACTCGGATTATGGCGGTTGGAAAATGAATTACAAGTCAACATCAACAGGATGTCAGTTCTTTGGTAGACGGTTAGTCACCTGGCAGTGTAAGAAGCAGACCTCCGTTAATCTGTCAACATGTGAAGCTGAATACGTTGCTGCTGCAAGTTGCTATTCACAAATCATCTGGATTCAACAGCCAATGAGCGACTACAGTTTGCAATTTTCTAATACTCCTATCTATGTTGATAATTCTACTACTATAGCCGTAACAAAAAATCCAGTCCATCATCCTAAAACTAAACACATTGGTATTATGTATCACTTTATACGTGACTGTTTTGAAAATCAATTAATCGATGTGGTTAAAATAAATACAGATTTTCAATGCGCCGACCTCTACACAAAAGCATTTGATAAACCGAGGTTTTATGTCTATTAGAGATTAATGGCGTGAAAAAGAAAAGTGATGTGATTTCAGAGGAAGAAAATGCCTAGTCTGACATTCTTTATTTTTAAGTTTATTTTATTTTATTTTATTTTATTTTATTTTATTTTCCTATTTATTAAAATCCAAAAACACAAAAATATTTTCGGTTTTAGAATTTTAGGAGGAGAATAGGTTAGATTGGTATTAAATTAGCTGCTTTATTTAATTACTTAAAAAAAGAAAAAAAAACGAGGGAGAAGGACAACTTAGCTAAAAGGAAAGTAATCAAATCTGTGATACTGATTCAATGTTTGTGGAAAATGATAGTACACAAGGAACAGGTTGTTTGGGACTTCAAAAGAGTTTAACTGATTAAGATGCAAAATTCAAAGTATAAGTTTGAAAAGTCTAAGCAAAATAAAAGGAAAAATGATAGTAAAACTAGTATACTACCAAGGTAACATAGAGAAAGTAGACCTAGAGGCTGCTAGTTCATTATATGATGTGTCAGTAGATTCAACACAATAGATTAGTAGACCTCATTGGTGGTTTAAAATTCAAACTAAGTTGTTCAACTTGCTGTGGGTTCCCATCTTATCCCTGGTTAACACAATCAACACAGTTCCAATAAGGGTTGAAGAGCAAAATAAACGCCACAATGTGTGCGGACGACCATATAAAATGAGCAAAGCACATGAAAAAATGCAAAATGCAATCAAGCTAATAACTTATGTTGTTAGTGCGTTATATGAAAATTGAAAATAGATGCTCTAACAAGAAGATAGGTTGTGTGCCTCTCTGCTGTGCAGTGGCACTGACCTGAGGATAAGCATAACCTAAATATTCTAGAATTCATTGTTGTTTGCACCTCTCTACTATTCGATGGCACAGACCTGAGGCTTGGCACCTCTTTGAAAGCTCTTAGAATAGTTTCTTCTTGAAATATATCCGTAGACCGCTCAAAAATCTTCTAAGGAACGTTGATTACCATATAAGTGTGGGATCCACAAAAGCTCATTGAAATAATTAAACCTTAACTCATCACCATGTGTGTTAAAAATCTGTGTATGGATTTAAGAGGACAAGTATACTGACAATCATCATGAGCTACAGTTCTTGAAAGTCAAAATCATTGTGTGCATCTTGTAGCTCTAGTCTGATTTCCTAAAATTGCTATTGAGTCTCGGTCAAAACAAAAATCTAGCATCAAAATAGTTTAATGAAATGCCCCAAATGATTCTGATATACCTGTATGATTCCATAATGAATTATACCAGAAATGATAAAATAGAATTGAAGCTGTGCTGTCTAGGAAGTAAAATCGGTTAGAAGTACTCTAATAGGTTTAAATCCATCTCCATTCAAAAAATACAAAAATATGTCTTGGTTTTGTTTTTAAATTCTAGTTGGTTTTATTTATTTATTCTTAGTCATTTGGTAGGTAAAAGTCAGACTATGCATTTGAATTCAATCTGTGAATTACTCACTAAAAGGGGTCACGTTTGAGATGACCACTCGGGTTTTTAAGATAAAAGGATCACATCTGAGGTGATCAACAGTTTTAAAATTAAAAAGTTCATGTCTGAGATGATCAACGGTCATAACGTCTTATCTATCAAGTTAAGTGTTTGAAAGTGCATGTGGTCAAACTCATAAGTCTTAGCCATTCGCATGACTGGACCATAAGTATAGACCAGTCGCACGATTGGATCATGAGTATGAGCCAGTCGCACGATTGGATCATGAGTATGAGCCAATCACATGATTGAACCATACATATGGACCAGACATACGATTGGACCATAAGCATGGATCAATTCATGCGATTGGATCACCAGAATGAACCAATGGCACGAATGGAGGAGACCGACTGAGTCAGTCGCACGACTGAACCCTAGTCGCACGAATGGATGCGACTGATTGAGCCAGTCACACGACTGAGCCCTAGTCGCACGAATGAAGCGTGCGAATAGGTCCAGTGACACGACTGAAGGTAAAATCAGCATAAATAGGGTGAAGTCGATCGCTCATTCTCATCACCTTTCAATCGCTCCGAAATCGCACGAAACCAAAGTTACTCTACCAAAATTTGATTACGTTGATTTCGCACTGTGATTGTGATACTAATGTGTACTCTCTTCATCTACAGGTACTTAGTGACTGAAATCGCACAAAATGCATGGTGTAATCAAACCCTAACTGACCTAATTGATTAAAATCAAAATTTGTAAAACCCTTCAAATAGACCACTTAAATGTCCATAATCATTAAAATGAAGGACAATAAGTGATAGTTAGGGTCCCTGCGAATCTAACGAGTCTAACCACGACGTTTAACATCAAGTTTTGACCTAGATTCAAGGTTAGAGTGTCGAACAGAGAGTTATGCGAATAGACACTCCGAATGAACTTCAATCGCACGATTGAGCTGGGCGAATGACTCAATCGACTGAATGAACAAGGCATATGAGTTCAATCGCATGACTGAACTCAGCCGCATACTCAATCGCTCGACTGAACTCAGCCGCATGCTCAATCGCACGATTGAACTCAACCGCATACTAAATCTCACGACTGAACTCAGCCGCATGCTCAATTGCACGACTGAACTCAGTCGTATGGTTTAATTGCACGATTGAACCAGACTGATCTCAAATCAGTTTAAATTTCAATAGTCTTTTGTTATGGACAAACCTCATGTTTATGTGTCTTGTGTTACAAAAACATGGCAGATAGGTGGACATCAACACCAAGCATAACATCTGTGCTCACTTGGATGCCACCACTCGGAATGCTTTGTTGGTATTATTGTGTTTCTGAGGAGGTCGAGGATCTACAGAGCCATCTCTGCTTCATGCACACCTTACCGGTCTATACAATAAGCCTTTTGGGAAGGTGCTTCAGTTGACAGATCTACTGAGCTTTACTGCATTCGAAGCACCATTTTGGGCCAAGAGATTGAGGTTATTGCAGCTAAACTTAAGCGGGTACTGGATCTGGGTGATGATGCTGCCCACCCGACCAGGTTACATCCTCTAACAGTAAGGGGCTGTTTTCTACGGATAAAGTACACTAGGGACATCAACGCATGTGTGCTCAACAAAAGCAACCTGTGTCCCAGTTCAAGTACCTGGCATATGTCATTCTGAAGTGCATTGCTTCAAGGAGGGGAGGATTTGATGATCTATCTTACCAAATCTAGAATGCTTACGTGGCACTAGTGCTGAATCACCCCTTCAGCTTCTCCAACATGATCTTCTCTTACATGGTCGAGAACCTTGAGGCCAAGGGTAAGGAGAGTTTTTGCATGTACCCTCGGTTCTAACAGCTGATCATAGATGAGAAGCTTCCTCTACTGCCCAAGGAAAAGGACAATGTGGTGATGTTAGAGGTTATGGATGACACCACTCTGGGAAGGATGATGGTGTACAGGGGGAAGCAGGTGAAACCCCCTGTCAGGAGACTGTTCGGGCACTTGACTAGTGCTGATTATGTGGCGCCTTCTCACAAGAAGTGGCGTCACGATGAGAGTGACTCAGACATCAAGCCGATTAAGCCACCCACTAATGATTCAGACGACGACGACAACCATGGTGATGGTAAAGGCGGTGAGGCTCCGGGTGGATCCGAGCAGGCTCCTATCCACCCCGACTTTCAGATAGATGAGGAGGAAGAGTCGGATGAGGAGCCATTGATGAGGACAGTGGGCAGTAAGGTTGTTGCCACTGCGAGAGGGATTGCAGCAGTTGGTGGACGCCAGGGTGAGTCCAGGGATACTGCTACTGCTACTACTAATCCATCATACATCCCTGACCATTCCATCAGTCCAGGGGGAGCATCCTCTTCTAAGGGCTCAAGGAAGAAGAGGATGGCTCAAACCCATGGCATGAAGAGCAAGAGGAGGAGGATTACATTGATTACCACCATATCCACCACAGCTACCACCACCACTACCACACCCCCTATCACCACTACCACCACCACTACCATACCCCCTATCACCACTACCACTCCCCCTATCGCCGTTATCACACCTCCTACCACAAACTACCATAGCCACCCTTCACCATCCACTCCTATTCCACCACCCATATTCACCACATCCACCACCACTACCACCACCCAACGTGCCGGTACGTCTACACAAGTCCCAATGAGCCATGGACCCACTCTACCCTCTATCGGGGTAGAGGAACAACTAGCCAACCTAAACCAGATGGTGCTAAAGCTGGTCGCTGCCGATGAGCAAAGAGCTACACAACTCACCCAAATTATGGAGCTCAATGCTGCTCAAGCTCAACAGATTACACAACTGCAGGAACAAAATGCACATTCTATTCAGAGGATAGAGGAGCTAGAGAGAAAGAACAAGAAGACCATGCTTAGGTTGAAAGGATCCAAAGATAAGCCTTTAAAGATCAGGGAAGGTGATGATGATGATGATGATGATGATGATGATGATTCTGGTGAAGATGATGAGGGTGATGATGAAAGACTAAGTGGAAAGAAGAGAGGAAATGATGATGATGAAGAAGGTGATGCTGCTGCATCAGCCTCTGCTCAGGGTCAAGAAAGGTGTACTAAGAGAGCTCAAGATCAAGGAGCATCGTCTTCAGCTCCTCCTGTTGAAGGATTGACTGATCAAGATAATAGTAAAGATTAGATGTTTTGTATTTAGAAAACTTTTGTACTTGATTCAAATATTACATTAATGTAATTTATGATGATCTATGTTTATCTATGCTTAAATGTCTTGATTAACTACTAATGATTGATGTGTTAAATGTTTAAATCAAGCATATAAAACTTCCCAACAAGATGAATATGATATTGCCCCCTTCAACAAATCAAGTCTTAATTCACAATGATTCTTGATTTGCAAGGAATTATGAGAAGGTCAGTGAGCTACACTCCCAAGATGGAAAAATCATACACGACCTGATCGATAAGCAACTTGCAGAGATGTTCAGACTGAATCCTGACGAGCTCATCAAAGATGCTCCAAAGGTTGATGTTATGAGTGATGACGAGCTAAACGATGTTGATGAAATAGAGATAGAGGATGTGACGTCTGATCACTATCCAAAGTACACTGACCGAGAGGGAAATGTGATCATCGACTTGGGTGACACTCTCGGCAGTGCTACATTTGAAAAACTGGATGAGATGGAGAAAGAAAAGGATAAGGATGAAAGCCAAGCCTAAGCCTCGGATGTAGATGTTGATATAAAGAAGGCTGAATGGGCAGCTTGTTTTGTTGAATTCGAGCCCAACACACAGCTCAAAAGCAAAATGCCTACACCAAACTCTACAAGGTCAAGAAACATCTGAAGGTGTCTGGCAAGATTATTGCGTGGCTGTATTTTGAGGATTTAAATGTTTATGCTGTAAAAAGGGAGAAGGGAATAGAGTACTTCAGATATCCACATGATCTGAAGACTCTTCCAGGTTTTGAGCTCAATCAACTAGCATGCTTAAATCTGCTATATGCTAATCCTAGAAAAATGTGAGGTTGGTTTGAGGCTGCTCTAAAGAAGGAATACCACACCAGATGGGTAAGCTTCAGACCTCAACAACCAAAGAGGTACATCTGTAGGTCTGAAGTGGGTCCCATAACTGGAAAGCCTAAAGTAATGCTGAAGTGGAGTCCCCCTCACATAATGTCCTAGATTCCCTTACGGGAAATGACTCAGGACTTCACTCCACACTTCAAATGGTGGTATTATGACTGGAGAACAGATGAAGTGGTCATAGTTCTAAATAGAGAGGGAAAAATGGAAAGTATCTGGGTATTCGACCCAATATGGCTTACCAACTTTTCTGCAGAAGATGTGTACACATTGTACAAGTGGCCACCATTCTATGACGCACAAGATATTGTACAAGCTCTCCAATTCCAGAATGTTATACAACTTTGTTTTGCATTTGAAATACACATAAGAGTTACAAGAGAGGATAAGTACAAGAGGTTTGAGGAGCTTATGAAGAATGTCAGACGTTAAAGTAAACTAGGTCCAAGGGGGAGTTTGTTGATACATATGTACCTAGTTTATGAGCTTAATGTAAATGTCTGTCATGTCTTACACATATGTAATGAATGAGTTGAATGAAATATAATATGTGGTTGATGCTTATAATGTTTAATGTTTCATTGTATTATTGTGTGATGAAGTATAATGAACTAACTATATAGGTTTCAGGTTGTGGTGCATAGTTCTTAGTCAATAATGATTGAGAAATATGTTCAAACTTAGTCGTATGAGTCTCCATGCGAATGGACCATGCTAATGGACCATACGTATGAATACATCATGCTAATGGACCAGTCGCATGACTTAACTAGGAGACTGGATCAGTCACACGATTGAGACATAAGATTGACTCAGTCGCACGACTGAACCTTCAGTCGTGCGTATGGATCAATTGCATGATTCAGTCGCACGACTGAACCATGCTAATGGTTCAGTCGTACGATTGGAAAACCCTAACCTATAAATTCCACTTAATTCATGGATAAACGGGGAATTCGAAACACTTGAAGACTTTTGACACAAACTCGTAACCTATCCGTCCAGAGCATCCAGAAAGCCTATTCCAATTTCATAGTTTGCATCTGATCTTGTTCTACTCGTTCTTAACATTTCTTTAATCATTAGATTGATCGGGATTGCGTTCTCACTGATTGGATCGCCAATCAAATAGGACTCCGCACTATTTGATCTAGTTTCACGCATTATCAGTTAGTACTCCGTACGTACACGGTCCTAACACCGGAACACATGATAACCGTGTATATGAACATCTCAGTACTCCTGCCTGTATAGCTAAGGTTAAATTATATCAGGACTACAATAGGGAAATTAAATCTGATATTGAGTCTTTAAATGTTTAGAAATCTGATTTTAAAAGGACTGAATCTGACTACCAAAAGAAAATTGAAGAGTTAGAGAAAATTGTTTCCCTATTAAAAATGAACACACCAACTACAAGACTCAAATAAAGGATTTAATATCCAAATTGTCTGAGGCTCAAGCCCAGCTTGTCACCACTGAGGCTCAAGCCAGGAAATATGCTATTTCTGAGCAGAACTTCCAAGCTATTATTGCATCATCCTCCCACTCCAAAATCTGTTATCAGAATAAAGGAGGGTTGGGGACCAATGAAATTGCTCCACCATATTCTTATGATTCCATAAGGCAACCAAGATGTGGTACTTAAGAGCAAGAGGTCCCATCTGCTGACCCTTCTTCAAATGAGTTGAAGAATGATGCAACAATAGTGGCCACCATAGGGAAGGAACAGGTAAATCAACCCATCTCTCCTTGTGAAGATCAAACCCTAACCACCAAAGCCAGAAGAAGCAGAGCTAAAGCTGCCAGAAGAAATGCTAAGAAAGTGGCTGAGTCTAAGTTGATGATTAACCCAAAACAAAAGAGTGTCTTTATCTCAGCTGGATTCCAGGTGATAGGTACTTCTGATTCAGGAAAGGAGTGTAGTACCAGCACTCCTGTCCTACCAAAGGATCAGAAGTTGAAGGGAAATGTTGCTTCAAAGAGAAAAAGAGTAAGAAACAACAACCTACAACCTCCCAAAAGACTAACATACATGCATAATGTGTGGTTTGCAAAACCACATGGCTAAAGATTGTTACTACAATCCTGCTAGCACACATTATGCAAATAATATTAGAAAGGAAGGAGTCAGGGAAGGTTTCTCATTTGGACCTTATCAGATGGTCCAAGTGATGAAAAAGGGAAAGTTAGTCTCTGAAGCTAGATTGTCTTCGAAAGAAAATCCTTCTTCTGAAGGGAAAATGGCTTCGGAAGCAATAGCTACTAAAAATCTAAAGAACAAGAAAGTTCCCTTGAAACCATCCTAGAAGAAGACTGCTTCGGAAGAAAAGGTGGTGAAGGCTTCTTCCGAAAAGAAAGAAGCTTCGGAAGAATGCCATGCTGCAAAAACTTCTACAATCACATTTTCCATGATCAACCAAAGGATGGATTGGAATATCAAGAAAGATGCTGCATCCCAAATCTCTTCTTCAAAGATATCCAATGAACCCCCATGCTTAACTTTTGGTTCAATTATGTCACTATCTTTGGAAGAACCCAAGACCAACAAGACTTGGTTCTCCAATGAAAACTAATAATCTTATCTTGTGTGCAGGGACATCCATATGACAAGAACAATAATGTCTAGATTGTGGACAGTGTATGCTCCAAGCACATGATAGGGAACGGATCTTTCCTTCAACAGTTTCAACACTATGATGGATGTCCTGTCCAATTTGGAGGTGAGGCCGGAGGATATATTTCTGGCAGAGGGAGTATATCCAACGGTAAGTTAAAAGTTGACAAAGTTAACTTTGTCAAATAGCTTGAACATAATCTTTTAAGTGTTTCTCAGTTTTGTCATCAAAAGCATCAAATGCTTTTCATAGAACATGAGTGCATTATCCACAAACCAGGGATGACAATTCCTTCAGAATTGGTGCTTCTTAGATCTCCCAGGAAAGGAGATATGTACAAGCTGGATATGAATAATGCTTCCCCAATGGGTGAAGTATCATGCTTTCTTTCCAAAGCTGATAGTGATGAGTCAACACTTTGTCATAAACATATGTGTCATGTAAATTGCAAGACAATGAATAATTTGGCTAAAAATAACTTGGTACATGGTTTTCCTAAAAAGGAATTTTTCTGCAAAGACAACTGTGTTGCATGCCTAAAAGGGAAGCAACACAGGGCCTCTCATAAATCCAAAAGTGTTAACTCCATTACACTTATTGCACATGGATCTTTTTGGTCCCACAAGTATAATAAGCATTAGAAGGAAATTATACTGCCTTGTGATAGTTGATGATTTTACAAGATATACATAGGTATTCTTTTTAAGAACTAAAGATGAAACTACTGAAACATTAAAATCTTTTATTCTTAAAATAGAAAATCAATTTGATCACAAGGTTAAGATTATTAGAAGTGATCAAGGGACTGAGTTTAAGAACTTCGTTCTTGACTCACTCTTTAACTCAAAAGGGATTGCCAGACAGTATAGTGCTCCCAGAACTCCTCAACAAAATGGTGTTGCTGAGAGGAGGAACATGACATTTATTGAGGCTGCTCGAACTATGTTAGCTGATTCCAAACTACCTCTAACATTCTAGGCAGAGGTAGTTTGCACTGCATGCTATGTGCAGAACAGAGTTCTTGTAGTTAAGCCACATAGGAAAACCCCTTATGAGCTATGGAACAAGAGGCCACCGTTTATTGGCTTTCTAAGGTCCTTTGGCAGTAGGTGTACCATACTTAACACAAAGGAAAATTTGGCAAAATTTGCTGAAAAGTCGGATGATGCTATCTTTGTTAGATACTATTCTAGCTCCAAAGCTTATAGAGTATACAACATTAAGAATCAACAATTTGAGGAGTCATCCAATATAGTTGTTAATAAGCACACTCCTTGTGTTAGGGGGAATGGCCCTGATCATATCTTCGATTTAAAATTGTTTCCAAACTATTCTAAACCTTCTTGTGAGAATGTTTCAATTGGAACAGGTGCTCAAAATGATGCTAATGCTGATGCTGATGCTGATGCTAATGCTGATCAACTATTTGAGCTACCTAGACCTCTTCCAGGTTCTCCAAAAGCTGCAACTAATCAAGCTCCCACTATTCACAGATCAGATAGTATAACTATATCAAGGAATAGTGAAGCTTCAACTAGTGAATCACCTGCTGATGCTCAAAACTCATCAGGTGATCCAACACAACACCAAGCTGAGGGAAGTAGCATTTTGGAGGAACAGGCAACTCTTAATGCTACTTCATAGCCAACAATTGATGATGTTCCTCATTCATTCAATCAGTCCTCATTGAATGAGTTTGAAACAACAGCTAGACAAAGTGTTCCTATTCCTGAGCAAAATATGTCTAATCTGGACTTATCCTTGCAACTGGAAGCGATTCCTCGCTTAAGGATTCACAACACTCATCCAGCTGAGAACATCATTAGGGATGTCTCTGAAGGTGTGAGAACAAGAGGGCAGACTCATCATAGGAATGTCTGCTCGTACTCATGCTTTTTATCCCAGATGGAACCCAAGAAGGTGGAAGATGCCTTGAAAGATAGTAGCTGGGTTGAATCGATGCAAGAGGAGCCGCTTCAATTCAAAAGACAGAAGGTTTGGATCCTATGTCCGTTACCATCTGGTCAAGTACCAATTGGCACTAAATGGGTTTTCAGGAACAAAAGAGATGATAGAGGCTTGATTATCAAGGATAAGGCAAGACTGGTAGTTCAAGGATACACTCAAGAGGAAGGAATTGATTATACTGATGTCTTTGCACCTATTGCAAGACTTGAGGCAGTTAGGATCTTCCTTGCTTATGCTGCATCCAAGAACTTTACTATCTATTAGCTTGATGTCAAGTGTGCCTTTCTATATGTGGATATAGATAGGGAAGTGTATGTGTGCCAACCTCCAGGATTTGAAGACCCACAACATCCCAACTATGTGTGCAAATCAGATAAAGCTCTATATGGGCTGCACCAAGCACCTAGGCTATGGTATGAGACTCTGTCTCAGTTTCTACTAAAGAATGGTTACATAAGAGGAACCATTGATATGACTCTCTTCATAAGGAAGTCTGGTAAGGACATTTTGCTTGTTCAAGTCTATGTTGATGACATCATATTTGGTTCTTCAAATGACCAAATGTGTAAGGACTTTGAAAGCATTATGAAGCAGAAGTTTGAGATGAGTTCCATGGAATGGACTTTTTCCTTAGAATTCAGGTGAAGCAACCAAAGGAAGGGTTTTTCATCAATTAATCTAAGTATGTTAAAGACATCTTAGAAAGATTTGAGATGAAAGATTGTAAGCTAGCCAAGACACCCATACCCAAAAACCATAATGTTTGTCCTGACCTTGAGGGAGAGGATACTGATCAACATCAGTATAGGGTGATTATTGGTTCTCTGATGTATCTCACAACCAGTAGACCTGGTATTATGTTTGCAACTTGCATCTATGCAAGATATCAGGTTGCTCCAAAGGTGTCTCACCTAGCTACTGCCAAGAGAATCCTTCGATACCTCAAAGGAGCACCAAAATTAGGTCTCTGGTATCCAAGGAATAGTGATTTTAATCTCTATGGATACTCTGATAGTGACTATGGTGGCTGTAATATTGACAAGTAATCAATATCAGGAGGATGTCAATTTCTTGGTGGAAGGATTATCTCATGGAAATGAAAGAAACGATCCTGTGTCTCTACATCAACTGCTGAAGCTGAATACATTGCTGCAGCTAGTTGCTGTGCTTAGCTGTTGTGGATTCAAAATCAGATGTTAGACTATGGATTCAACTTTATGAGCACTCCTATCCATATTGACAACAATAGTGCTATCTCCATTACTGAAAATCCGGTGAAGCACTCCAAGACAAAGCATATTGATATCAGGTACCATTTCATTAGAGATATTCATGAGAAGAATTTGATTAAGCTAATCAAAGTTGATTCAAATGAACAATATGCTGATTTGTTCACCAAAGATTTTGATGAAAAAAGATTTAAGTATCTCATAGCTGCAATTGGGATGATAAACATTAACTAACTTAACTCTTTTGAAAACCTTTTTAATATGTAATGTCACATGTCAATACAATCTAAGCCCTCTTACAAAAGATCTCTCTCAAATTTTCTAAGTATAAATTTCTTCCGAAGCAAAATTTCTCCAAGGATAATTTTTCTTCTCGGAAGATTTTTTAGTCTCGGAAGAAGCGATTGATTTCATATCAGATCTACTTACGAAGCTTACAGTACTCTCCACTCAGAAAGCAACTTTTACCTTCAGAAGTAGGAATTGCCTTCGGAAGACAAATTACCTTCGGAAATGTTTTATATCCGGAAGAGAGATTTTATTGTGTAACGGAAATCTCTTGGGCCCCACACTGTAAAAAGTAAAGATTTTGTTAATGATGTCGGATTATTAACTGAATTAAACCTTACCGCCCCTGTCACTTCATCCACTAAAACATCACATCACCTTATCCTAACACATTACTGCCATTTCACCCTCTTTTAAATAATCCCGACTATTCATTCTCATCTTCTTACCACAAGGTTTTACAGCCCTAAAAGTTTCCTTTCTCCCCAAATTCACCCTAGCTCAAACACTTCTACCTTCATATTTTCTCAATGGCCCTAAATCCTCACATAACCAAGTCGCACTTCTCGACTCTTCAAGAGATGCGGACTTCTCTGAAATCATCTCCTTCCTCACCCAATCATCTTACTACACTGCCTTGACTATTAATCCCACGGTCTACCTCAATCATATGACTAAATTTTGGGGTAACAGTCAGGTTGAAACCCTAAATGGGTTCGTGTAATACGATCCCGCATTTGTGGTCAGGAGCTGGTCATCACTTAACAACTTATCAGGGAGCATCTGGAGCTTCATGATGAGGGTGCCCCTATTGAGTTCCCCAAGGCAGATTCAGACAACACCGACAAATTCAACTTCTCCTACAACTGGAAGTTCCTCCTACACATTGTCCTTCATTGTCTGTCAAACAAATCTGGGGGATGGGACCAAATCCCGTATGAACTAGGGTGACTAGTTCATGGATTGGTGAGAGGCCTCCGCTTCAACTACTCAAGATTTGTGCTAACTAATCTCATTGGAAATCTACAGAGGGAAACATTCTTTATGTATCCCAGATTTCTTCAGCACATTATCAACTGTGAGCTGGACCAGAGTCGGCTTGTCTATGCAACCACTCTGCCTACCCCTCAAATGAGGCCTACCATCTTCAAGACTCTGAAGAAGGTGTCCACCAACTTCATTGGAAGGTACACTTCTCTACTTCCAAGAATGACTAAGCAAATAACTCCTGGTGACATCCCTGTTGAACCCACAGGCGATGAACCCACACTAGCAACTGCCCCCATAATGCCAATTTCACCTTCTCCTCCCATCACCATCACCTAAAAAAGACGCCCCAAATGAACGAACCCTTGTTCAATCTACTATGATTGAACAAGCTCCTCTTGTTCAACCTAAATAGGCTAGAGTGGAACATGGGCTCCCACTTAGTCTGAGGTCTCACCATCCTTCACCATTGATCTCAATATGGGTCTTGAACATCCTCAGTCTCAAACCCATGAGCCCACTACCCAATCTGAAAGCCCTCAGGGTGAGTATTTACACTCCTCTGAGCATCCAATAAGGGACAACCCCATCAAAGGCTTAATGCCTGTAGACATTGACCAAGGTCGTGGGTCAGTAGGTGCAAGCTCCCTATCTTTCACTGAACTTCTCTTCAAAACTAATGAAGAGATAACATCCCTCCATGGCAATGAAGTTGATCTACAACACCCTTTCCAAGATCAACCGAGCCTAGAGAGACCTCTTATCTCCAACCCCCATCAGCAAACCCTTACTGAGGTGAGTCCTAGTGATATGGAGGGGAGTCATGCAGATTCAGCTGCTACTACAGAAGGTGCTCAATGGACCCTAAGGACAGTGGTAACATTTTTGAGATTGAATATGAGGCAACCATGCCTTTTGATGACTCTGAAAGAGACATCATTAAGCAAGGGGAACCAGGGTGCCAAGAAACCACATCTGGTGGTGAGGCTGAACATACTAGGTATGTTACCTCATCTCCCCGTGATTCTTCAAAAGAAGATGAGGGATGCATGAAACTCTTCATTCAAGACCTACTATCTAAAGTCTCAAACCTTGAATCCAAGGTTAGGACTTTAGAAGAAAGGTCTGCCACTCAATAAATAGAGATTGACAATCTCAAGGCTCAACTAGCTGAGAAACAGATTGAGAGATCTGTTAGGCATGTACCTGTTCAGGTTTCCTTAAGCTCTTCCTCCAGCTCATCTAGCTCTCATGATGATGCTACCAAAAAGGGGGAGAGTGTTCAGAGACAAACATTTGAGGAACCACAGAGCCAAACTCTAACTTCCAAATTCTCGGCTCCTATTACAACTTTCTCTAAGCCATCTCAAGTCTTACTGCAAACTGACCAAAGGATGCTCAAAGATCTCTACAGACTCTTCTCCAAGTTTCTGTTAAGATATTCTCTTGATAAACCAAGCCCTGTTGCAGCAATGATGTATTTCGGAGCTAAAGAACTTCAGAGGCTAAGTGCACCTTCTACCACTGTGGAAGAAGTTGGTCAACCTAAGGTCTACATGGAACCTGAGATTCAATTTCAAGGGGAAATAGGGACTGATGGCCTAGCAACTAAAACAGTTGGGACAATATTGCATCCCCTCAAACTTCCAAAGCTGAAGTTAAAGCCTCCGAAGAACAAGCCGAATCTTCCGAAGCTAAAATGGAAGCTGCGGAAGGACTGTTCATAATGTCTGAGGAATTAATCATCACAAATGCAATCCTAGAGCTGGCATCTGAGGTGAATAGTGAGGACTTCCTAGATCAACCACTTGTTTAGACACCCTATCTGCCTCTCTCACAATCCGAATCCACTCTCCAAGAACCATCAAAGTCAAGCTCTTCAAAAGATAACAAAGGAAAGAAGACGATGACTGCGGAAGAACTTCACGAAGAGGAGAAGATTAAAAAGCTAAAAAGAAAAGGAAGACTTCTAACTGGGAAGCTATTAGCTGCTAGTACAAAAGTAGCTGCAGCCAAACAGGAGGCAGTCAACAACAAAACGAGAGAGGAGATCATTGACCAACTCATAAAGCTTGGAGCTGCCATTGAAGAAACACTTCTGCTACCATTAGAGGAGTTGGTGGAACTAGAAAAGGCAACCAGGCTGCAACAGGAAGCAGCACGATTGGCCTTAGAGGAAGAGAAAGAAAAGGAACAGAAGGAAGCTGACATGTAGCTCAGGAGGGAAAGGATAGCCTTCCTAACCTCCAAAGGGTTCTCTCTTCAAGAGCTGTCTCCACACAATGATTAAACGATCCTATGGTCTTTGACAAAGAGTAGGATCAATTGGAGAAAGAGAGAAAAAGAGTTGCAAGAGACAAGTTGGGGGAGAAGAAGAAAAGGGAAGAAGAAGAAAAGGGAAGAAGAAGCAAGGGTCACTGCAACCAAGAAGATAGGTGACAAAGCCTGGATGAAAGACTATCTCTGGGCTCACGGCTTCTCTGGAAGGCAGGTAGGTCCCATGTCTGAAAGGAAACTCCAACTAATTGTCAGTGAGATCAAGGCTGACATTCGTTTGGGGAAAAAGAGAGAGACTGTAAGGATTCCTTAAGTCTGATGCAACCCAAAACATCCAAAGTGTCTCAGCAACATGCACTAAGTACTGAAGTGAAGAATGCTTCGGAAGTTTTACACAATACATTAGAAAAAACATTCTAAGTGTAAAATCTTCCGAAGTCAAGACCAATATCTTCCGAAGCCAAACATGAAGTCTTCCGAAGCTTCAAGAGACAAAGTCTTCCGAAGCTTCACCCTATGAAGACAGATTTCTTCCGAAGACTTTTAGTACACATGCTTTATCTGATGTACTGTTCCATAAAGCACCTTTTCCACTGCGTCTCTGATAAGTCACCAACTTACAAGAGTTGGTGAAAAGGTCCATGCTTTTGGTAACTGTACATTGAGGTCTTGAGTCTGAAACTTTCCACTTTATGTACTTTATTCTTTTTGTAATGTATAAGGATGTGAGCTATGGCATGTCATAGTCACAAGGTCAAAAGGCAGATATGCCTTTTGATTCTACAATTGATTTTGTTAGTGTCTAGTCAATTGTATCCAGCTGGCTTTCATAGTATAGCCGGCTGTAGGTTGTAGTATAAGTATTCCAAGTTCTTGTATCTTTCTTTATGCTTTGTAACACTTGTAAAAGAACTTGAGAAAGCAATATACTGCTCCCTTGAAAACTATACTCTCTTGTTCTGTCTCTTGCTTTACTTGTGTTCTTTGTATCACCTTTGGTTATCTAGTTCACTGTTTGATTAAAAGTTTAGTTAATCTTCTCATTGTGTTGTTGTGTTGTAATTGTGTTCAAGCCCTTAAACGATCCTGCAGAGACGTACAGAAGGGTACAGGGGATAACCTTCAAACCAACCACTCAACCCCAACCTGAACCAATTCTCTCTCCATTCACCATCAAAACTGAACCTTACACTCCTGAATCCACACCTTTACCCTCATCCACTTCCTCACCTCAACCACCAAAACTACCCATCCTTCAACCCAAAACTCTTACCAGAACCACCACACCACATCCTACCCAAAAACTTTCCAAACCATTCCTTAGCCTTCCAAACATCTCTCTCTAGAAGAGTTTAAGACGATCAAGACTAGGCTCACCAACTGCACAACCTTGAGTGACATCTCCTGTGAGGAAGACTCCATCAAACTTACCTATGTTGATGGATCTTCACGTTCCCTCACAAGAGATCAATTTCTTGATCTGCCCAGAGGAACACTGGACCATGTTGTAGAACTTCTACACCTCAACTCAGACTCACTAAATGAAGAAGAGAAGAGACTAAGAAGGAAGTTGGTGACTCTACTGGATACAAGGAAAGGACAAGATTCCTAGTCAGTCTCTTGTGCCTAGAAAGAAAATAATCCAGTGGAGGTTTGATGAAGCTACTCACAACTTTGTTGTGGATAGAGAGAATGGTGAAGTCAACAGGCTGAGTGCCACTTCTCTGCTACACTCTAACAGGTTTGATATTGTTGAGCTAGCAGAGAAACCAGTCTCTAACCCCTCCAACTCTAAAACTACTGCTCACATCAAAAACCATCTCAGTAGTCTTCATCTGCCTGAGTTAACTGCAAAAGTCAAGATTGAAGAAGAGTTGAAGTTAAGAAGAAGGGAAGACAAGGATAGACCTCCCACCAAGGGCACAACCTTTCTACAGATAGTGAAAGGTCCTGAATTGGAACCTATAGTTTGATGGGAATATGATTATAGTTCACATCAACTAACTCTTTTCAGAGGGCCACAACAAAGGGTACATATCATTCAAGGTGACAGACTAGAGATCCTGTCAACCAAGGATTTGTACAAACTTCTCAGCACCACATCAGGGAAGAATAAGGAAACTGATAAGTATTTACTCTCCTTGGTGCTAAAAGTTTTGAGGAGCAGAAACAAGTGAGGTTTTGGTAGCATCAGCCTAGGGGGAGTTTGTTGGATCAAGAAGAAGGCTGGTGCAACCAAAACCAAATCACTTAGACAAAATTTGGTGCTACTTACAAAGGGTTTCGAAGCCAAGTGTGGAACTTCCGAAGGAAGTAGAGTTCTTTCAAAGACAGAGTGAAAGTTTTACTTCCAAAGACAAAACTCTACTTCCGAAGACAAAGTGTTCACTTCCAAAGATCAAGTCTCAAAAGAAGAAATCAGATGACTACTTCCGAAGTATGAAGAAAGAAGAAGTCCTTAAGCCGCGGAAGAAGTAGGCTCTTCCGAAGTGTAAGTGGCTTTGAAAGTACTTGTTCTTCCACAGCCATTTAACCTTCGGAAGACACTGCTATGAACCAGTGGACATAAGTATGGTCTCTGACACTCCGCTGCAGACCTCTGACACTATATGGCGTTTTCTCAAAGAGCCATGTAGTTGACCATATTTTATTCCGCTATTCACCTTTTTATGTTAGTACAAGTTACTAACTTTATTTGGTGACAAAAGGTAAGTCAGGGACATGTCCTGACTACCATATCTCAAATAAAGTCTTATCTAAGATACCTTAAACTATAGCTTTGTAGTATCTGCTTTAGTTAGAGGATTTCAGCTGGTATCAAAGTATATCCGGCTATAGGTAGTATTATATATAGTTTCTCATTGTAAGTCATAACAGTATGCTTGTAAAAGTCTTGTAATATTTGAGTTGAGAAGCAATATATGCAAGTACCTTGAAAATTACTTCTTGTGTATGATTATTACTTATTATATTGTTATCAACTTTTAGAAATTTGCTTTCATCCAAGTGTTGTTTAAGTGAGTTTGAGAGAAAACCAAGTGTTTAGTGAAATAAACCGATCCTGCACACATGTTAAGACTCCTTATGAACTTTGGCATAAGAGGAAACATTTCATTGGTTTTCTCAAGTCATTCGCATGTCCTTGCACCATCATGAATACCAAAGATCAAATTGCCAAGTTTTCTGAGAAATCAGATGATGGACACTTTATCGGATACTCTTCTCAAGCCAAGGCTTATAGAGTATACAATCTTAGAACCAGAGTTGCTGAGGAGTCAGCCAATGTGACCGTCAATGAACACACACCAAGTGTAAATGGTTTTGGTCCTGATTGGCTATTTGATCTTGATTTAGTTACCAGCTATTTTAACAAATCTTGTGAGAATGCTTCAGGAACCACCGATGTCTTACCAACAGATGATCATGATCTAAGATTTGAGCTAAGAAGACCTTCAACCAATACAACATCATCTCCAGTTGTAACTAGCCCTACAAATTGAGAACCAATCAACACAACAATGACATATTCAACTAATACATATGAAATTCCTTCAAATTCTACCATAAAGGCACAAATTTCAGATGTAGAAACTTCAAATGTGGGAGAAAATGGTGATGGTGACAGTGATCAAGAATTCTAGATGCTGATAACCATACCATTGAAGACAACATCAATGATGTCATATACTCATTGGAGCAAGTTTCACTTGATAAGTGTGCTGATGTAGTGGAAGAAACCTCAATGCCCAATCTAAATTTCTCTAATTTGGATCTATCACAGCAACTTGTTGTGATCCCTTAGCTAAGAATTCACAAGTCTCATCCCACCTCAAACATCATTAGAGATGTTGATTCAGGGGTAAAAACAAGAGGACAAACCCATGATGCAAACGTTTGTTTTCACTCTTGTTTCTTATCTCAGATAGAGCTAAAGAAGATTGATGATGCTCTAAATGATGGATGTTGGATTGAATCTATGCTGAAGGAGTTGCTTCAATTCAAGAGGCAAAAGGTTTGGAAACTATATCGTCTTCCTCATGAGAAGACTACTATAGGAATCAAATGGGTTTTTAGGAATAAGAAGGATGATAGAGGGCTTGTGATCAGAAACAAGGCAAGACTGATTGTTCAAGGGTACACATAAGAAGAAGGAATTGACTACACAGATGTCTTTGCTCTTGTTACAAGACTGGAAGCTATTAGGATATTCTTAGCTTTTGCTACATCCAAGAACTTCAAGGTCTACCAACTTCATGTCAAGTGTGATTTTCTCTATGGAGTGATTGATGAAGAGGTGTATGTCAAACAACCACCTAGGTTTGAGGATCCTGATCATCCTGATTATGTTTGTAGGCTAGATAAAGCTCTCTCTATAGGTTGCATCAAGCACCAAGAGAGCAGTGAATATGGTGTACTTCGTCTCGTATAAGTAGTGCCTCCAAATCTTTAACGAAAGACCATAACTGCTAGCTCCAAGTCATGAGTATGATAATTGACCTCATGAACTTTCAGCTATCGGGATGCATAGGCTATAACTTTTCCCTTTTGCATCAACACACATTCCAACCCCGAGTAAGAAGCATCTCAATAAACCACCAAATCCTCTCTCCCTTTGGGTAATGACAATACTGGAGCTTGAGTCAACCTCACCTTTAACTCCTCAAAAGCCTTCTCTTGAGCTTGACTCTATACAAACTTCACATCTTTCCGGCCAGCTTGGTTAGTGGAGAAGCGATCTTAGAGAAGTCTTGAATAAACCTTCTATAATAGTCCGCCAGAGCCAAGAAACTATGAATCTTGGATGGCGTCTTTGGAGACTTTCATTGCATCACCGCCTCCATATTTGCTGGGTCCACCATAATCCCCTTGGGATTCACTACTTGACCCAAGAATTGAACTTCGTGCAACTAGAACGCACACTTAGAGAACTTAGAATATAACTTCTACCTTCTTAATGTCTACAAAACCTCCCATATGTGTTCGGCATGCTCATTCTCGCTCTTCGAATAAACCAAGATATCATCAATAAACACAATCACTGATTTATCTAACATCGGCTGACACACTCGATTCATCAGGTCCATAAAAGCAGCTGGCGCGTTGGTTAAACCAAAAGACATAACAAGAAACTCGTAATGTCCATAGCGCATGCGTAAAGCTGTTTTAGGAATATCCCACTCCTTCACCTTCAACTGATGGTAACCAGATCAAAGGTCTATCCTCAAGAATCAACTGGCACTCTAGAGCTAATCAAACACACCATCAATTCTCGGTAAGGGGTACCGATTTTTCACTGTCAACTGGTTCAGCTCACGATAGTCTATACACATCCTCATACTACCGTCCTTCTTCTTCACGAACAAGATCGGAGCACCCCAAGAAGAGATACTCGGTCAAATGAAACCCTTATCAAGCAACTGCTGTAGTTGATCCATCAACTCCTTCATCTCTGTCAAAGCCAACTGATAAGGCGCCTTAGCAACAGGTTGGGCACCCGGTATCAAGTTAATCTTGAACTCGATCTCGTGGTCCGGTGGCACCCTGGTAAGTCTTAAGGAAACACGTCTGGAAAGTCAAACACAACTGGTACATCAGACAGTAGTGGTGTTGGCGTAGCCATGTCCTTTACGTAGGCCAAGTAGGCACTGCATCCACACCTCATGCACTTTCCAGCCACTGCCATCGAAGTCACCTTCGGAACTATAGTGAGCCGATCACCATAAACTATCACTGAACTCCCGTCATACGCTATCAATCGAATCATCTTCTTGCGGTACACGATGTTCGCCTCGTAGTCCCCCAACCAATCCATTCCTAGGACTACATTGAACCTACCTAAGGTCATCACGAATGGTCTAATAGGAAACTTGTGAACTTCTAGTTCTACGTCATAACCTTCTATCACCTCTGAAATCCTGGTAGACTTACCTATGGTAGTTTCCACATCAAAGGGCTTTTCTATACTCCTACTACTAACATGCAATTTAGCACAGAAAGCAGCAGAAATAAAACTTGTACTAGCACCGAAATCAAATAACACAAAAGCTAAAGTTTGGTTTACTAGAAACGTACCTGACACACCATCGGGGTCCGTCCTAGCCTCCTCATGTGTCATCGTGAACGCTCTGGCGCTCGCCCTTTGCCCTTCAGTTCCGGTCGTCTTCTTCCCTGCATTGGAACTTTCAGCCCTCAGTTTCTTGCATTCCCGACTCATGTGGCCCTCCTCGCCACAAGTATAGCACCTTCTTACCCCATAGTTCATCGCCACATGTCCAGTCCTCTCATAATGGAAACATACATTGGATCCCACTCTACATTCCCAGTGTGCTCTCGTCCACACTTAACACACCTCCTCGACTTTGCACCGGATGTGACCACACGTCGGTCATCCACCCGTGCACCTTTGTTGCTTGGAGCGGCCCCGCCACGTCCAAATCGCTTCCCATTCCAATTCCGGTCACCACTACCTTTCTTGTTCCCCTCAGTCACCACCACCTCACGCTCATCATACAACCTTCCGGCCAAATCAACTGCCGACCTAAATGTACTCGGTCGAGCGATAATCAGGTGCCTGCAATGTCTGCCGGTAAGCCTTGGATATACCTCTTAATATTTCATGACAGAGGCATCACCTGGTCCGGCACCAGCCGTGCCATCTCATTGAATTTCATGGTGTACTGCTGATGGGTCATTGTTCCCGCCTCCAGTTGCAAGAAATACCTTTCTACCTTATCCATCTCTTTATGAAGACAGAACTCCTCAATCACCAACTTCTTTAACTCAGAGCACCTCATTCTTCTGATAGCCCGACTACCCTCAACTTGGACAATATTGTCCCACTAGCACAAAGCCGAGTCGACAAACGAAAACTTCACCTTCTGGTCCTCTCGGCACTCACTGATATCAAGTACAACCTCCATTTCTCTCACCCATCAGTGAGCAACAGCAGCTGTACCATTACCATCAAAGTTAGGGGCTTGCATCTTTGAAATGTCACATAGTTGCAGCCTCGTGCAGCCTCCAGCGCAGGCTCTTCCTCCTTCTCTAAGGAGAAAACGTCTTAGTCTCCGGTCGCTCCCGTCCTCCCGAGGACTTGTTCCTCTCCCTTCTATCTCCTTCCCACACAACCTTTATCACTTTTGTCACCACAGACGGTAGGATAGTCTACATGACCCGATGCACCTCCTCCACAACAGCCTCCTTCACCAAGGCTCTTAAGTTAGCACTCTTGTCGCTAGCGGGTACTGGGCCGAAGATCATAAATGACTTCCATAATTCACATAGCCTGGCACCAGCACTGGGGCAACTGACAAAGATCCCAACTATATACTACACCCCAAACGTATGCAATAAGCGGGTACTAGGCCAAAGATCATAAATGACTTCCATAACGCATATAGCCTGGGACCAGCACCGGGGTGAGTATCCACTATAATCCATGTACTATACAACTGGTCAGTCATAAAGACCACACCCCTATGTGTATTCTTATAGGTTAGCTAAACCACATACAGTTGAGCTAATGACATTTTAGAGTTGTGCACCTCCGTACATTTTGCTTGCAAGCCTTTCTTTACTTTCACTTTCATTAATGCATGCATTCTATCATTATGTTCCTCTTTTCATTATCTTTCACTTTACGTTACATAATACTTTATCATTTCTTTCACAACTATAACACGTAAAGCCATAGAAAATAAACATACATAACAAGGAACATAAACATAATCATACAAAACATCACTATACAAGGCACCATCATACATGTCATAACAATCATCATACATGCCATAACGTATCCCATACATCATCAAATGTCAACTTACTTCACCCCTAAGAACATCCCAAGTCAAAGCTTACATTTCACTTTTTCCCCAAAAAATCAAAAAATAATCTTAGGCGCATGGGCACTATTCAGGCACATGGCCTTCCAGGCGCATGGGGAACACTTAGGCGCATGAGGAACTTCTGGACGTATGGGGAACTTCTGGGCGCATGGGCACTATTAGGCGTATGGCCAACACTTAGTCATTCTGGGCTATACTCTAGGCGCATGGGCACTATTTGGGTGTGTGGGCACTACTGGGGCGGATAGGGTTTTGGGCGTCTGGACACTTAGCCAAATTCAACCTTTTCCAGGCGCATGGCTACTATTTGGACGCATGAACTTTGGGTGCATGGGAACACTTAGGCAGTTTTTGACCGTTGGGCGCATGGGCAACCAACCTATACCATATCATACCAATTTAGCCCCAATCGTCATCTAACATGTTCTAAGCTTAATTCATACATTCTAAGCCATAGAAACACATTCATAACATCATCATAACACATTCATCACCCAAATCAAAACCCACTTGTACCACACACACACACACACATACGGGTAAAAGGCCATTTTATAAAAATGTTCACATATGTATTTCTAGCCCCAAATCAGTTTAAAACAAGTAAAAAGGGGGTTCTAGAACTCACCTTAGCAACCTCTTGGGTAAGACTTCCTTTAAAACCTGTTTGCTACAAGTTCAACACCTAGAAACCCCCAAAACACACACAAATGAACACACACACACACACACACACATAAGCATACAACCGAGGCTAAGGCCAGTTAAGAACATCACAAAACCAAGAATTCTTACCTTGAATTTGGATTCCTCTTCTTGTTCTTCAAAAAACCCAAAAGTTCTCCACTCTTTTTTCTCTCTCTCTCTAAAAATCCGATTGGAAAGGTGTGAGTAAGTAACATGGGCGGCCATGTTGCTTTATTCAACAACTTTCGAACTTTTTGTCCTTTTTGACACTTTTAACCCCTCTACTTGGGGTTTATAGCTTTTCTCCCTGTTTCTTCACTTTTATTCTTTCCTTTCTGACTTTTAAAATAACCTGGTGTTATAGATCAACATGATCAACTACCTGAGTGCTACAAGTCTCTACCAGGCAGATGCATTTCTTCCTTTATCCTTTGAGTACATTGCGTTTATCTCAAGCACCTTGAAATTCAAGTGCTCAAAGAACAAAAGGAAACTAAGAGAAAGATGAGGGAAGAAGCTGCAAAGTCAAGAACCTTCATCCAAAGAAGTATGAAGAAGTCTGCTAATAGACAAAGGATGATGAGCTTCTTGAAGTTGTATGGATACTCCAGAAGGAGACTTGGTCCTATGCCTCTATCTACAATGGATGTGTATATAAGGGTGATCAAGCAGAAGATCAACAAAGGAGAGCTTCTTGACTTACACTCCCCACCAAGGCAAGCTCCTCCTAAAGTTAAGGTTAAGGTTGAACTATTTGAGACAACACAACCTGGACCTCAAGCTAAATCTTAGCAAGCTTCAGCTTCTGATCCACAATAGCAGGGTGAAACTTCCTCTCCTTCTAAACCTGTGAGCGAGGTAGACCCAACTGAGAAAGACAAAGATGATCAATAAGGTGCTACAGGCCAGTCTTCTCAGCTAAAAGGGCTCAAAGAGGAAGAAAGTGATGGCTTCTAGACCAAAGTCTAGGAAAAAGAAGAAGTTAGAGTCACCCACTTCCAGGCCTCAGGTTGAATCAGATCATCCTGAGAAGGTGCAAGAAGAGGCTGCTCAAACAACTCCTATTCAAGTAGCTCTTCTAGCATCAGGAAGACCCACCTTATCCTAGACATACACTACTAATCCAGAGAGATGGAATGTGATCGGAGATCAAGGTATTAAAGATGTCTACACATGGCATGACATGTTCAATCTACCTCTGCATGATCTCTTTGAGATGAGAAGACACTATAAGAGCCTGAGTGATCCTGACCATCTAATGAAGAAAGGATTGGTTATCATCATGATAAGGACTGTTAATACTTGAAGTCTTCAAATGTTTTGGTAGCATCAACCTAGGGGGATTTTGTAAGGTTATGTATAAGGCTGATACATCTAAAACATCCAAGAACATCCAGAAGTCTATCCTCCATGCATGCACTAAGTACTGAAGTAGAATGTGTTGGAAGTTTTGCACTTTGCCTGAGAAAATTATTCTAAGTGTGAAATCTTCCAAAGCCAAGACCAACATCTTTTGAATCTTAAAGTGAAGTCTTCCAAAGCTTCAAGGACAAAGTCTTCTGAAGCCAAGAAGTGAAGACAAATGATCTTCTGAAGACTTTTGAAGACATGTTTTTATCTGATGTACTTTACCATAAAGCTGGACCATATTTCCGCTGCAACTCTGTTGACTCACCAAATTTCACAAGTTGGTGAAAAGGTCCATGCTTTTGGTAAATGTACATTAAGGTCTTAAGTCATTTACTTTCTACTTTATGTACTTTTATCCTTTTTGTAATATATTAGGATGTGAGCTATGGCATGTCATAGTCACTAGTCAAAAGGCAATCTGTCTTTTGACTCTACATTGATTTTGTTATTGTCTAGATCATGTATCCAGCTGCCCTTCATAGTATGACCAGCTGTAGGATGTGTTATAAGTATCTTAGGTCTTTGTAACTTATGTTAATGTTTGTACACTTGCAAAAGAACTTGAGAAAAATATACAACATCCTTGAAAACCAAAATACTCATGTTGTTTTTGTTCTTGTTCTGTTTCATATTTGCTAGTGTTTTAAGTGTCTATCAGGTGTTACCAGTTCGTTATTTGATCTGTTAAGTGTTTTAAACATACTCTCCTTATTGTGTGCTATGTTGTAAATCCCTTAAACTGTCACACCCCAACCTTGACGGCGGAAATGTCGAGATGTGAGAGTTAAGATCGTTCACAGCCACATAACGCTATTATTAGACCCAAATATAATAATTATAAGTTCCAAATGTAGCAGTATAAGCATAAGTCTCACATATGAAAAATAAACATAACATTAGGTGTAAATAAACCAAGTCATTTCATTAATTTAGCTAGGTCCAATCCAAGATGTGAAAGAACTTCAAGATGACAATCAAACTTGCGCATTTCCTGAAACATGTTAAAAATAAAAGGTCAACATAACGTTGGTGAGATTTCCATAGTTTTCAATACATAAGTATATAAAATATGGCAATTCATGTTATAAGTTAGAGAACAAAGTAACTAGGGATGTAAGACAGAATGCACAATCAAACCTTGACAGTTTTACAAGTCTCAACGTTTACAAGTTTATGCGATTAGCTAGGTGTACTTGGATTAACCAAGCAGGCTTGTAATGCCCATAGATCTATGACGTCGCTAGGCTAGAAATAGTTAATGATTGTACGTATAATCGTCAATACATGGTAATTACTAAGATCAACTAACCACAACATACAAGTGAATTTGTTGATACATATATGTACCTAGATCCTGATCTGAATGTAATATGTCTTACACTTATGTAATTATTGGGTACTTAATGAAATACAAAATGTTTGGTTGTGTGTATAATGTTTAATATTTCATTAATGAGTTGTTTAACGCATATTGACTTGATTATATAGGTTTGTGATTGTTTGAAGTGTTATGCATAATGTTATAATATTGAATACATTCAAACTTGGTGAATTGAAGTTCTCATGCGTCCGAATGGCCATGTGATTGAGTGTCCATGCGCCTAAATAGTTCATACGCCTGAACAACTTCATGCGTCTAACTCAGTCGCATGACTGAACACTCAGTTGTGCGAATGGATCAACCGCATGGCTCAATCGCACGAATGAACCATGCTAATGGTTCAGTCGCCCGAATGAGCAACCCTAACCTATAAATACCACCTAATTCATGGAAAAACGTAAGCATTGAATCCACTTCGACTCCAGACGTACCCTAGCCATCCAGAAGCCTCTAAGTTCGTACTCCAAGTTCATAGAACGCTGTAGATTGATTCCTAATCGATTCTTGACGTTAGATTCAATACGTTATTGTCTCTACGTGCGTTCTCACCGATTAGATCGCCAATCAAATAGGATTCCGCACTATTTGGTTTGGTTTAACACGTTAATCAGTTGGTGTTTGGTCAAATACTAGATCCTAACAGAATTGCCATAAGTTTATAAGAATCAAACGTTTTACAAGTGCAATGGTTATAAGGTAATATGCTTCACCCCTAAGTGTGAAAATATGAAAAGGGGTATAGAAATACTCACTTGGTTAACAAGTATATAATTGATGATTAATAAGAAAAATAATAAGCAACGCTCCAACGTAGTTCTTCACAAGGTACCTATATATATATATATATTATATATATATATATATTATTTACAAGATTTAAGTTCAATAATAAGATTAACGATTTCATGTGAACTAGGATATTAGGATTTGGGGATTTTTGTAAATAAATTTAGTGAACTCTTATTTATATTTTGTTCAATAAAGAAGTAACATTATAAAATTTTAAAGGAATTATATCATGTCACACCCCGGGCTCAGGTAGGGTGGGACGTCCCAGACTAGCAATAACATATGGCAGCGGAAACAAACCATCATAAGAGCACAAAAGGAGAGAACATCACATGGCATTAAAAGTTTTCAAAAGATACCGGGGCTAGAAACAGATCTAGCCCCCAAATGAGTTATACAATCAACGTAGAAACAAATTGTATTTTGTCAACATAAATGTAAAATTGTTCAAATTGTTCATTAAGTAAAATAAGCCAATGCCATGGTCACGGGGATACATCTAGGTCTTCACAATAGCTAGGGTCTCTTCATAAATTACCTGAAACATGCTCAAAAAGAAATTTGTGTCAACTAAAAAGTTGGTGAATTCAAGTGCTTAAAGTTTAAAAACAAAACGGACTTAACAAATCCTCATTTGATAAAAAGGAATGAATCATAGTTTCAACATCGTGGGGAAATCATAATCTACCCTGCACTCAGTCTCGGTTGGCCTCTTCTAAAGTTGTGTTTAACCGGCTATTCCCGAAGGAAGAACTAAGCCCCAAACCAGTGTACCATACCTGCCCAGATGGTTCACCATAGTTTCTTAAAAAAATCTGTCACATGCCACAAACGACCCCTCAAGATCTCAGTGGGGTACCCTTCCTAGAACGGAAGCCACTGTGTGTGGGGGGATTCCCCAAATAGATCTATCCATATAAAACAAGTGGTTCACGAAAGAATTAATGATCATGATATAAGTATCAGAAGGTAACCATAAATCCCACATACAATCACCAAGTAAAACACAATTATAGTTCATATATAACAGAGCATGTTTCACCCCAAAGCAGTAGTAAAAAGGGAGACACTTAAACTCACTTTAGAATTCAAGCGAAAGGGTCACTGCGTGTGCCTGGAAAAGTCTCAAATCTAGCACCCTAATAAATAAGATTTAAGTGTTAATCCAATAATTCTAGGGTTATGGAGATGCATAAGATGTGTCATGAGGTTAGAATCTTAATAACATTTTAATTTCTAAGTCTTCATATAAAAGGTTTCCTTTTATAGAAAGGTGGGGTTCCTAGGAAAGAATACTTGATTTGCTATGATAAATCACTTATATAACTTAGTTTGAGTCTTTTAGTTGATTCTTAATTCAAGGGATCGGTTTATAGAAGCTTAGCAAAATTTACAGTTTAGTCCTCCAAGTTTCAAAATTTACAATTTCTACCCTAAAGTTTGATTTCTTGCATGAAATATCTTTTATGCCCAAATATTAGTTTCTTATAGTTAGGTAACTGAATTTAAGTAATTTTTTACCAATATTTCAGAATGTACGTCCGGTTTATAAATTTTCATGCCTCACGTTACCGGTTACGGTAAACCCGAAGGTTTTTAATGGTTAAGTGTTGATTTCTATATTAATGGTCTTAGATTCATTAAACATCATTTTAATGACTTTATATAAGGTTTTTAATCTGTTAGAGATGCATTTCAAGCTCCTTTTAGGTGAAAGTCTACCTTTTAAGTTTTACCCGTTTAAACGCGTTTTTAACCGAATTTGACCCGTTAAAAGCCCGTTTGACCACTTTTTCAACTCTTTCAGATCTTATAGTACATAACTTACTGAAATATTATGGTTTCCATGAATTTTGGTGTTAAATCCTCATTTTTAATTTTCTTCCAAACGTTACCCGGTTAAAACCCGTTTTTCACTAAGAATTCCATTTAACCTATTCATTGACCATTTAATTTGAAAAATCTGACCCAAATACTTTGTTAACCCTTTTAGAGCCTGGAATACTTTTTAAGATGGTTAAAATCTATGTTTTGTTGATTTAAAGCTCTTTTTACCACTTTTCGGGTCCCTGAATATGTCCAAATTGCCTATAAGTCTATGATATTTATATTTTCAGCCTTTAACATCTCATCAGATACCCAAAATCATCCAAAACCTACTGAGATATTATGTCAATCTCACAGGTTCAACTAACAATCCATTAGCAATATGAAAACTCTAAGATTACACCATTTTTATCTATTACACATGTGTTAAACATTATAACTTGTGATTAAACCTTATCCAAACCTTTTGTAACTTTGAAATCAGGTTATAAGGAGGTTAGAAAACTCATTTTGAGCAGGTTACAAGATTGGTTCCGAAATATTACAAGTTGTGCAAGTTGGATGGTGTAAATACACCCAAAAAGGGGGTTTTCTAGGTGTAAACCGTGTTACACCTGTAGAATGACATCCTTTACGAGTAAGATACTTCAAGAACGTGAAAATCTCTTCAAGAACGAGGTTGTAGCAACAAGTTTCTGTTATATATGAGAATGGTAAGGTTTTGAATGAAAAATGAAGACAAACACATGAAATGACCAAACTGGGTGAGATGAAGCTTACACTTGATGTAGCCCGCGGTTTGGAGTGTGTAGCTGGTCGAGGATGGCCTGGAAGTCCTTGGAAAAGTCTGTAGAATCTTGAGCAAGGCTGGAGAAGGCCGAACTAGTGAGAACCATGTACCCAAGAGCACCCAAAACTTCACCTTTGCGGTTCTTGAGCTTGGCCGATGATGGAATGGTGTTGTTCTTCGAAAATAAGGCTAGGATTAGAGAGAGACCGTGGAGTGTGTGTGTGTTTCTGCTGAAGAAATCCGAAAATGATAGGGAGATATGAGATGAGTGAGAGGTGTAGGTGGTGCATGAAAGAAGAGTGGTGGATATGGTGGTGGTGTAGAAGAGAGGGGAGTGGAGGAGAGAGGGCGGCTGATTTTGGCCTCTTGTGAGGGGTTTAAATTTAAATTTTAAATTCTAAATAATATTATGTGTAGTGGTATTATTAGTAGTATTGGGTAGTATTTTTGATGGTATAATTTAGTTAGTTGATGTCTCATGTGCATGATGCATGCATTAGCCGAAAATTTTAGTGTGTAGGCACACAATTTAATTGTTTCAATAATAATTTGATTTCGTAGTAGGGGTGACTAATTGACTTTCCCGGAACACTAAGTTCAAAAAGGTAAAACTCAAATTAACTAAAAGTCACTAAAATCACATAAAAATCATAAAATGGAACAAATAGCAAAAGATGATTCCAAATTCACTAATAGAGTTAGATTGTTTCTAATATTAGTACTCATAGGACGGGTAATGATGCAAGTAGATTAGGGTTAGAATAACGACCTTGAGGTTGGTTGTCACATATCCATTGTTAATAACTTGTGTATTATAATATATATATTTGAATACTATAAATCAAAGAAAACATAAGATTCAATAATAACTTAACAATTTAAATTATTATGTAAATCATTTTTATAACCATACTTAGTTATTATAACATATATTTTGTAACTTAACAATTTAATATAAGCTTCGCTGGAGTTTTGCCGGAAAAACGTGATGAAGGGGGAAATGGGTTTGGAATTTTGTAATTTTACATGAATGGCCCTTGTAGTTTGATTTGTTATTATTTCATGCACAAAACACCTTTTCAAAGCTTATAAAATGACAATTAACCCCCTAACTTAATCATTTCAAGTTTTTAACATTTCTAAGATTAGTAATAAATTAATATTATTAGTATTATTACTATTATTTTAGTTATTATTATTAGTATTATTATTATAACTTATGATTATTATTACTATTTTATTATTATTGTTATTATTATACAATTTTGAGTAAATTACTATTTTCGTCCCTGAGGTTTGACGAAATCACGGGTTCAGTCCAATAGTTTATTTATTACTCTGACGGTCCAATAGTTTCAAGTTTTGTTTCAATTTCACCCAAGTCGCTAACACCGTTAGTGTACGTTCTGTTAAAAATATAAAAAGACTCTTTTGCCCTTGGTTGATTAAATACCCCTCTCACCATCCCCACTCCATCTCTTTCTTTTCTCTCTCTCACACACACTTCTATTTTCTCTTAACATTCCCTTACCACCGCCACTCAGATAACCACAACCACCACAACCACTCACCACCACCACCTGAAACCCGTCAGCCACCACCAAATCCGGCCACACCTCCCGTAACTCATCTCTCCCTCCCTTTCTCTCCCTTCCTATTCGACCAAAACCACACCATCGCTCACCACCACCATCTAAAACTGCCGACCACCGTCATCTAAAACCGCCGACCACCGCCATCTAAAACCGCCGACCACCAACAAATCTGGCCACTGACCATCTAAAACCGTGGTGATGGGGCAGATATGGTGGTGGCATTGCCAAAATTACAATGGTGGTGGGGGATCTGGTGGTGGCGGCATGAGTTGGTGGTCGGAGTGGCTTGGAGGTGGAGGTGGCGATGGTGGTCGGAGGTAGCCTAGGGGTTGGGGTGGCAACCTGTGGTTCTTGATTTCTAGATTAGAGAGAGAGAGAAAGAGAGATGGGTTAGGGTTGGGGGCTCTTGAACCATGATGATGGTGGTTTTGTTGGGTATGATAATGGTGGTGGTGGGTGGTAGTGAACTTGTTAGGAATGATAATAGTGGTGGTGGTGGATGGGATATGGTTTAGGTGTAGGTGACGAAGATGACAAAATGATGAAGATGATGGTTATTTGAAAATATTTTTTTTATTATTTTATATTTAATCATAAGGTTAATATTGTAAATTTACATTAACTAAACGGAAATATTATAACAGTGTTAGTGACTTGGGTGAAATTGAAACAAAACTTAAAACTATTGGAGCGTCAGAGTAATAAATAAACTATTGGACTAAACCCGTGATTTTCGTCAAACCTCAGGGACAAAAACAATAATTTACTCTACAATTTTTAATATTTTAGTTACTAACTTTCATAATTTAAATAATAACCAAGAAATAAACATGGATAACCCATAAGTTTCATAAATGCCAACAATAGCCCTTACAAGAATAAGCAAAGTTAACTCTAAGTTAACAAAATTTCAAGATGTTACAGTCTCCCAACTTAAGAGAATTATGTCCTGAAATTAAGAATAAACTAAGCAAACAAATGCGGGTATTTTGCTTTCATGTGATCCTCACGCTCCCAAGTGAACTCAACTCCACACTTATTCTCTCAATGAACCTTGACGATTAGAGTAGTTGTGGTTCTAGTCTTCTTCATAATGCGATCCATAATTTCAACAGGTTTCTCAACAAAGTACAATGACTTATCGATCTGGATGTCCTCCAGTGGAACATGTAGACTCTCATCAGTTAACTACTTTCTCAAATTTGAGACATGGTACACAAGATGAATTCCACTAAGGTCGGAAGGTAGTTCCAGTCTATAAGCCACTTTCCCAATCCTTTTCAAGATTTTGAAAGGTCCTACAAACCTTGGAGCTAGTTTACCCTTCTTTCCAAAGCGAACAACACCTTTCCATGGTGAAACCATAAGAAGAACCATGTCGCCAACTTGGAACTCCAACGGCTTACGGTGCTTATCGGCATAACTCTTTTGCCGACTTCTTGCCACTTCAAGGTTCTTGCGGATTGTGGAGACTTAATCGGTCATTTATTGTATGAGTTCAGGACCAGTGATGAAGTTATCTCCAACGTTGGTCCAACAGATCGGTGATCGGCATTTACGACCATAAAGTGCTTCGAATGGTGCCATCTTGATACTCGAGTGCTAACTATTGTTATACGAAATTTCGTGAGTGGTAAATGCGTATCCTAGTCACCACCAAAGTCAAGGACAGAAAGTCATAGCAAATCCTTGAGGGTTTGAATTGTTCGTTCGGTTTGGCCATCAGTTTGAGGATGGTAAGCCATACTTAAATCCAATTGAGTACCCAAGAGTTCTTGCATAGACAACCAAAAGTGCGAAGTGAAATGAGTGTCTCGGTCAGATATGATGTGCAACGACACACCATGACGACTCACAATTTCATCAATATAGATGCGAGCTAGTCTTGAAACTTTGTTGTGTCTCGTATTGGTATGAAATGTGCCGTTTTGGTCAAACAGTCAACAATCACCCATATACTATCATGACCACAAGGAGTACAAGGTAACTTGGTAATGAAATCCATGGATACATGTTCTGTTAGGATCAGTGATCTGAGTTGATTTAGTAGAGAGTATTGCAGCGGAATTCGAACAATGAATTAAACAATTCACAAGAACACAATTGATATTCAATGTAACAGTAAATGGTTATAGAAAAAGAGAATTCTGCAAAAGAGATATTTCATTCATATGCTTTCGTGGTGGCTCAATGTCACGCTTTACAATTAGGTCAACATTCCTTATATTGGATATGTGACGTCTGCTGATGTCACTTGATAGTGACATCTAACAGAATTATTCAAACTACTGAAACTATGCAAACTACTGATAATGTTCTCAACTACTGATTACATCACAGAGAATGCTTAAGTACAAAAACATAAACTACTGAAACTAAAACTACTGAAAAGTAAATTACAAGTACTGAAAGGAAACCATCACAACTACTGAAGTTGATAACTTCAGCTGTTGTGACAACTACTGATCACTTTGGTCTTCAGTCTTTGTTCTTCAGACTTTATTCTTCAGACTTTTACTTTCAGACTTTGTCTTCAGTAGTAGTCTTCAGTTCTTGTCTTCAGACTTTGTTCTTCAGACTTTTACTTTCAGACTTTGTCTTCAGCTGATAGCTTCAGTTGCGTCCGAATATTAAATACCAAATCTTCATCTTCTCCTTCGTTGGTTAACGCTGCTTGTTGAGGCTTGCGAATGCATAACTTGAGCTCACTATCAATCCTTATGTTTTGAAGCATGATAGTATCCTCGTTGACATCCACATGAATCTCGGTATCAAATTCCCCTAACGTGTCAAACCATTGTCTTTGATCTCGGATTTCTTGACGCGAGATAGTCTTGTTTTGGATCTTGCGACTCAGCGCGTCAGCTACAACATTCGCCTTACCAGGGTGATAGCGAATGTCACAGTCGTAATCGCTAATCAACTCGATCTAACATCTTTGTCTCATGTTGAGATCCTTTTGATTGAACACGTCCCGGAGACTCTTGTGATCGATGTAGACTATGCATTGCGTCCCATAAAGATAGTGTCACCATATCTTCAAAGCAAAAATGGTAGCACCAAGTTCAAGATCGTGGGTTGTGTAGTTCACTTCATTAACCTTCAATTGTCTCGACGCGTATGTTATGACTTTGCCTCGTTGCATGAGAACACAACCAAGACCTTAATCAGAGCCATCATCGTACACGGTAAAGTCATCGTTTTCATCAGGGAGTCTGAGAATAGGAGTGTTACCTAGCTTGCGTTTCAGTGTCTCGAAAGCCTCCTCTTGTTTGGGTCCCCATTCAAAAGTCATTTATTTTGGGTTAGCGCCGTTAATGGTTTAGCAATCTTTGAAAAATTTGCTATGAACCTACGGTAATATCCCGCTAAGCCCAGAAAAGAACGAACCTCAGTTGGGGTTGTGGAAACACACCAATTTTTCATGGCTCCTATTTTAGCAGGATCAACGTGAATTCCTTGGCTATTCACCATATGCCCTAAGAATTGAACTTATTCTAACCAGAACTCATAGAACTTGTCGTAAGTGTATCTCGTGATCAATTTTCATCTTGGAATAAATAAGAATGTCATCGATGAAAATGATCACAAACTTATCCAAATACGGTTTACATACTCGATTCATGAGATCCATGAACACGGTAGGTGCATTGGTCAAACCAAAAGGCATAACCATGAACTCGTAATGTCCATATCGAGTACGAAAAGCGGTCTTTGGAATGTCGTCATCGTGAACACGTAATTGATGATACCCAGAACGTAGATCGATCTTTGAGAATTGGATTGCTCCTTGGAGTTGATCAAAGAGATCATCAATTCGAGGAAGAGGGTATCGGTTTTTGATGGTAAGCTTGTTGAATTCTCTATAGTTGATGCACATGCGAAATAAACCATCTTTCTTCTTCACGAATAGCATAGGTGCACCCCACGGTGAAGAACTAGGATGAATGAATCCTTTATCGGTCAACTCTTGCAGTTGACTAGCTAGTTCTTGCATTTCAGACGATGCAAGACGATAAGGTAATTTAGCCATAGGGTTTGCACTAGGGATTAAATCAATCTTGAATTTAACTTCTCGCACGGGAGGTAATCACTTAAGATCATTAGGAAAAACCTTGGGAAATTCTCGCACAACAGGAATGTCTTTCAGCTCCTTACCCTTGGTTTTCGTATTAACTACATATGCCATGAAAGCTATGTAGTTTTTACTTAAGCACTTTTGGGCCTTGATGCAGGACATAAGTTTGAGTCCTTGGAATGATTTCTCCCCAAAGACTTTCAAAGTATCACCCGTCGGTAAAGGAATTCGAATGCACTTCTCGAAGCATAGAATTTCCGCTTGTTGCTTGGCTAACCAAACCATGCTGATAATAACATCAAAGCTTCCAAGTTGCATGGGAATAAGTTCGATGGAGAACTCGTGTTCGTTAAGGCTAAAGGTGCAATCTTACGACGTCAACGATGATCGATTTTCCATCGGCTACTTCGATCGTGAAGGATCTTTCCAGATTAACACGCGATTTAGAAAGTATAGACTCGAACTCCAAATATACGGGAATGAGGATAACAAAGGATAGTAATTTATAAAAGAATAAGCTAAGAGTTGTAAGGTACAAAAAATGGTTCCATTTAGTAACACATGACCATTTGGAAACGTTGACATGTTAGGAACTTGTGTATGTTGACCATAGTTTATCACTCATTCCAGAAATCCCGAGGTAAGCATAACTAGTCCCGTAAGATTTATGAGAGATGCTTACCTTAGCCCAAAGGCCTTTTGTCAGGAAATCCAGAATACATGTGTCTATGTTTCACACAATATTCCTTAGGTTCGTGAAATCAAAACCTTGATGAGAGTTGTATAGATTAGACATAAAGTCTAAAGATTCAAGACTTAAACAATAAGTATACGATCCCACGTATCATCGAGAATAAGATTAAGAGACTTTATGTTCGGGGAGAATCAAAGAGTCAAAGTTAAGTCTAGGGAGACAGGTAACAATATTTAAGCCTTCATAAGGCAATCCTATGCTAAGACATCAAATTGCACATAAGAAGGCATCGCATTATGTAGTATGCAAACCATATACTTTACAAGATAGAAATGTAATTCTATAAGGTTCATGCATACACTATAGTCTAGGTCACCATTTCTAATAACCTAAATCACTATAGTTATGGGCTCTGATACCAATCTGTCACACTGCAACCTTGACGGCGGAAATGTCGAGATGAGAGAGATAATTTATAGGGGATTATACCGTGATTCCCTATATTTGGGCAACATAGTACAACACCCATAAATTTTTTAATATTTTAAAAATTGGTTGTGAGTGGAGTGGAGAAAAAAATAATGATAAAAAGAAGTATTATTTAATTGAAAGAGAGTTATTAAGTAGTATTTTTAATGAAACATTAGGATGAGGATGGGGAAGCTAGTGTGAATGCTTAGCGTGACCAAAAGCTAAACTTAAATATCAAAACCCCCCAAAAAGTTACAGCCCTGACGTAGGCTACACTCAACTAGCGGAGCTACTTCCTCCTCGTATAAATGGGAGTGTAGAACATTAGCAAACTTCTTAACTACTCCCAACCAAGTGTAGCTACTCCCACTCTTACAATTCGGTTAATTATAATGTTTTACTCACATCATGATGCATAGTTGCTTCTACCTTGGTTTCAGGCCAGTGGGAGGATCTAACATTTGAAATTCCGTCAAATAAAGTAAGCATACTCAAACTAATACATATAGAATTATCAATAGTCCATTTGACCCATTTATATTTCATACAAAACTAAATTATTAGTTAAAGTATGTACTAACAATCTCATAATACCTCTTGTTACACCAATAAGAAAACAATATTCCCAAATAAAACTATTCAAAAAGACTAACATACCTTAATGACTTATTGTACAACTTTCAACAGCTTATGAATCTTTTCATTAAATTAGTGTGATTGCTTGACTATGTATAAAACCAATTAATCTACTCATAATATTTTTACAAAATAATTTTAAGTGTCAAATTAGGTATTACATTTCAATATGTTTATTCAATAACCATTATCGATCACCTAACTACTCGTGACCCATTCAAACCATATTTATGCACATAAACAAACCCATTTACCTTGAACTATTATCAATATAGAGATCGTTCTGATAATATTATGGTCACATATTAACAACTCGTTACCACAAAAAATACTTACGTCTACATATAAGTATTCTAATAATCGTCTATACTTTCCAAGAGTGCCAACATGATAATTAGAAAAAGAGGATACATAACAACCAGTCTATACTATTACATAATCAAGTAAGAAATAACTTTATTATTACTAAGATATAAAGTAGGAGTACTTATATGTAGCTCAATACCTTGTTAACCTTTAATTCCTTCATTATCTCTTTGCTTTCCTCAATCACTCACCTTCATTGTTAGTTTTCTAAGATTTTTATATAATTACACACACACACACATATATTTATATATGTTAATTTAATATCACATTTTACATATGAGTTCATATTGCCTCTATTGGGATATTTCAGGCTAACGTTGCTCAAAAAATCATTTACTTATTGATTAAAACTTTCTACTAAAAACTACTTCGGATGGCCAAAGTTTCCAATAAAATAGTCCTACTACTGAAGACACAATCTCTTGCTAATAAAATATGAGCACTAAGAGCTTATGTACTTTATGTACATATATTCCTTCTAAAAACATGATTACTTTTCATGAATTCTACACTTCCAATCATTGTTTTAATTATGACAACCCATCAAGTTTTGTGTAAGGCCCCGTTCCCGGGAGGCTCACAGCTGGTCAATCATCGCACATAAAACATATATTTTCATTAACTTAAAGAAATCATTGCAGCAGAAACATATAAAACATCCAATTCATTATGATCACTTTTGCAAAATAATACATTATTGACCGGTTACAAAAACATCATTTGTTGCATTACATTACAAAAATGTCATATTTCCATGAAATGGATGCCATCCAAAAATGCCAAGTAGCTGTCCCGTGCCATCTTTAGCAATGCTCACCTACCAACTAGAAAAAGACATAAAAAGTCAACGTTGCTGAGTGAGTTCTAGTTTTAACATAAAACATACTTTACATTCATTAAAACCGTCCTTTACTTTGCATGTGATCACACATCATAAGTACACATAGGTAATACCATTATTATCATCATCGTTCATCCTTTAACCTCCATTCGTTCATACATTCTTACTTTCATTTGTTCATTCATCATTACATCTTTTCTTTTCATCAACACCATGAACTTTACCCTTCATGCTCATGGTACTGGGCCTAAGCCTATCATAGACCTTCATTCACGATGCCCAACACCTCTGGCCACAGTACCTAAGATAAAGTTCAGGTATACCATTGTCATGTGCTATGCCCTTCATGCTCATGGTATTGGACCTAAGCCTATCATAGACCTTCATTCACGGTGCCTAGCACCTCTGGTCACATTACCTAAGGCAAGCAACAATGGTTCCATACAAATGGTCAATCACAAAGAAAGACCCTGATGTGCATCCTCCCAGGGTAGCGAACCCACACACCGTTGGGCTAACACCTTACAAAGGGGTGTGTCCCGACATACAAGGCTTGCAAGACTTTTGTTACCTTTCATCGTTCATTAATGCATGCATACCATCGTTATGTTCCTCTTTTCATTATTTTCCACTTTACGTTATGTAATACTTTTCGTTTCATTCATTAACAATCAACGCAAAGCCACGGAAAAATACATACATAAACAGGAACACCAATAAGATCATACCAATCATCATACGTACCAGCATGCATACATAATATTAATCATGCCCATCCCATCATCACCAATCATGCATCACATAAACCATCACACATCATCCCCATGCATCATACACTCACATATATAAGCATATGCACAACAAGCATAAGTCATCATAAAACATAGCTGACCCATCGCGGGACAACAGAGGTTTGGGGGCGGTAGCCCCTGACAGCGGAGTCCTAGGGGCTGCCCCTAGTGGGGTCCAAGGGGCAACGCCCCTCGCTGGGGCCGTGCTGCCAAGTCAGCACGAAATTTTTTTATTTTAACCCTTTTATATAGCACATTTCCTTATAGAAAATTCGATCTTCTCGTTTAAATCCTCTTAAAATCTTGGTCGTTCAAAACGTATATTTAGTATGCATTTCCAGCCCCAAACTAGTTCAAAAGCTTAAAAATAGGGGATCTAGAACTCATCTGGACTCAATGAGTAGCTCCTCAATCAAGCTTTCAAAGCAAGGGTTGCACTACACAGCCTGCAGATAAGTTAACACTCAAAAGAGTTAATTTCTACCTAATTTCGCTGCTAATTTCGCTGCCACACCAGCAGTTTCACTGCTAGTTTCGCCAGTAGTTTCGCTGCTAGTTTTGCTGGCATCTTCGCTGGCAGTTTCGCTGGCATCTTCGCTGCCAGTTTTGCCCAACTTTCGTTGGATAACCATGTCTGCGAAACTACCTGCGAAACTATAGTTTCGCAGGAAGATCCACAGTTTCGCTGGAAGAACAACTAATTTTGCTGGATGAACTCCTAGTTCGCCAAACGGGCTGAAAAATATGAACCAACCCATTTTTGACCCAGAACTTCAATCTTTTACATCCAAAACATTGATTTATCACCCAATAAGCTTTATCTAAGCTTCTTACATGTTTTCTTACACAAAAACATGAGTTTTGGGTGAATTTTTGCCACTTTCAAAAACCCCAAACCTAGAATCCAGGTTTAGATTAAAAGCAATGATTAAATGATGTTTCTTACCTGGATTCGTGGTGTTTTCTCGTTGTTTGGATGCCCACGAACACCGATCTTCAATCCCGTGATCAACCGAAACTTAAATCTGCGATTCTCTCCACTTTCTCTCTCTACTCTCTCTCTAGAACTAGAGTGTTGAGTTGCAAATGAGAGCTGCTCAAGCTGATCCGTTTATATATATTGGGCGTTCCAGAGACCTTAAACTCGCCAAACCCGCGAACTCTACTCGGTCTATAACCCATATCCGTCTTATTTTCATTAAATGATCACGTCTAAGCCCATTATTATTATTTGGCTCGCTTAGACATTAATCGGGGGTTACATATTGATGCGTTGTTCTATGATACCGATGAGTGGAGAATACTTTAACACTATAGTAAAAATAAGATTCTCTACTCATTAGTAACAAATGATTTTATTTATCTTGTTTATTACTTTATGATTAGGTTAGAATCAGGAAGGATCGAATACATTGATGGATTCTACGATGATTGTAG
>CM046453.1:47378435-47755935 GCA_025506515.1 Flaveria trinervia | reverse complement strand
GACATCCTCCTAATGTTGATTACTTGTCAATATTGCAGCCTCCATAGTCACTGTCAGAGTATCCATAAGATTGAAATCCTTGTTTCTAGGATACCAGAGACCTAGTTTAGGTGCTCCTTTGAGGTATCTGAGGATTCTCTTAACAGCAGCCAGGTGAGACACCTTAGGAGCAGCCTGATATCATGCACAAATGCAAGTAGCAAACATGATATCAGGTCTACTTGCTGTTAGATACATCAGAGAACCAATAATTGCCCTATACTGATATTGATCAGGATCCTCCCCCTTGAGGTCAGGACAAAGACTATGGTTTCTGGGTATGGGTGTCTTGGCAGGCTTGCAATCCATCATTTCAAATCTCTCTAAGATGTTAGAGACATATTTAGACTGATTAATAAAGAACCCTTCCTTCAGTTGCTTTACCTGAATTCCAAGGAAAAAGTCCATTTTTCCCATGGAGCTCATCTCAAACTTCTTCTTCATAATGCTCTCAAAGTCCTTGCACATTTGGTCATTTGAGGAACCAAATATAATGTCATAAACATAGATTTGTACGAGCAAAATGTCCTGTCCAGACTTTTTGATGAAGAGAGTCTTGTCAATGGTACCTCTAGTATAGCCATTCTTTAGAAGAAACTGAGACAAAGTCTAATACCACAGCCTAGGTGCTTGGTGCAGCCCATATAGAGCTTTATCCAGTTTGCACACATAGTTGGGGTGCTGTGGATCTTCAAATCCTGGAGGTTGGCATACATAGACTTCCCTATCTATAACCCCATATAGAAAAACACACTTGACATCAAGTTGGTATACTGTGAAGTCCTTGGATGCAGCATAAGCAAAGAAGATCCTAACTGCCTCAAGTCTTGCAAATGGTACAAAGACATCAGTATAATCGATTCCTTCCTCTTGAGTGTATCCTTGAACCACAAGTCTTGCCTTATTCTTGATGATCAAGCCTCTATCATCTCTCTTGTTTTTGAAAACCCATTTGGTGCCTATAGGTACTTGACCAGATGGTAGCGGACATAGGTTCCATACCTTTGGTCTCTTGAATTGAAGCAACTCCTCTTGCATCGATTCAATCTAGCTACTATCTTTCAAGGCATCTTCTACCTTCTTGGGTTCCATCTGAGATAGAAAGCATGAGTACAAACAGACATTTCCTTGATGAGTCCGTCCTCTTGTTCTCACACCCTTAGAGATATTCCCTATGATGTTCTTAGTTGGATGAGTGTTGTGAATCCTAAGACGAGGAATCATTTCTAGTTGCAAAGATAGGTCCAGGTTAGACGTATTATGCTAAGGAACTAGAACACTCTATCCAGCTGCTGTTTCAAAGTCATTCAATGAGGACTGATTGAATGAATGAGAAACATCATCAATAGTTGGCTGTCAAGTAGTATTAACAGTTTCCTGTTCCTTCAAAATACTACTTCCTTCTGCCTGGTGTTGTGGTGGATCACCTGATGATTTTTGAGGCTCAGTAGGTGACTCACTTGTTGAAGCTTCACTATTCCTTGATATAGTTAAACTATCAGATCTGTGAATATTGGAAGCTTGATGTATTGCAACACTTGGAGAATTTGGTTTAGGTCTGGGAAGCTCAAACAGTTGATCATGAGCAGTAACATCAGCATCATTCTGAGCACCTATTCCAACTAAAACATTCTCACAAGAGGGTTTAGAATAGTTTGGAAACAATTCTAAATCAAAGATGTGATCAGGTCCATTCCCCCTAACACAAGGAGTGTGCTTATTAACAACTATATTGGATGACTCCTCAAGTTGTTTATTCTTAATGTTGTATACTCTGTAAGCTTTGGAGCTAGAGGAGTATCCAACAAAGATAGCTTCATCTGACTTTTCAGCAAATTTTGCTAAATTGTCCTTTGTGTTAAGTATGGTACACCTGCTGCCAAAGGACCTTAGAAAGCCAATGAACGTTGGCCTTTTGTTCCATAGCTCATAAGGGGTTTTTCCATGGGGCTTAACTACAAGAACTATGTTCTGCATATAGCATGCAGTGCTGACTGCCTTTGCCCAGAATGTTAGAGGTAGCTTTGAATTAGCTAACATAGTTCGAGCAGCCTCAATAAGTGTCCTATTCCTCCTCTTAGTAACACCATTTTGTTGAGGAGTTCTGGAAGCACTATATTGTCTGGCAATCCCTTTTGAGTTACAGAATGAGTCAAGAACGAAGTTCTTAAACTCAGTCCCTTGATCACACCTAATTATTTTAACCTTGTGATCAATTTGATTTTCTATTTTAAGAATAAAAGATTTTAATGTTTCAGCAGTTTCATCTTTAGTTCTTAAAAAGAATACCCATGTGAATCTTGTAAAATCATCAACTATCATTAGGCAATATGATTTCCTTCCAATGCTCATTATACTTGTGGGACCAAAAAGATCCATGTGCAATAAGTGCAATGGAGTATTGATAGAGTTAACACATTTGGATTTACGAGACATCCTATGTTATTTCCCTTTCGGGCATGCAACACAGTTGTCTTTGCAGAAAAACTCCTTTTTAGGCAAACTATGTACCAAGTTATTTTTAGCCAATTTATTCATTGTCTTAAAATTTACATGACACATACGTTTATGCCACAGTGTTGACTCATCACTATCAGCTTTGGAAAGAAAGCATGATACTTCACCCATTGGGGAAGCATTGTTCATATCAAGCTTGTACATATCCCCTTTCCTGTGAGATCTAAGAAGCACCAATTCCGGAGGAATTGTCATCCCTGGTTTGAGGATAATGCACTCATGTTCTGTGAAAAGCATTTGGTGCGTTTGATCACAGAATTGAGAAACACTTAACAGATTGTGTTCAAGCTGTTTGACAAAGTTAACTTTGTCAACTGTTAACTTACCATTGGATATACTCTCTCTGCCAGAAATATATCATCCGGCCTCACCTCCAAACTGGACAGGACCTCCATCATAATGTTGAAATTGTTGAAGGAGAGATCTGTTACCTGTCATGTGCCTGGAGCATCGACTATCTACATCCATACATTGTTGTTCTTGTCAAATGGATGTTCCTGCACATAAGATGAGATTTTAGTTTTGTTTGGAAACCTAAGCTTTATTGGTCTTGGGTTCTTCCAAAGATAATGACATGAGTGAACCAAATGATATGCATGGGGGTTCAACAGAGGTCTTTGAAGAAGAGGTTTGGGCTGCAGCATCTTTCTTGATCTTCCAGTCCACCCTTTGGCTAATCTAGGAGGCTGAGCTTGTTGAAGCTTTAGCAGCATGGTCGTCTTCCAAAGATTCTTTCTTTTCGGAAGAAGTCCTCACCACCTTTTCTTCCGAAGCAGTCTTGTTCTAGGATGGTTTCAAGGGAGCTTTCTTGTTCTTCGAACCTTAGTAGCTTTTGCTTCCGAAGCCATTTTCCCTTCGGAAGAAGGCGTTTCATTCGAAAGCAACTTGGCTTTGGAAACTAGCTTTCCCTTCTTCAACTCTTGAACCTTATGGAAGGGTCCAAATGTGAAACCTTCCTTGACTCCTTCTTTTCTAACATTATTTGAATAATGTGTGCTTGCAGGATTGTAGTAACAATCTTTTGCCATATGATTTTGCAGGCCACACATGATGCATGCAATGTTAGTCTTTTGGGAAGTGAGGGTTGTTGTTTCTTGGTTTTCTTTTCTTCGTCAGCAACTTTTCCCTTTGACTTCTGATCCTTTGGTAGGACAAGAATGCTGGTATTACATTCTTTTCCTAAATCAAAAGTACCTAATACTTGGAATCTAGCTGAGACAAAGACACCCTTCTGTTTGGGGTCAATCTTCAGTTTGGATTCAGCCACTTTCTTAGCAGTTCTCCTAACAGCTTTATCTCTGCTTCTTCTAGCTTTAGTGGTTAGGATTTTATCATCACAGGAGGCGATGGGTATATCTACCTGTTCCTTCCCTGTGGTGGCCACTATTGGTGCCTCATCCTTTAACTCTAGAAAGAAAGGGTCAACAGTTGGAACCTCTTGCTCATCAGTACCACATCTAGGCTGTCTAATAGACTCATAGGAATGTGGTGGAACAATTTCATTGGTTCCCAACCCTTCTTTGTTTTGATAACAGAGTTTGGAATGGGAGGATGATGCAAGAATAGCTTGGAAGTTTTGCTCAGAGATAGCATGCTTCCTGGCTTGAGCCTCAGCAGTGACAAGCTGGGCTTGAGCCTCAGACAATTTGGATATCAGATCCTTGATTTGAGTCTTGTAGTTGGTGTGTTCATGTTTCAAAAGAGATACAGTTTTCTCTAACTCATCAATTTTCTTTTGATAGTTAGATTCAGCTCTTTTAAAATCAGATTTTTTAAATATTTAAAGACTCAATGTCAGATCTGATTTCCATATTGTAATCCTGATAGAGTTTAACTTTAGTTATACATGCTGGAGTGCAGAGATGTTCATATACCTGGGCATCATATGTTCCGGTCATGAGAGCTTGAGCAGGAGTCACATCCTGTACCATGAAGCTCCAGTCAATTTCTTGAGCCATTGCGGCTGTTTCAGTCGACTTCTCAGTGGGCTTTGAGGTTGAGGGATGTGTGGAGGCCTGTGGGGTTCCCGGATTGGTCTTGGGAGCCTTGCATTCCTTTGCAAAATGACCCAGTTGGTTATAGTTGTAACACTTTGCCCTGGTCTTGTCAAACCCAAACTTGCTGGTAGTTGGGTTTTGAGGGAAATGCCTTCCAGTTCTCTTAAAGAACTTCTTTGCTCTGTAAGTTAAGAGAGCCATCTGCTGGACAATGTCCATGTATTCTACGTCATCTGGGCTAAAACACTCAAGATCATCAAAGCAGTATTGAAAATCTCCTGAGTGTCCACCTCCTGAAACAAAGGCACAACTTTCCTGGAAGGGATTGTGTTGAGCCTGTTGAGACCTTGGAGTCTCAGGATAAGTGATGTAGGGACTAGAAGAGCAGGATGGCTTCTGATAAGTCAGGAAATGCTGAGGTTGAGGGGTTAATGAGCCTTCAGCAATCATTAAAGCATTGCTAGCAAGAAGACTCATGGGTCTGCTTGTTTGGTGGCCCTTCTTACTCTCCATCTCTAGACGGTATCCACCAAGGATGCCATAGAGCTCAGTCATGGAAAGAGTGTTCAAGTTTTATGTTCTCTTGATGAAGACACATTAGAATGTCCACTCATTTTGAAGAGCACTCATGAACTTTCTGGTGAGATCTCTAAGTTCAGGAGTGATCTTCACAGACTGAAGGGAAGAGATAAGATCCATGTACCTGAAGTACTGCTGGCTGAGGGTCTCTCCACCAATATGAGTGAAGTTCTCAAACTGCTGCTTCAGTGAGTCCTTCTTTGAGTCGTTGGAGCAAAAATACATATGAGCAAGTGCATCAACAATTCTTTGGCAGTCTTGCAATGCTCGAACCCCACCATAATAGAGTTCGGTATTGCAGTCATGAGAATATTCGTAGCATTGCTATCGATGTCCATCTTCTTTCTGTCTTCATCAGAATAGTCCTCGACAGCTTTTTCTATCGTGGCACCGTTTCCACCAGGTGAAGCCACCTTTGGCTTGTACGGTCCATTGACAATGGAGTTCCACATTTTGCTGTCTTGGTATCTAATGAAGCCTTCCATTCTTCTACTCCAAAACCTAATGTTTTCAGGGGTGATGATTGGTGCTTTGGTCATCGTCCCCATCTCTATTTCAGATTTGTTGAGGGCCATTGAGTGAGTGAGTGGGTGGTAGGGAAGAGTGAAAACAGGTTGATTTTGGATGGTTAGATCATGCAATCAAGAGCCTGAGATGCTCTGATACCAATTGCAGGATCGATGTTTGTCACTTAAACACAAATGTTTTCTCTCAAACTCACCTAGAATCACACTCGGGTAAGAATCAATAAGAGTTGATCACAATATGAAAAGTAACTAAGAACACAAAAAGATAATTTTCAAGATACTTTTATATATTGATTCTCAACTCAAGATACAAAGACTCTTACAAACAGATGATGATCTTCTATGAGTTACAAGGAGAACCTATATATAATACTATCTACAGCCGGATATACTTTGATACCAGCTGGGATCCTTTAGCTAAAGCCTATACTACAAGACTATAGTTAAGGTATCTTGGATAAAGTCTTATATGAGATTTAGTAGTCAGGACATGTCCCTGACTTACCTGTTGTCACCAACTAACGTTGGCAACTGTACTATTATGAAAAGGTAAACAGTAGAATAAAGTATGGTCAACAATATGGTTCTTTAGGAAGAAGCCATGCTGTATCAGAAGTCTGTAGTGGAGTGTTAGAACCCATACTTGTGTCCACTGGTTATAGCTGTGTCTTCCGAAGGTTTAATGGCTTCGGTAGAGTAAGTACTTCCGAAGCCACTTTATACTTCGGAAGAGGCTGCTTCTTCCAAGGCTTGGAGACTTCTTCATTTCATCATACTTCGGAAGTGGTCTTTACTTTATTCTGTTAAGTCTTGAACTTTGGAAGTATGCATTTGTCTTCGGAAGTAGAGTTTTGTCTTCGGAAGTTGGACTTTCCCTTTGTCTTCGGAAGAACTCTACAACCTTCGTAAGTTCCATGATAAGCTTCAGAAGCCTTTGCATGCAACACCAAAATAACTTAAGTGATCTAGTTTTGGTTGCATTAGCCTTCTTCTTGATCCAACAAATAGTAATAATAATCATAAGTTATAATAATAATACTAATAATAATATCTTAAATAATAGTAATAATACTAATAATATTAATTTATTACTAATCTTAGAAATGTTAAAAACTTGAAATGATTAAGTTTGGGGGTCAATTGTCATTTTATAAGCTTTGAAAAGGTGTTCTGTGCATGAAATAATAACAAATCAAACTACGAGGGACATTCATGTAAAATTACAAAATTCCAAACCCATTCCCCCTTCACCTCGTTTTTCCGGCAAAACTCCAGCGGAGCTCCGGCGAAGCCAAAAAACGTCTTAAACTCTTCGGTTTATGAATCAAACCGTTCCAAATCGATTCGTGAACATGATTCTAACTTAACCCACACTTTAATTGCGTTTAAACATCGGTTTCTAGCCTAATCGATTACATAACCGATATACATTAGACCTTATAACCGTTCGACCCATAAATCCTAATTATAGTCTAATTAAACGAACATAAACAATCATCTAACAAATCTTAATCATTTGCAACTCTCAATTTCTCCTGAAACAAACACCAACATAGAACTCGATTAGCATCTTCACCGCTGATCTGCAACTAATCGAACACTATAAACCGGGGTTCAAAATCTAAAATTGATTGAGGGCTTTGATTCGTGATTGTCCATTGAAGCTTCACAAGAGATTAATTGAATTATCATCGGAATTTACACATTGTTCGCTCACCTTTTCGGTCGCGGCTTGTTCAACGTAGTGTGCATCTTCAATCGTTTATCAAACGGGTAATTATTTACATATAAAGACTCGTTAAACATGGGGAACAAAAGCGACATGGTTAACAGTGTCCATGGAATCGATTAGTGCACCAATTTCGGATAAATTGAAGCTAGGGTTCATGTGTTTTGGGTCGGGTTTGTAGCTGATGTTTTTAACAATCGGGAACCAAGATAAACCGCGGCAAAAGCCTTGGTTCACTGGTTCCCCACTCGTCTGTCAATCTAGAGGTCCCGGGTTCAAACTCGGGCACCCTCTTGTTATTTTTAAAATGGTTTTTTAGCCTTAATTCATTTCTAAAAAAAAATTATTAAATATAAAAAATGATTTTTACAAACTTGTAATTTTAAAATCACTTAGATTATTTTCTGTAAATTTATTTTATTCATATAAAACATTTTTAACATTTTATTATAAAAACTATAACTAAGTATGGTTATAAAAATGATTTTCATAATAATTTAAATTGTTAAGTTATTATTGAATCTTATATTTTCTTTGATTTATAGTATTCAAATATTTGTTATAATACACAAGTTATTAACAATGGATATAATTCCTTTAAAATTTTATAATGTTACTTCTTTATTGAACAAAAAATATATATAAGTGTTCACTAAATTATTTACAAAAACCCCCAAATCGTAATACCCTTGTTCATGTGAAATCATTAATCTTATTATTGAACTTAAATATTGTAAATACATATATTAGGTACCTTGTGAAGAACTACGTCGGAGCGTTGCATATTATTTTTTCTTATTAATCATCAATTATATACTTGTTAACCAAGTGAGTTTTTCTATACCTTTTTTATATTTTCACACTTTGGGATGAAAAATGTTACCTTATAACCATTGCAATTGTAAAACGTTTGATCCTTGTAAACTTATATAAATTCACTTGTATGTTGAGGTTAGTTGATCTTAGTAATTACCATGTATTGACGATTATATGTACAATCATTAACTATTGCTAGCCTGGCGACGTCATAGATCTATGGGTCTGACAAGCCTGCTTGGTTAATCCAAATACACTTAGCTAATCGTATAAACTTGTAAACGTTGAGACTTGTAAAACTATCAAGGTTTAATTGTGCATTCTGTCTTACATCCCTAGTTACTTTATTCTCTAACTTATAACATGAATTGCCATCTTTTATATACTTATGTATTGAAAACTATGGAAATCTCATCAACATTATGTTAACATTTTATTTTTAACATGTTTCAGGAAATGTGCAAGTTTGATTATCATCTTGAAGTTCTTTCACATCTAGGATTGGACCTAGCTAAATTAATGAAATGACTTGGTTTATTTTCACCTAATGTTATGTTTATTTTTCATATTTGAGACTTATGCTTATAATTCTACATTTGGAACTTATAATTATTATATTTGGGTCTAATAATAGCATTATGTGGTTGTGAACGATCTTAACTCTCACATTCAGTCGCAACCACTCACAAAACATCCCATAATAGAGGGGACACAATCACATAAGAAATGAGCACCATACTGTGAATGCTTATTATGCGGTTTTTGTATGTGATGAATACTAAGTTGTGATATGTTATTGCCTTAAGTTAAGCTCAATAATGGATTTTTAAAGTGGGAGATCAAGTGCTCAAGAATGACTCCAAGCACAAGTATCTTTTTGTTGATAATAAAGAGTAATATCAAAACCTAATTTTATTTTTTTGTTAAAAATTTATAATAGCTAGATATTAAAACCATGTGTTGTCGCGGGTCTCTTTTGGGTTTGAAGCATTTTTTTCTGAAACTGTGATCGCGGTGTTAACATACGTAAAAATGAATCTGTTAAATAATGAAAGTGCTAAAGTTTCATCGCAGAAAAACAAAAAGAATAAAAAAGATCTTACCAATTATATATCAAAATAATATTGTAAAAATAACGGTTACAAGTACAGATAAAAATAATGATCATATAATGTCTTACACATGATGCTTGATAGATTTAGTGGAAGAGAGAAAGAGAGCGAGTAAAAAGTTATGTAATCGACTCACGTACCACAATTAAATAAAATGATACAATTCTTTATGTTATATACTTGGTTTCTTTACCATCCCTCTACATTCATACATAATCATGTTCAAATAAGCAATTTCACTTATCACCACTGAACTTACAAATTATATATGTCCTCATATTATTCTAGCTTGATATAAAAACTATATATTGTGTGGCTAGAACTTTTGTTTAAGGAAATATGTAATTATTTCTTCTACCACATCTGTCAAGCATCACTGTTGGATCAAGAAGAAGGCTGGTGCAACCAAAACCAAATCACTTAGACTAGTTTGGTGCATCTAATAAAAGACTTTCGAAGCCAAGTATGGAACTTCCGAAGGAAATAGAGTTCTTCTGAAGACAAAGTGCAAGATCAACTTCCGAAGACAAACTCTACTTCCGAAAAGAAAGTTTTCACTTCTGAAGATCAAGACTTAGAAGAAAAGATCAGAAGTCAACTTCCGAAGTATGAAGAAAAGGAGAAGTCCTTAGCATCGGAAGAAGTAGCCTCTTTCGAAGTATAAGTGGCTTCGGAAGAACTTGTTCTTCCGAAGCCAACAACCTTCGGAAGACACTACTATGAACCAGTGGACATAAGTATGGTGTCTTTGACACTCCGCTGCAAACCTCTGAGATACTGCATGGTGTTTTCTCAAAAGCCATGTAGTTGACCATACTTATTCCATTGTTCACCTTTATTAGTTAGTACAGTTGCCAACTTTAGTTGGTGACAAAAAGGTAAGTCATTGACATGTCATGACTATCATATCTTAGATAAAACTTTATCTAAGATACCTTAACTTTAGCATTGTAGTATATGCTTTAGTCATAGGTTTTCAGCTGGTATCAAAGTATATCCAGCTGTAGGTAGTAATATATATAGTTTCTCATTGTAACTCATGTAATATGCTTGTAAGAGTCTTGTAATACTTTGAGTTGAGAAGTAATATATGCAAGTGCCTTGAAAATTATCTTTTTGTGTTCTTTGCTACTTATTATATTATTATCAACTCTTGAAGAGACTCTGCTTCATCTGATCTGGTTGTAATATAAGTGAGTTTGAGAGAAAAACCAAGTGTTAAGTGACTAAAACTAATCCTGCAATTGGTATCAGAGCTTCTTAGGCTCTTGATTGTGAGATCTTACAATCCTAATCAACCTGTTTTTCACTCCTCCTTACACCACACTCAAAATGCCCCTCAACAAGTCTAAAGTAGAAATGGGAAATGATGACTAAAGCACTTATCATCACCCCTGAAAACTTCAGGTCATGGAGCAGACGCATGGAAGGTTTCATCAGGTATCAAGACAACAAGATGTGGCAGTCTATTGTCAATGGCCCATATAAACCCAAGGTGGCAGCACCTGGTGGAAACAGTTACATGATAGAGAAAGCCGTTGAAGACTACTCTGAAGGGAACCGGAAGAAGCTGGACATTGACATCAATGCAATGACTATTCTCATGACTACAATACCTAACTCCATCATGGTGGGGTTTGAGCATTGCAAGTCAGCCAAAGAACTGTTTGATGCACTTGCTCAGATGTACTCCAGCTCCAATGACTCCAAGAAGGACTCACTAAAGTAGCAGTTTGAGAACTTCACCTACATTGCTGGATAGATTCTCAGTCAACAATACCTCAGGTACATGGACCTCATTTCTTCCCTTCAGTTTGTGGGAATTACTCCTGAACTTAAAGACCTCACAAGAAAGTTCATGAGTGCACACCCTAATGAGTGGACGTTATACTGTGTCTCTATCAAGAGGACAGAAAATCTGAAACCCTTACTATGACCAAACTCTATGGAATCCTTCATGGATACCATCTAGAGATGAGAGTAAGAGAGGCCATCAGACAAGCAGATCCTTGAGTCTTCCTGCTAGCAATGCTTTAATGGTTGCTGAAGGCTCAGGACCCACACAACCTCAACGATACCTGACATACAATAGCCATCCTGTTCTCTCAAGACCCACACAACCTCAACGATACCTGACATACAGTAGCCATCCTGTTCGTCTGGACCATACATTACATTTTCTGAGACTCCAAGGTCTCAATAGGCTCAGCATGGTTCTTTTCAGGACAGTTGTGCCTTTGTTTTAGGAAGTGGACACTCTAGTGATTATCAATATTGCTTTGATGATCTAGAGTGCTTTAGTCCAGATGATGTGGAGTATGTGGACATAGTCCAAGAAATGGCTCTCTTAACCTACAGAGCAAAGAAGTTCTTCAAAAGAACTGGAAGACAATTTTCCCAGAATCCAACCAACAGCAAATTTGGGTTTGACAAAACTAAGGCCAAATGTTACAACTGTAACCAACTTGGTCATTTTACAAGGGAATGCAAGGCTCCCAAGTCAAATCTAGGAACCCCATAGTCTTCCACACATCTCTCTACACCAAAGCCCACTTGAAAGTCAAAAGAGACAACTGCCATGGCTCAAGAAGTTGACTGGAGCTTCATGGTACAGGATGTGACTCCCGCTCAAGCATTCATGACAGGAACAGATGACAATAAGGTATATGAACATCTCTATACTCCTGCATGTATTGCTAAGGTTTAATTGTATTAGGACCACAATATGGAGATTAAATCTGATATTGAGTCTCTAGATATTTTAAAATCTTATTTTAAAAGGGCTAAATCTGACTATCAAAGAAAATTTGAGGAGTTGGAGAAAACCGAGTCCTTATTAAAACATGAACACACAAATTATAAGGCTCAAATAAAGGATTTAATATTCAATTTGTTTGAGGCTGAAGCCCAGCTTGTCATTGCTGAGGCTCAGGCCAGGAAGTATGTTATTTCTGAGCAAAACTTACAAGCTATTATTGCATCCTCCTCCTACTCTAAAATTTGTTATAAAAAAAGGAGGGTTGGGGACCAATGAAATTGCTCCACCACACTCTTATGAGTCCATAAGACAACCAAGGTGTGGTACTGAAGAGCAAGAGGTCCCATTTACTAACCTATCTTCACCTGAGTTGAAGAATGATGCAATAATAGAGACCACCACAGGGAAGGAACATGTAAATCTACCCACTCCTACCGGTGATGATCAAATCCTAACTACCAAAGCCAGAAGAAGTAGAGCTAAAGCAGCAAGAAGAACTGCCAAGAAAGTGGCTGAGTCTAAGCTGATGATTGACCCAAAATAAAAAGGTGTATTCATCTCAGCTGGATTCTAGGTGGTAGGTAAATCTGATTCAGGAAAGGGGTGTAGTACCAGCACTCCTGTCCTACCAAGGATTAGAAGTTAAAGGGAAAGGTTGCTGATGAAGAGAAAAAGAACAAGAAACATCAATCCTCAAGTTTCCAGAAAACTAACATTGCATGCATAATGTGTGGTCTACAAAACCACATGGCCAAAGATTGTTATTACAATCCTGCTAGCACACATTATGCATGTAATGTTAAAAGAGAAGAAGTCAAGGAAGGTTTCTCATTTGGACCTTATCAAATGGTTCAAGTGATGAAAAAAGGAAAGTTGGTTTCCGAAGCAAGGTTGCTTTCAGAAGAAAGTCCTTCTTCCGAAGGCAAAATGGCTTCGGAAGCTAAAGTTGTCAAGAATCAAAAGAACAAAAGAATTCCCTTGGAACCATCCCAGAAGAAGACTACTTCAGAAGAAAAGGTAGTGAATGCTTCTTCCGAAAAGAAAGAAGCTTCAGAAGAATGCCATGCTGCAAAAGAGTCAAAAAGCTCATCCTCCATGATCAACCAAATGATGGATTGGAAGATCAAGAAAGATGCTGCAACCCAAACCTCTTCTTCAATGACATCCAATGAACCCCCATGCTTAACCTTTGGTTCATTTCTGTCACTATCAGTTGAAGAACCCAAGACCAACAAGGCTTGGGTTTCCAATCAAAACTAATCATCTCATCTTATGTGAAGGGACATCCATATGACAAGAATAACAATGTTTGGATCGTGGATAGTGGATGCTCCAGGCACATGACAAGGAACGGATCTCTTCTTCAACAATTTCAATATTATGATGGAGGTCCTGTCTAGTTTGGAGGTGAGGCTGGAGGATATATTTCTGGAAGAGGAAGTATATCCAAAGGAAAATTAAAAGTTGACAAAGTTCACTTTGTCAAACAGCTTGAACACAACCTGTTATGTGTTTCTTAGTTTTGTGATCAAAAGTATCAAATGCTCTTCACAGAACATGAGTGCATTATCCACAAACCCGAGATGACAATTCCTCTGGAATTGGTGCTTCTTAGATCTCCCAGGAAAGGGGATATGTACAAGCTTCATATGAACAATGCTTCCCCAATGGTTGAAGTGTCATGCTTTCTTTCCAAAGCTGGTGGTGATGAGTCAACACAATGGCATAAATGAATGTGTCATGTAAATTTTAAGACAATGAATAAATTAGCTAAAACTAACTTCATACATGGTTTTCCTAAAAAGGAATTTTTCTACAAAGATAACTGCCTTGCATCCTAAAAGGGAAGCAACACATGACATCTCACAAATCCAAAGTTATTAACTCCATCACCACTCCATTACACTTATTGCACATGGATCTATTTGGTCTCACAAGTATAATGAGCATTGGAAGGAAATCATACTGCCTTTGTGATTGTTGATGATTTTACAAGATTTACATGGGTATTATTTTTAAGATCTAAAGATGAAACTATTGAAACGTTAAAATCTTTTATTCTTAAAATAGAAAATAAAATTGATCACAAGGTTAAGATAATTAGAAGTGATCAAGGGACTGAGTTTAAGAACCTTGTTCTTGACTCATTCTGTAACTCAAAAGGGATTGCCAGACAATGTAGTGCCCAGAACTCCTCAAAAAAATGGTGTTGCTGAGAGGAGGAACAGGACACTTATTGAGGTTGCTCGACCTATGTTAGCCGATTCCAAACTACCTCTAACATTCTAGGCAGAGGCAGTCAGCACTACATGCTCTATGCAGAACAGGGTTCATGTAGTAAAGCCACATGAAAAAACCATTTATGAGCTCTGGAACAAGAGGCCACCGTTCATTGGCTTTCTAAGGTCCTTTGGCTGCAGGTGTACCATACTAATACAAAAGACAATTTGGAAAAATTTGCTGAGAAGTCAGATGAAGCTATCTTTGTTGGATACTCCTCTAGCTCTAAAGCTTATAGAGTTTACAACATCAAAAATCAACAATTTGAGGAATCATCCAACATTGTTGTCAATGAGCACACTCCTTGTGTTAGGGGGAATGGCCCTGATCATATTTTTGACTTGGAATTGTTTCTAAACTATTCTAAACCATCTTGTGAGAATGTTTCAGCTAGAATAGGTACTCAAAGCAATTCTGAAGATAACCAACTATTTGAGCTACCCAAACCAATTCAAGTTCTCCAAGAGCTACAACAAATCAAGCTTCCACTATGGCAGATCTGACAGTATAACTATCTCAAGGGACAGTGGAGCTTCAACCAGTGATTCACTTGTTGACCCTCAAATTTCATCAGGTGACCCTGCACAACACTAGGCTAATAGAAGTAGCATCTAGAAGGAACATGCAACTATTAATGCTACTTCACAACCAACAAATGATGATGTTTCTCATTCATTCAATCAGTTGTTATTGAATGAGTTTGAAACAATAGCTGGACAAAGTGTTCAAGCTCCTATGTAGAATATGTCCAATCTGAATCTATTTTTGCAACTGGAGGTAATTCCTCGACTCAGAATCCACAACACTCATCCAGCTGAGAACATCATAGGGGATGTCTCTAAAGGTGTGTGAACAAGAGGACATACTCATCATCGGAATGTCTACTTGTACTCATACTTCTTGTCTTAGATGGAACCCAAGAAGGTAGAAGATTCCTTGAAAGATAGTAGTTGGGTAGAATCGATGCAAGATGAGCTGCTTCAATTCAAAAGACAAAAGGTTTGGAACCTATGTATGCTACCATCTGGTCAAGTACCTATAGGCACAAAATGGGTTTTTAGAAATAAGAGAGATGATAGAGGCTTGATCATCAAGAACAAAGCAAGACTGGTGGTTCAAGGATACACTCAAGAAGAAGGAACTAATTATACTGATGTCATTACACCTGTTGCAAGACTTGAGGCAGTTAGGATCTTCCTTGTCTATGCTGCATCCAAGAATTTCACTGTCTACCAGCTTGATGTCAAGTGTGCCTTTCTATATGGGGATATAGATAGGGAAGTCTATGTGTGCCAGCCTCCAAGATTTGAAGTCCCATAGCACCCCAACTATGTGTGCAAATTGGATAAAGATCTATATGGGATGCACCAAGCACCTAGGCTGTGGTATGAGATGTTGTCTCAGTTTCTCCTAAAGAATGGTTACACTATAGGTACCATTGATAAGACTTTTTTCATAAGGAAGTCTGGAAAGAACATCTTGCTCGTTCAAGTCTATGTTGATGATATCATATTTGGTTCCTCAAATGACCAAATGTGTAAAGACTTTGAGAGCATCATGAAGAAAAACTTTAAGACGAGTTCCATGGGAAAAATGGACTTTTTCCTTGGAATTCAGGTAAAGCAAATGAAGGAAGGGTTTTTCATCAATCCATCTAAGTATGTCAATGACATCTTAGAAAGATTTGACATGAAAGATTGTAACTCAGCCAAGACATCCATACCTAGAAACCATAATCTCTATCTTAATTCTAAGGGGGAGGATACTGATCAACATTATTATAGGGCAATTATTGGTTCTCTGATGTATCTCATAGCAAGTAGACCTGATATCATGTTTGCAACCTGCATTTGTTCAAGATATTAGGCTTCTCCAAAGGCGTCTCACCTAGTATTTGCCAAGATAATCCTTAGATACCTCAAAGGAGCACCTAAATTAGGTCTCTGGTATCCAAGGAACATCAATTTCAATCTCTATGGCTACTCTGACAGTGACTATGGTGGCTGTAACATCAACAAGAAATCAACATCAGGTGGATGTTAATTTCTTGGTGGAAGGATCATCTCATGGCAATGCAAGAAGCAATCATGTGTCTCAACATCAACTGCTAAAGCAGAATACATTGTTGTTGCCAGTTGTAGTGCTCAGTTGCTGTGGATTCAGAACCAGATGATAGACTACGGATTCAACTTCATGAGCACTCCTATCCACATTGACAACAATAGTGCTATCTCCATCACTGAAAATCTTGTGACGCACTCCAAGACAAAACATATTGATATAAGGTGTCATTTCATTAGAGATATTCATGAGAAAAATCTAATTAAGCTAATCAATGTTGACTCAAATGAACAATATTCCTACTTGTTCACCAAAGCTTTTGATGAACAGAGATTTAAGTATCTTATTACAGCCATTGGGATGATAAATATTGATTAGTCCACCTCTTTTGAAAACCTTTTTAAATATGTAATGTCTTATGTCAGTACAATCTAAGCCCTGTTACAAAAGGTCTCTCTCTAAAATTTTCACTAAGTATAAATTCTTCCGAAGAGGAATTAACCCTCGGAAGATGTTTTACATATCTTCCGAAGCAAATTCCTCCCAGGATAATTTTCTTCTCGGATGAGTTTTTAGTTTCGGAAGAAGTGATTGATTACATATCAGATCTACTTCCGAAGCTTATAAAACTCTCCATTCAGAAAGCAATCTTTACTCTCGAACATAGGACTCTACCTTCGAAAGTAAATATTGCCTTTGGAAGACAAATTACCTTCGGAATACTTTATACTCGGAAGAAAGACTTTACTATGTAACGGAAATCTTTTGGGCCCTAGTCTGTAAAAAGTAAAGATTTTGGTTAATGATGTCAGATTATTTAGCTGAACTAATCCTTACCGCCCCTATCACATCACCCACTAAAACATCACATCATCTTATCCTAACCCCCTTTAACTGCCATCTCACCCTTTTAAATAATCCCAACTATTCAGTTTCATCTTCTTACCAAATTTTACTACCCTAAAAGCTTCCCTCATCTCCAATTTACCCAAGTCCAAACTCATCTACCTATAACTTTCTCAAATGGCGCTTAACCCTCAGCACAATCAAGTAGTACTTCTTGATTCTTCAAGAGATGTGGACTTCTTTGATATCATTTCCTTTCTTACCCAATCATCTTATTACACAGCTCTGACCGATTACCCTATAGTTTATTCAAATCATATGGATGAATTTGGGGCAAATGATCTCATTAAAACCCTAAATGGGGTGCGGGTAATAAGAACTAGCATTTGTGGCCGGGAGTTGGTCACTACCGAACAACTCATCAGGGAGCAACTCGAGCTTCATGATGAAGGTGCCCCCACAAAGTTCCCCAAAGCAGATTTGGACAACACCTACATCCAAATAGGATATGGTGGAGATGTTAGCAGGTCTACAGTCTACAAGTTCAACTCTTCATACAACTGGAAGTTCCTGTTGCATGTCGTTCTTCATTTCCTATCCAACAAATATGGGGGATGGGATCAAATCCCATACGAACTAGGGTGCCTAGTTCATGGAATGGTGAGAAGCCTTCGATTTAACTATTCAAGATTTGTGCTGACCAATCTTATGGGAAACCTCCATCGGGAAACATTCTTTATGTATCCTAGGTTTCTCCAGCATATATTCAACTATGAGCTGGACCAGAGTTAGCTTGTCTATGCAGCTGCTCTGACTGTCCCTCAAATGAGGCTGACCATCTTCAAGACTTTGAAGAAAGTGTCCACCAATTTCACCATAAGACATACTGCTCTTTTCCAGGTATGACTGAGCAAATTACTCCTGGTGACATCCTAGTTAACCCCATAGGTGATGAACCAACACCAGCAACTGCCCTCACATTGCCAAATCTACCTTCTCACCCCATCACCATCACATATCAAAGACACCCTGAACGAACCCTTGTTCAATCTTCTCTGATTGAAAAAGCTCCTCCTGTTCAATCCAAAAGGACAAGAGTGGAACAATGGACTCCCACTCAGTCTGAGGTTTCACCATCCTTCACAATTGACCTGAATATGGGTTTTGAGTCTCCTCAATCTCAAACCCATGAGCCCGACACCCAAGCTGAATATCCTCAGGGTGAGTCTTCATACTCCTCTAAGCAGCCATAAAAGGACAACCCCACCATAGGCTCAATACATGTAGACATTGATCAAGGTCCCGGGTCACTAGGTTTAACTTCTATATCCTTTACTATCCATCTTTTCAAAACTGATGAAGAGATTACATCCCTTCAAGGCAATGAAGTTGATCTACAACACTTTCCCAAAGATCAACAGAGCCTATAGAGACATCTTATCTTAGCCCTAATCAGCAAGCCTTTACTGAGGTGAGTCCCACTGATGTGGAAGGGACTCATGCAGAGCTGCCACTACTAAAGGTGGCTCAATGGACCTTCCAGACAGTGGTAACATCTTTGAGACTAAATCTGTGGCAACCATGCCTTTTGATGACTCTGAAAGACATCATTAAGCAAGGGAAACTAGGGTGCCAAGAAACCACATCTGGTGGTGAGGATGAACATACTAGGTATGTTACCTCATCTCCCTATGATTCTTCAAAAGAAGATGAGGGAAGACTACAACTCACCATTAAAGACCTACTGTCTAAAGTCTCAACCTTGAATCAAGGTTAGGACTATAGAGGATAGGTCTGTCACTCAGCAACTTGATATTGATAGTCTCAAGGCTCAACTAGTTGAGAAACAAATTGAGAGATCTGTTAGGCATGTACCCATTCAGGTCTCCTTGACCTTTTCCTCTAGCTTATCTAGCCCTCAATATGATGCTACCAATAAGGGGGAGAGTGTTCAGAGACAAACAACTAAGGAACCACAGAGCCAAGCTTCAACTTCCAGATACTTGGCTCCCATTGCAACTATCTTTCCTAAGCCATCCCAAGTAGTCCTGCAAATAGACCCAGGATGCTTAAAGATCTCTATAGGCTTTTTTCCAAGTTTCTATTGAGATTTTCTCTAGATCAGCCTAGCCCTGATGCGGTTATGATGTACTTTGGAGCTGAAGAGCTTCAGAGGTTAAGTGTGTCTTCTATCACTGTGGAAGAAGTTGGTCAACCTAAGGTCCAAATGGAACCTAAGATTCATTTCGAAGGGGAAATGGGGACTGATGGCCCAACAACCGAAACAGTTGGGATAGATGTTGCGCTCCTTCAAACTTCCAAAGCTGAAGTCAAAGCCTCGAAAGAACAAGCTAAGTCTTCCGAAGTTGAGATGGAAGCTGCAAAAGGACTGTTCTCTTTGTCGGAGGATCTAATCATCACAGATGTAATTCTAGAGCTGGCATCTGAGTTGAACAGTGAGGACTTTCTTAACTGACCCCTAGCTCAGACAACTTCACTACCTCTATCTCAATCTGAACCCTCCATCCAAAGTCAAACACTTCTAAAGATGATAAAGGAAAGAAGAAAAAGACTACGGAGGAACTTCATGAGGAGGTGAGGATTGAAAAGCTTAAAAGAAAAGGTAGACTTCAAACTGGGAAATTGTTAGCTGCCAGTTCCAAAGCAGCTACAGCCAACCAGGAGGCAGTCAACAACAAAAAGAGGGTAGACATCATTGATAGGCTCATCAAGCTTTGAGCTGCCAATGAAGACATACTCCTGCTACCACTAGAGGAGTTAGTAGAGCTAAAAATGGCAACCAGGCTGCAAACTAAACAGAAGGAGGAAGCAGAACGATTGGCCTTGGATGAGGAAAGAGAAATAGATAAGAGGGAAGCTGATCTGTAGCTTTGGAGGGAAAGGATATCTTTCCTAACCTCCAGAGGTTTCTTTCTCAAGAACTATCTCCCCATGATAATGATATGATCCTATGGCTCTTCAACAAAGAGCAGGATCAACTGGAGAAAGAAAGAAAGAGAGTCGCAAGAGAGAAGTTGAGGGAGAAGATGAAGAAAGAAGAAGAAGATGGGGTCACTGCGACCAAGAAGATAGGTGAGAAAGCCTAGATGAAAAACTATCTCCAGGCTTACGGCTTCTCTAAAGGCAGGTGGGACCTATGTTTGAAAAGACACTTCAACGAATTATCAGCGACATCAAGGCTGACATTTGTTTGGGAAAAAGGAAAGAGATGTATAGAATGGTACAGGGGATGATCTTCAAACCAACCACTCAACCCAACCTGAACCAATTCCCCCTCCATTCACCATCAAAACTGAACCCTACACACCTGAACTTACACCATTATCCATAGCTACTTCCCACCTCAACCACCTAAACTACATATCCTCCAACCCAAAACACTTTCCAGAACCACAACACCACAACCTACCCAACAACCTTCCAAACCATTCCCCTCAGCCTTTCCAAACATCTCTCATAAGAGGAGTTCAAGGTAATCAAGACAAAGCTCACCAACTGCACAACCCTGAGCGACATCTCTTGTCAGGAAGACTCTGTCAAACTAACTTATGTTAATAGATCTTCATGTTCCCTCACAAGAGATCAATTTCTTGATCTGCCCAGAGGAACACTGGACCATGCTGCTAGACTTCTTGGTCTCAACTCTGACTCCTTAAACGATGAAGAGAAGAAGCTGGGAAGAAAGCTAGTCACTCTACTGGATACAAAGAGAGGGGACAAGATTCCTAGTCAGCCCCTTGCGCCTAGAAAGAAAATCATCTAGTGGAGGTTCGATGAAGCCTCTCACAACTTTGATGTGGTGAGAGAGAATGGAGAAAGCAACAAGCTGAATGCCTCCTCTCTGCTACACTCTAGCAGATTTGACATTGCTGAGTTAGCAGAGAAACCATTCTCCAATCCCTCCAACTCCGAAACTATTGCTCACATCAGAATTCATCTTAGCAGCCTTCATCTTGTTGAGCTAATCGAAAAAGCAAAGATTGAAAAGGAGTTGAAACTGAGAGATAAAGAAGACAAGGAAAGGTCAACCACTAAAGGCAAAGCCTTTCTACAGATGGTGAAAGGCCCTAAATCAAAACCAACAGTTAGATGGGAGTTTGACTATAGCTCCCATCAACTAACTTTTTTAAGAAGGACCCAACAGAGGGTGCATATCATTCAGAGTGACAGACTGGATCTCATGTCAATGAATGATCTGTACAAGCTTCTCAGCACCACTTCTGGGAAGAACAAAGAAACATATAAATATCTGCTTTCCCTGGTGCTGGAAGTTTTGAGAAGTAGGAACAAGTGAGGTATTGGTAGCATCAGCCTAGGGGGAGTTTGTTGGATCAAGAAGAAGGCTGGTGCAACCTAAACCAAATCACTTAGACTATTTTGGTGCATCTAATAAAAGATTTCTGAAGCCAAGTATGGAACTTCCAAAGGAAATAGAGTTCTTCCGAAGACAAAGTGCAAGATCAACTTCCGAAGACAAACTCTACTACAAAAAACAAAGTGTTCACTTCCGAAGATCAAGACATAGAAGAAAAGATCAGATTTCAACTTCTGAAGTTGAAGAAAAGGAGAAGTCCTCAAGCCTTGGAAGAAGTAGCCTCTTCCGAAGTATAAGTGGCTTCGGAAGAACTTGTTCTTCCGAAGCCAACTAACCTTTGGAAGACACTACTATGAACTAGTGGACAAAGTATGGTGTCTCTGACACTCCGCTGCAGACCTCTGAGATACTACATGACGTTTTCTCAAAAGCCATGTAGTTGATCATACTTTATTCCACTGTTCACCTTTATTAGTTAGTACAGTTGCCAACTTTAGTTAGTAACAAAAGGTAAGTCATGGACATGTCATGACTACCATATCTTAGATAATATTTTATCTAAGATACCTTACCTTTAGCATTGTAGTATATGCTTTAGTCATAGGTTTCTAGTTGGTATCAAAGTATATCCGGCTGTTGGTAGTGGTATATATAGCTTCTCATTGTAACTCATGTAATATGCTTGTAAGAGTCTTGTAATACTTTGAGTTGAGAGATAATATATGCAAGTGCCTTGAAAATTATCTCTTTGTGTTCTTTGCTACTTATTATATTATTATCAACTCTTAGAAGAGATCTGCTTTATCTGATCCGGGTGTAGTATAAGTGAGTTTGAGAGAAAAAACAAGTGTTAAGTGACTAAAACCGATCCTGCATTCATGTATATATGTATTATATGATTATTATGTTTCTTTATACTTTTAACTAGTTATGTTTTACATTTTTTGGTGTGTATGAGAATGCTCATAGTAACACTCATCCAATCTCCATTTTTCTTAATTCTTTCTTTGTATTTTTTGTCGTGTGTTAATTTTGTGCATCAACGCAATTAAGCTTTGATAAAGTAAATTTTCTTTTGGTTTAAATTGTGATTGAAATGAAGTGAAATTTTATAAAGGTGGTCAAATAAATCTAAAAAACGGTATGTAAAAAAGGATTTATATACCTGTACTGCTCAATTTCTTAGTAAGTGGTGCAATGTTAAAGCAAAATTATTAACTAACTTTTTAATTTTATTCCAATTTGAAACACAATTTAAATATATAAAAATTATATTTTATTAATATTAACTAGATTTAAAAAATAATTAAGTACACTGAAATCTTCTTTTAAAATCCATTAACAAAGCACATATACACTCTCTCTTTTGCAACATCCGTCACCACCACCACCCATCTCCAACCAACGTAATCATCGCCACCCACCACCACCACAGATCCACCGAATAACCCCCTCTCTCTCTCTCTCTCCCCATCAGGACTGACACAACATTTTTGGGGCCCAATTGAACTTAAAAAATGAGGCTCTTTTCAAAAAATATTTTATTAAAATCATTCTCTTTTATCAAATATTTTTGTATTTGAACCCCTTTTAAAAGTATATGTTCATTAAGGTTTGTAGGGCTATCCAAATCTATATGTTTATTAAGATTTTCATCAGGATTTGTAGAATTTATATACGTAGTTTCGAATTTTAATAGTTGTCCTTTTATCTATTCATTTAAAGTTTCTTCTTTTGTCTTTTTTGCCTTTTCTAATGCAAATGGGCACTTTCGAGATCGATTTGACATTTAACTTTTTAAGTATAATCTTTAAACACCTGATTCAGTAGTTCACTTAATAATACAAACTGAATGTCTAATTCAATAAAAACAACAAATCAAATAATATCCTGATAAGTTATGTCTAACAGATACTATTTTAAAAATTAAAAACCTAGATTGCAAAAAGGTAAGATAATTGCAGAACTCATACATCAAATATTAAGAATAATAATTTAAGAAACTGTCTAATTCCAAATTGAACACTAAATGTCAATGGATAATTCCTAAGTAAATATTTCCAGCGCTTGAACCTAAATCGGTGATTAAGTAATGCAAATCTACACTAAAGAAAGGTATTTAAATGTCAAAATCAAAACTTACACTAAAGAAAGGAATGAAAGCTATTAGAGAAGGCGATAAGGTTTTGGCTGTCAGCAGTGCACCATAGTAACATTCAGAAAGTCAGTCAAAATCAAAACTCCGTCCATGGTCCACCACCTAATTTATTAGAGAATACGAGAAGGTATTAGTATAGCCATCGAACCTAATTGGCACCGCCCTGATGGCTAGAGCCTCGAATCTCCGTCCAGGGTCCACTGAAATCAAAATTTCCAGTGAGTAAATGAGTAGTTGAGTAATTGTTAATAATTATTCGTCTCCTAAAAGTCTGGTGATCTCATCATATGTGAATGTTTGGCTCCTCATTCCCGCTTTTGTATTATTATGGGCTATTAGAAAGATAAAAATCTCATATCCAACAAGATGAAAGCCCATACAATGTTAAAGAGAAGCCCAAAGACCCAAATACATATATAAATATGAAAAGAAAATTTGAAAAAATGGGCTGGACTACCTGACTTTACCTATCATTTTCCATATTTTTTAATGCAAACTTCTCACTCAGCGACATATTTCTGATTTCTTTCTATTATTATCATTTTTCATCTCCTCATCCCCACACTTGAAATACATTGTTTCCAATGTATGGAATTAAGGATAAGTGCAAAAATTTCCAACTCTTTCATTCAAACCAACATCAACAAGCGACTAACCAACCCAAACTGACCCAAAACACAGCACCAAAACTATTCCCCACACATTAATATTTACACCACCAAGATTACCTAACAAATAAAAATAATTAAACACCAAGTAACAAAACAACTAAAATCAGGAAAGTGTACGTGAACCTGATCATAGGAAATCAAATTGTCCTTTATTAGTAAGACCTCATGTGCATCCCCACACTTGAGTGATTGTATCTGGTGCTTAAAACTGAAAAATAAAATAAAGAAAAAAATATACACCAAAAAAACACTAAAAGATAAAATAAAACTCGGGTGGCCTCCCGATTAGCACTAAGTTTTAGGTCTTCGGCCAGAATCCTACTCGATATTCGTCAAGGCGGTTGAGTTAAATGCTTGCACTCCTTTCTCATGAACTCATTCCACTCACCATCATACATCTGCCAAGCTTGCACAAAGAGTGAAAACAATTCTCTCTCAGGATGAGGAACTTGTGGGTTCTTTCCTTTCCTTTTCATTTCCTTTTCCTTGACCTTTGAATCTTTCCCTTCTCTAAGTTCTTATCTTCTTCCTTCTCATCTGCCCTATTAGTTACACCAAAATCTTCTTTGTTCGGGTGATTCACCCTTTCAGGTAATTCAAAGTTGCTAATATTCAGGTTAGGTAAGTGTAGAGATTAATGAAGAGGCTGATGCAACCTAAACATCCAAAGTCTATCCTGCATGCTGCACAAGTACAATAAAGAAGAATGCTTAGGAAGTTTCACACATGCAATAGAAATATTCTAAGTGTGAAATCTTCCAAAGCCAAGACCAATATCTTTCGAAGCCAAATATGAAGTCTTTCGAAGCCTCAGAGACAAAGTATTCCGAAGCTTCAACTTATGAAGACAGATTTCTTCCAAAGACTTTTAACACATGCTTTATCCGATGTACTTTTCCATAAAGCTGGACACCTTTCCATTGCATCTTTGTAAGGTCACCAACTTACATGAGTTGGTGAAAAGGTCCATGCTTTTGGTAATTGTACATTGAGGTCTTGAGTCTATAACTTTCTACTTTATGTACTTTATCCTTTTTGTAATAGATAAGGATGTGAGCTATGGCATGTCATAGTCACTAGTCAAAAGGCAATCTGCCTTTTGACTCTTACAATTTATTTTGTTTGTGTCTAGTCAATTGTATCCAACTGGCTTTCAAAGTATAGCTGGCTGTAGGATGTAGTATAAGTATCTCATGTTCTTGTATCTTTCTAGTATGCTTTGTAACACTTGTAATAGAACATAGAGAAAGCAATATACTGCATTCTTGAAAACCAATCACTTGTGTTCTCTTGTTCTGTCTCTTATATTACTTGTGTTCTTAGTGTCTTATTGTGGTTAATCCAGTCCTATTGTTTGATTAAGTTTGGTTAATCTCCTTTTTGTATTGTTGTGTTGTAATTGACCTCCTTCACCAGTCCTGCATTTGATATCAGAGCTTTCCAGGCTCTTGATATAAGATCTCACCATCTTAAGATCCCTCACACACACAAATACTAAACTTTTCAAATGGCAGCCATTTCTAAGACTGATATGGAAACTAGAACCATGAACAAGTCCCCACTGATCACTCTTGATGAGTTTAATACTTGGTGTTTGAGAATGGAAGGTTTCATCAGGTCTCTTGATTTAAGAATGTAGGAGTCTATTGAGAATGGACCTTTCATACCTAGCACCCCTTCTGCTACTGGTGCTGGTATGATCCCCAAGGATGTGGCTAACTACTCTGATGAAGATAGGAAGAAGGTAGAGATTGACAGAAAAGCCATGACAGCTCTTCAAACTGCCCTTTCAAACTCTTTGTACAGAGGTTTCAAGAAGTACAAAACAGCCAAGCAGCTGTGGGATGCATTGAAACTGATGTATGAGGGTTCCTTTGAAGCCAAGGAGAACAAGAAGGATCTCCTGAAGCGGCAGTTTGAAAACTTCACCCTCAAAACAGGTGAAATCATGACTCAGCAATACTTCAGGTATGTTGAGATTGTGGATACCCTTGTGGATGGAGGAGTTTCTCTTGAGAACAGAGACATTGTAAGGAAATTCATGTCCTCACTTCCTAGGCAGTGGACACAGTACTGTGTGGTGATCAAGAGAACTAAAAATCTCAAAACTCTTACTCTGACAGAGTTATATGGAATTCTCAGTGGCTACCAGATGGAGATGAACATGTAAGGTTCATTTGACAACTCCAACAATCAAATGGGTTCAGCCCTACATGTGGTTGAAAGGGATAGCATAGAACCCAAACATCATCTCATATGCTACCCTGACAACTCACCAAAGGTTTCTTTCATCACCTTCCCAGAGACACCAAGGGAGAAATACACTCAAGGAAGCCCATTCCAAGAGACAAGCTCTTCTCAAGCCTTTGTGTCTTTTGATGAAAGCTGTGGCAACTCTCTTTTCATTCTTGAAGACCTAGATTGTATTCATCCAGATGATCTGGAATACATGGAAATAGTCCAGCAGATGGCTCTTCTCATACACAGAGCCAAGAAGTTCTACAAGAGGACTGGAAGGAAGTTTCCAAGCAATGAAACCAGTGGAAAGTTTGGCCTGGACAAAGGCAAAGTCAAGTGTTACAACTGTAACTTGATGGGCCACTTTGCCCGAGAGTGTAAGGAACCTAAAACAAGTGGTGGTCAAACATAGTCCAGACCTAACTACACTAACAAAGCTCTCCAGAATGAGAAGTCAAAGCAGCAAGTTGCTATTGTTGTTGAAGAAGGAGGCTTTAACTAGAGCTTTCAGCTGGAAGATGCTTCTCCAAACCAAGCATTGATTGTAGATCATGATGAAGCCAAGGTATTGGAACATCTGTGTACTCCTGAATGCATTGCTAAAGTCACTAGATACAGGTCATATAACTTGGAAATGAGATCTGACCTTGACTCTTTAAACATTTTAAAATCTGATTTTAGAAAGTCTAAAAATGATTACAAACTGAAGATAGAGGACCTAGAAAAAACCATTTCAGTTCTAAAACATGAACACACAAATTTTAGGACTCAAATCAAGATCTCATAACCAACTGACTGAGTGCCAGGCTGAGCTTGTGATCAGCAAAGCCAGGGGAGAAAAGAGTGTTCTTGAAGAAAAGACCTTCAAGAACATGTTATCCTCATCCCTTCACAACAAGGTGTGCTATCAAAACAGGCAGGGACTGGGATCCAATGAGATACCTCCTCCATACACAATCTTGTTTGTAAGATCTCCTAGGTGTGGAACTTGTGAAGATGAGCTTCCTCTCATAGATCGTATGAGTGAAGAGGATGAAGAAGAGATAGTGAAGAATTCCTCTGAGAAGTGTGAAGAGGAGGTTTCCAAGAAAGGCCACTATCCCTCTAAGGAGAAGAAAAAGACTGTGATAGACCAAGTCCATGAGAAAGAACTTGATCAGAAAAAGCAAAGAAAGGCAATGAAGGCTCAAGAGATCAAGGCTACTTTTGAATCTAAGCAGAAACAAGTTTTCATATCTGCAGGGTTTGAAGTAGTAAGGACTAAAGACATCAATCAAAACACTTCTGCTAAGAGCTCTGGTTCTTGTTCACTCATCTCAGTAACAAGAAGAAAACTGATCTGTTGTGTACCACTGCTGCACAGCCTGGACCATCAAACTCCAAGAATAGTTCTCAGCCCAAAAGAACTATCTCAGCATCTGCAAAGATGAAGGTGGAGAAGGGATGTGACCAAAGATAGTCTTGTTCCCAGCAAAAGACTCTTGTGAAGAAGAAAATGGTGTGTGTCATGTGTGAAAGTATCACTTACATTGCTAAGGATTGTCCTTACAATCATAAAGCTACTGTCCATATGACCAAAACAAAGACTTCAAAGGGTCTCAAGAATGTAGATACATGTGTCCCTAGTTTCTAAACTTAATGTAAAATGTCTTTATTGTCTTACACATATGTAATTGAATGGGTACTTAATGAAATACAATGTGTGGTTGTGCTTATAATATTGAATATTTCATTGCTTGGTATGTAATAACGCTTATTGAACTAACTATATAGGTTATGGTTGTTTGAATAAATCTAAGTCAAATAATGATTATGAAACATGTTCAAACATAATCATATGAAGTTCACATGCGATTGGCCCATGCTAATGGACCATATGCATGAATAACTTCATGCTAATGAACCATTCGTACGAATGAACCAGAAGACTGCATCAGTCGCATGATTGAAACATGAGATTGACTCAGTCGCACGACTGAACACTCAGTCGTGTGAATGGATCAACCGCATGACTTAATCGCATGACTAAACCATGCTAATGGTTCAGTCTCCTGAATGAGAAACCCTAACCAATAAATACCACTTAAATCGTGGAAAAATATAACACTTTGAATACCTACCTACTAAATCATACCCTAGCCGTCCAGAGACCTCTAAGAACCTGTTCCAAGTTCATAGATCGCACTAGATCGATTCTCAATCGTTCTTAACATTTAGATTCAATCCATAATTGTTTCTACGTGCGTCCTCACTGATTGGATCGCCAATCAAATAGGATTCCGCACTATTTGATTCGGTATACATGTATTTCAGTTATTATTTCGTTCAATACACGATCCTAACAAGTGGTATCAGAGCATTGGCTCTTGATATACGTGTGATTCAATCGTTTTTGATACAAAATTATGTTTTTTCACTAAAAATGCAGTCCTTTTGTGTAAAACGGTGTCTTAGACATCTTCTGATCATAAAGTTTAGTTTATTCCTACATACGTTGACTCAATCGTAAAGTTTAGACATCTCAATCATAAAGTTTAGTGAAAATTCGAGGTTTTACATCCAAAATACCTTAAACCTATGAATTTTCAAGTTTCAGCAGCTTCATTCGCACGATTGACTCAATCGCCTGACTGAACCAATACGCATCCCTCATACACACGATTGGACTCATCCGTACCTCCATTCGTATGACTGAGCAGCTTATTCGCATTGTCCAACCACATTTGTTCATTCGCCCAACTGAGCCATCCGCATTAGTTCAGTTGCACAATTGAACCATCTGCATTGTTCAATCGCACGAATAGCCCAATTGCACACCTTCATTCGCACAAGTGAAATAGTTTGTTATAAAGATTAAAGTTGACAGTAATGGAGGACCAATACTCATCATTCACAGTAGGGAGAGATTCACGGATTCAAAACCTACTGCTTCTGGAGAATGAAGTGGGGAATCACAATAAGCCCCCTAAGCTAATCACATTGGACGAATACCCACAATGGAAGCAACGTTTTGAGATCTGCTTAAATGGAGTAGATCCCAATCTTGGGAATCAATAAAGATGGGGTACAACATGCCAGTAGGTGCTGATGGTGTCAAACTTACACTAGGTGGCATGACTAATGGACAAAAGGTGAAATACAATGCTGAGAAGAAAGTCTATGCTCTGCTTACTCAGTCGATCCCCAAGGATATTTTTCACCAATTTTCTGAGTATACGCAAGGAAAAAAGCTATAGGATGCATTGGAGAAAAGGTATGACGGAAATGCATCATTAAAGGCGATAAAGTCTATGCCCAGTCGATCCCCAAGGATATTTTTCACCAATTTTCTGAGTATACGCAAGCAAAGAAGCTATGGGATGCATTGGAGAAAAGGTATGACGGAAATGCATCATTAAAGGCGATAAAGGCTAAAGCCTTCAGGAAAGAATTTGACAACTTCTCTTCGATGGGTAAAGAAAGCCTGGATGACGTCCTTGACAGATTCTACCCCTTGATGAGTGAGATGCACACTCATGGAGTAACGACATCTATGGAAGACAAAGTGTCGAACTTTGCAGATGGGTTGTCGGAGAAATGGGTATCCTTTGTCTCCAATCTTAGACAGAATGATATGCCAACGAAGTTAGATATAAATGATTTCATTCTGAGGTTAAGAGAAGAGGAGCTAAGGATGAAGTATAGAGCTCAAAAATCTTCCTATGATCAGAATTCGACACTATACAACGCGACTCCACAAGCCAAAACATCTGGAGCACCACTTCAGATGGCTTTTGTGTCAAATTCAGCTGGTCCCTCTCAACCTCTACTTCAGGGTCAAAAACTTAGGGTCGTCTGGTACCCAATACATAGTACCTAAAGCCAATGCTGCAAAACTAAAGACCGAGAATTTCGGTAATGTGACAGTTGAGGTAGCTAAAGAGCACATGGATCTCTTAGCAGCAGTAGTCCACTCCTATGATGGACTAATTGCAGGAAAAACTGGGAACTGTCATCTAGCAGATGAGGACTACGAGCAGGTTGACAAGACAGAGCTGGAGAGGATGGATATAATGTGGGCCTTAGCAAGTGCTGTTCGGAGAGCTAAGAAGTTTGTCAAGAAAACCAGACAGAATTTGGTTGCAACAAAGGACACTAACTTTGGTTTCGACAAGACCAAGGTGACATGTTTCAACTATGGCGAAAAGGGGCACTTCAAATGTGAGTGTGTGAAGCCCAAGACAACTGGAACGGGAATCCATTCACATCCTTCAATGTCAGGATAAGCCAAGTAGTAGTCCTACTTCGTCAAGCAAGGATCCTAAAGCCTTGACTGCTCATGTTGATGAAGGACAGGACTGGAGCTTTCGGTTTGTTTCACTGAGAGAATCCAACATCGCTAGTGTTGAAGATTTAGATGACGATTCAGCTAGTGAAGGAGATATTGCAGTGGAATTAGCGATGTCAAGCACCAAAGAGACTGAAACAGTGGTCAACTACATGCCTACAGAAGAGAAATCTACAACAACGTCAGAATCACTAGAACCAGAAACACTAGACTCTGCTTTGATGGCTGATTCATCAAAACCCTCTCAGGTAAGTACTACTGACCAACTTTTCAATAATCATACTTGTTCTGATTGTAATAAATTTAGGGAAAGCATTGATTCAAAATTTGCTAGGTTATTAGATCATAATGATAGCTTAGTAAAGGACTTGCAACTATGCACTGAAGCTAACAGAATTCTTAAACAAAATGAGCACAATTATAAAGAAAATATAGAACTGTTGAACAACAACTTAGGGAAACCGAAGTGGTAGCTTTTAACCAATCAAATGACATTAAGTTCTATCTTAACTCCCTAGAAGACACTAAGAAACAAAAGGCAGTTTTAGAAGTAGAAGTTAATTCATTAAAGCAAAAACTGCATAGTTGGACAAGTTCATCTCATATTGTTCAAAACTTAGTGAGAGAGCGAAACAACAGGGAGGGATTGGGTTATAAAGTGGTTCCACCACCACATAAGATCTTGATGAACACAAAATGTAAACCAATCAAAAACAATCCAATCAAAGATCATGTGATGTCCACTCCTCTTGTAAGTGATCCAGATTCCAATGTAAATAAAATGAATCTGGTACTTAACAAAAGGAGGACACTTCAAAGGCAAAAGGTAAAATGCCTTGTGTTAATCTGGAGAAAGAGGTTGAAAAGGTTAATATAAAGTCTGGGTCGATCAAGACTAATTCTGAACCCAGAAAGACCAAACAAGTTTACCACCCACGTGCTTCAAGTCTAAGTCCAGGTAAACAAAATGGAAAAGATGTTAAAAATGTTAAAACAATTAACTTTATTAAACAAGATAAAACATCTAAACAAGAAGAGTGTCAACCCAAAAGGTTAATGTCACACGTGTGTCACACACTTCTCCACACAAACAGTTAAATCGAAAAGTAGAAAGCAGATCATGCTACAACCGTGTAGAGTATGGACACATTGCGTTTAAGTGTCCTTACTATCAGACACTGAGGAGGAAAGTTGAACTTCAGGACCGGAAATCTAGTTCTTTTAAGAGGAACTCAGTGACTCCACCTAGAAGGGCTAGTGAACCTAAAGTTTAACCTATTAGCCAGTCATCTATCTATCACAAACAGGCCTTACACAAGGCAGGCTTATGGAAAGAAAAATCAACCTCAATGTCTAATAATGAGAACAAGAAGACAACTGAGCTTCCCTCACCCTCTAAAGGTCAATGGGTTACATTTATGATGTGTGATGCCTCTGGGACACCCAAGCCAATAAAGGCTTGAGTCCCTAACCTGAACTAATGTTTTCAATTGAGTGTGCAGGGTGTTCGCTATAGTGCTGAAACCAACATGTGGATTATAGATAGCGGAGCATCCAAGCACATGACAAGGAACATGGCTCTCCTATCAAACGTCAAACAAATAAAAAGAGGCCATGTTTCATTTGCTGGAAGCAAAGGAGGGTATATCACAGCTCAATGGGAAGTGGGAAATCAGAAAGTGAAGTTTGACAAGGTAAATTATGTTCAACAACTTCAGAATAACCTGCTTTCTGTATCCCAAATTTGTGATAAAGGTTTTAAGGTAGTATTTGACAACAAGAAGTGTTATGTCCTGAAAAAGGACTATGTCATCTTGGAGGACCAAGTCTTAATGTCAACCTCAAGATATAAGGACCTTTATGTCTTGGATCTATCAAAGGCCTCCGCAACGGATCATGAAGTTCAATGCTTCCTGTCAAAAGCTACTGGGAAGGATTCCATCTTCTGGCATAGGAGAATGGGACACATTAATCCACTGAAGATGAATCACTTGATTCAGAATGATCTCGTGAGAGGAGTTAATGTTAAAAACTTTCAACTTCCTGATTTCTGTGTTGCATGCAAGAAGGGCAAACAGACGAAGAAGTCTCGTAAGGAAAAGAAAGTTCATTCCATCAAACTTCCTCTTGAACTTCTTCACATGGATCTGTTTGGTCCAGTCAGTACAAGAAGCATTGTAGGCGAATTGTACTGCTATGTGGTTACTGATGACTACTCAAGATTTTCTTGGGTAATGTTTCTGAAATCTAAATCAGAAACATTTGTGTCATTTAAGGAATTAGTAACTGCACTGGAGTCCCTATACAAGCTGAAGGTACGACAAGTATGCTCAGACAACGGAACCGAGTTCAAGAACCAATGGATGGCGGCATTTTGCAAGGAAAAGGGAATTGTGCACCAGTTCACTTCTTCCTACACTCCTCAGATGAACGGCGTTGCTAAAAGAAAGAATCGGAGCTTGATAGAGATTGCACGGGCTATGCTAGCAGACTCGAAACTGCTTATCCACTTCTGGAATGAGGCAGTTGCAAATGCGTGTTACACGTTAAATTGAGTTTTGGTAGTTAAACGCCATGGCAAGACGTGTTACGAGTTACTACAACGACGTAAACCTAATCTAGAGTATCTCAAGCCGCTTGGCGCACCATGCACCCTACTTAAGAACACTCAGGAGGGAAAATTCAGCAAGAAGGCTTCAGATGGTATCTTTCTAGGATACAACATACCGAACAAGATAGTTTACAACAACTCAACGGGTCAAGTAGAAGTGTGGTGTAACGTGGACATTCAGAGATACACCACCCCACCTGCTGGAAAAGGACTCGCCTTCTTTTACGACTATGATGGATTCTTCAAGTCCTTCAACATCCCTCTCTCCATGTCTGATGATGATTTAGCAACAAAGATGATGTATGATGTTCTAAACACACCATCTCAGGAATCTACATCATTTGGGTCACAAGGTGATTCTTCTACCAACTCAGGGGGAGCACTCGAGGGAAGTGACTCTTCCTCTGAAGGTGAAGCTGTGGAAAATGATCAGGACACTCAGGAGCAACAGGTTCCTCCTACTGCAAGTCCATAAGCATCTGACATTGATGCCTTTGAGTATTCGGAACCTCATACTCCTACTGCCTCAGATACTGAACCAAATGTTCATAATCTAGATGCTGAGGTAGTAGTTCCCACCAATCCTGGATCACGCCTAAACGTCTATCATCCTCTAGGCAATGTCATTAGGGATGTCAGATCAGGAGTTTAGACAAGAAATCAGCTGTATTCAGCTGATTATGCCTCAGTAATGGAGAAAGGGTACATTCACGATAGTGCTTATCGTTGCTTTGTGTCTCAGTTCTAGCCAAAATACGTGAGTGAAGCCCTAAATGATGAGGCATGGGTCAGTGCCATGCAAGAAGAACTTCTTCGGTTCACGAAGTTAGGTGTATGGACACTGGTAGACAGACCTAAAGGTGCTAAGGTCATTGGCACCAAATGGGTATTGAAATGTAAGAACGATGACTGAGGTGTCATCATCAGAAACAAGGCTCGACTTGTAGTTCAAGGATTTCAGCAAGTTGAGGGAATAGATTACAATGAAGTTTTGCACCCGTGGCAAGAATGGAAGCCATCCGTATCTTCCTTGCCTATGCATCGTATATGAAGATTAAAGTTTATCAACTGGATGTGAAGAGTGCATTCCTTCATGGTGAAATCCGAGAGACTGTGTACGTCAGTCAACCCGAGGGATTTGAGGATCCATATCATTGGGACAGGGTTTACAAACTCGACAAGGCTTTATACAGGCTTCATCAAGCTCCTAGAGCCTGGTATGAGAAACTATCCACTCACCTTGTGAAACATGGGTTTCGCAGAGGTGTTATTGACTGCACACTGTTCATCAAAGAAAAGGATGGTGATTTACTACTGGTCCAAATTTATGTAGATGACATAATCTTCGGTTCAAAGAACGAGGAATTATGTAAAGAATTTGAAGCAGTAATGAAGGCTGAATTTGAAATGAGTGCCATGGGAGAGATGAAGTTCTTTCTCGGGTTACAGGTGGATCAGACACCTAAGGGAAGTTTTCTACATCAGACCAAGTATATAGGAGATATTCTCAGTCGGTTTGACATGGAGAATGCTTTCGCAGCTGGGACTCCACTTGCTACAAACCATGATGTAGCACCCGATGAGAATGGTGATCTGGTATATGCCACCATGTACCGAGGAATGATTGGATCTCTAATGTACCTCACTGCCTCAAGACCTGATATCATGTATGCTATTTGTCTATGTTCAAGATATCTGGCAAAGCCAAAAGTTAACCATCTGAAAGGCATCAAAAGGATCTTCCGTTATCTAAAGGGTACTCCAACACTAGGGTTATGGTATCCTCATGACGATGACTTCGAGCTTACCGTGTATAGTGACTCAAATTACGGTGGCTGCAAGATGAACTACAAGTCTACATGAGCAGGATTTCAATTCTTTGGGAGAAGATTAGTGACTTGGCAGTGTAAGAAGCAGACCTTGGTTGCTTTGTCAACCTGCGATGCTACTGCAAGTTGCTGTTCATAAATCATATGGATTCAACAGCAAATGTGGGATTACAGTATGAAATTCTCTTCTACTCCTATTTTTGTTGATAACACTGTTGCAATTGTAGTAACTAAAAATTCAGTCCAACATCCTAAGACCAAACACATCAGAACAAAATATCACTTTATATGTGACTGTTTTGAAAAGAACCTAATCGATATGGTTAAGATAAATACTGATTTTCACTGCGCTGACCTCTATACAAAGGCTTTTGATAAACCATGTTTTCTACATTTATTAGAGGTCAACGACGTTAAAAATAAAAGTGATGTTATTCCTGAAGATGACCATGTGTAGTCCGATGCGTATAGTCCATTTTTTTCTTTTAATTTTATTTTTTATTTTCTTTATTTATCTAATTTATCTTAAGTAGTTATTTAAATTGATGTTATTTCTTTACCTAGTAAAATCCTAAAAATGTAAATCCTTTATGGTTTTAGAATTTTAGGGGGAGAATAGGTTTAGGAAGTAACATTACAAAAAAACAAGGAGGAGAGGTAAGCTTTAGATCGTATATGTGATACCGATTCAAACTTTGGAAAATGATAGTACACAGGAACAAATCACTTGGGACTTTAAAAGTTTAAATTGAATAAGATGCGAAGTTCAAAGTATAAGTCTATGTAGTCTGAGCAATATAAAAAGAAAAATGACAGTAAAACTAGCTACTACCAAGGTAACACAAAGAAAGTAGACCTAGAGGTTGCTAGACCACTGATGATATGTTGGTAGATTCAACACAATAGATGATTAGACTTTGTTGGTGAACTCAATATTAAGCGAAGTTGTTTAACAAGTTGTGGGTTATCATCTTACCCTTGGTTAACACAATCAACAAAATTCCAATAAGCGTTGACGAGCAGAATAAATGCCACGGATGTATGCGTATGACCAAGATATGAGCAAAAGCATGTGATGAAAAAATTGCAAAAGCAATCAAACTAACAACATATGTTGTTGGTGAGATCTGTGCAAAAAGAATAAAATTGCTCAAACAAGATGATAGGTTTTGTGCCTCTCTGCTATGCAGTAGAATTAACCTGAGGATAAGCATAACCTATATATTCTAGAATTCATTGTTGTTTGCCACCTCTCTGCTGTGCGGTGGCACTGACCTGAGGCTTGGCTTCACTTTGAAGGCTCAAAGAATAGTTTCTTCTTGAATACTACCCTAAGACCGCTCAAAAATCTCCTGAGAAATGTTGATTACCAGATAAGTGTGGGATCCACAAATGCTTGTTGAAATAATCAAACCTTAATGTTTCACCAATATATGTCAAAAATCTATGTATGGATTTAAGAGGACAAGTATACTGACAATCATCGTGGCTACAAGTCTTGAAAGTCCAAATCAATGTGGGGATCTAATAATACTAGTATGATTTCCTAAACATGCTAACAACTCTAGATGAAAAACAAGAACAGAGCATCAAAAGGTTTTGATAACATGTCCCGAGTGATTTGACTTACCTGTATGATTCCAAATTGAATCGGTCCATTATGGTCAAAATGAATAGAAGCTGCCTTTTCAGAAAATGAATCTATTAGATTTCCATCTTAGGATTCACACCTCACACAAAACCACAAAAACAAGTGTAGTATTGTATTCCAGTATTAGCTCTTTTAATTTGTTTAAATTTCATCAATTTAGTTTGTTAAACATCGGACTATGCCATGGAACTCAATCGGGGATTTAATCAACTAAAAAGGTCACGTCTGAGGTGACCACACGTGTTTCTAAATGTAAAATCAGTCACGTCTAAGGTGACAAATTGTTTTAAAAGCATCACGTCTGAGGTGATCAAAAGTTTTCCATGTTAAAAATGATCATGTCTGAGATGATCGTATGCTCATAACGTTTAATCAAAAGTTAAAAGGGATTAAGTGTGGAATGGTCATAAAGTCAAAATCATATGTAAGATCCATTCGCACGACTGGACTATAAGTATGGACTAACCGTACGAATGGACCATACTTATGCCCTAGATAGCCGAATGGAGCATGAGTATGAACCATTCACCCGAATGGCATATCAAATTGAGCCAGTCGACCGGATGGAACTGTGTGAATGAGTCAGTCGCCCGACTGAAATCCAGTCAGCCGACTGAATATGATCGACTGAACCAGTCGCACGACTGAGGTCCAATCGCCCAATGAACAGAGCGAATGGGTCCAGTTGGCTGATTGAAACCAGATTCAGTATAAATAGGGCCATAGTCAATCACATAATTTTAACAAATGTTCGTTTGATTTGAGCCCTAATTGGGATTTTCGACCCTTGTAAGAACCGAACCTGTAAATGGACAAATAACCTAACTAAACTAAGTTAAATTTTGAAATAAAGGTTATTAGGTTATTAGTAGTAAGGAACCAAAACACATCGTATAATTTGAAGATTTGGTCCTAATTCGAATGTAAGTTGAACGAACAGTGGGTCATACGACTAGACACCCGGATGAACTCCAATCGCGCGATTGAGTTGGTCGAATGACTCAATCGGCCAAATGGATCATACGAATGAGCTCAGTCAGCCGACTGAACCAGTCGCAGGCTCAGTCACCCGATTGAACTTAGTCGCCTTCTCAGTCACCCGATTGAACCCAGTCGCATGCCAGGTCAACCGACTGAACACAATTGCATGGCTCAATCGCATGACTGGACCAGACTAATTCAACCAGGTTAATTAGAACTGATTTTTGATATGTGTTGATCTAACGTCTATGTGTCTTGTATTACAGATCTATGGTTGACAGCTGGTCCATCAACCCCAAGCACAACATATGTGCTCATTTAGATGCCACTACTCAGAATGGTGCTGAGTTTGCGGGGATCATTGCTTTCCTTAAGAGATCCAAGATATACAAGGCTATATCCACACTGTGCACTCCCTATAGGTCTATTTAGCAGGCCTTCTGGGAGGGGGTATCGGTTGGCCGTTCACATGAGCCATACAACATCCGCAGTAGTATTTTTGGTCAGGCTATCGAGGTCACTGCTGAGGATATACGACGTGTACTTGCTTTGGGTGATGATGCTGATCACCCTTGTTAGGATCAGTGATCTACGTTTGATTGATTAGAGAGTATTGCAGCGGAAATCAAATAATGAATTAGACAATTCACAAGAACACAGTTGATATTCAAAGTAAGAGCAAACGATTATAGAAAGAATTCTGCAAATCAAATATTTATTCAATACGCCCTTTCGTGGTGGCAAAATGTCACACTTACAATCAGGTTAATCATCCCTTATATAAGAATTTCGTGGTGGAACATCCTTATATAGGAGATATGATGTCTGCTGATGTCATTTGATAGTGACATCTAACAGAATTATTCAAGCTACTGAAAGTTAACCCAACTACTGAAGATGTCAAAACAGCTGACATCTTCTTACAAAAATACTAAGTGTTAACTGTCACTACAACTACTAAAAGGAAACTACTGAAACTACAACGACTGAAGAACATGCTCTTCAGTCATTTTACAGATACTGAAACATAAAAGAAAACTACTGAAAGGAAACCATCACAACAACTGAAGAATGCTTCTTCAGCTGTTGTAACAAACTCTGAAGGCTTCAGTACTTGTACTTGAACTTCAGCTGTTGTTATTAGCTGATGTCTTCAGTCTTTGTACTTCAGTTGTTGATCTTTCGTACTTTAGTCTTCAGCTGTTAAAGTCTTCAGTACTTTAGTCTTCATCTGTTGAAGTCTTCAGTACTTTAGTCTTCAGCTATTGTTGTGATGTCTGTGGGACTTAGAGGTTTTTCTGATCAGGCTCATTGGTTCTTTTGGTCCAACAAACTCCCCCTGAACCAATGCAGCCAAAACCTCTAAACTTATTGAAGACATCCCACTTATTATGGCAGAAAGATTTGGTCTTTTTGTCTTCTAGATCAGCTCAGAAGTGACCCATGTAAGCACAAGCCTGGGAAGAAGTCTCAATGATCTGTTTGGCAAAGGATGAATGGGAACTCTGTCTTGGGGAACTGGACACAGAGCTGTTACCCCATCCATGAGATCTACTTCCCAACAATGAGTCTGTATGACTCCTTTGTATAGGCCTGAAGGAAGGTTATCTGTTCCTCCATGGTAAGCTCTTCAGCTCCTCCTTCAAAAAGTGATTCTGGCCCATAATATTCAGATAGGTATTTGACCTGTTTCCCATTTTTGAGTTCCACAGTTGTTATTATTCTATAAGCAAATTCATCAGGGTGATTACCCTCTAAGAACAACTGGAGCTCATTCTTTCTAACTTCCTCAAGCCTCTTATATACGAACCCCCTTTTCATAGTTTTATTTTCCAGCATCTTTTGTGGGGTCAGGTTAGCTTTATAGGCTTTCTTGAAGTCATCTAGGATTTCCCAGGGTGATACTACAAAGACCAGTGAGATCACTTCATCTACGATCTTCTTCACTTGGCCAATGTATTTCTGTGGAATGTTTTTCTTATGAATCCTATGAGACACCCTGGGATCAGGCCAGATCCTCACTCTCTCTTTTTTATATTAAAATGTATGTTTAAGAGTGTATAATCTAAGAGCATGCTTCTTCATGTTGATGATTGAAGATGTGGCAGCATATGCTTTGCCAACCCTCCTCAACAATTCCTCATCATGTTGTTTGTGAAGCTCTTCTTCTTCTAGCTTCACTTTCACAATTTGTCTTTGAGTTTCAGGAGTAATTGTTGGAGAGTGACTTGTGGCCTTTGGCAACTGTATAACAGCTGAGAGTGGCAGCCTATCTTCATCTTCATCATTATCTTCGTCATCTTCTTCTAGCCTTAGTACCCTTCTCTTCCTCTTCTGGGGTACTTCATCGGCTACTCGTTTTGAGGGTAGGGGAGTTGGTTTGGTGGGTTGTGGTTGTGGTGGTTTTGGTGTGGGAATGTTGACAGGCTGTTCTAGCATTCTGGATGTGAGGTCGGCTTTAGATTGCTTGACTAGTTCAGTCATGCTCCCAGCACCAGCTTCGTTTAAGGCTTCAATAACCAATCCTTTTGTGTATACTTCAGACAAATAGATCTTGGTGGTTATTGCCAAGATGCTGTCCCTGGACCATGCCTTGATCTCAATCAATGATCTACCCAGATATTTTGCTATGAACCTGATCATGATTTCTAGCCTTTCCCTTTCCAACACATCATAACTTGCCCATCTAGCTTGGATTTCTTCAATCTCTAGTCTTCTGATTTCTGAGTCAAGTTTTTCAGTTTCGTGACCTTGCCTAAACAACTGATCAATGATGTTATCCATTGATCGGCTGTGTTCGGCATCAGCCTTCTTCACCATTGTCTCCAAGTCAGTCTCCTTCTCATTCTTCCTTTTCTTGTATGTGACATGAAAGTCTTTAGTACTTTCAGTCACTTTCTCCATGTCAGCATCCTTCACCTTCTCCTTCTTTGTTTCTTTCTTTTCTGCAATCCTCTTTCTTTTTGCTTTCACTGACTGAATCTCCCCCTTTTTGGTTGCATTGGTTGCAAGGGGTTGATTGTCAGAATGCCTTTTGCTCACAACATCCTCTATCCAGGGTTGTATAACTGAAGGAAGCCTCTCATCAAGGGTTTTAAGCACCATATCAGTGATAGTTGAGGTGATGAGAGGTAAGGAATGTTGACAGATAGCAGCTATTTGCTCAGGGGGGTCTGTCCCTGAGAAATAGTGGCAGAAGCAGAGGCAGGTGGCTGAGTGTTTTGGAGTGGCTCGGTGTATGGAGACCTTCAGAGGAAGGTGCCATCTGTGGGTTTGAGGGGTAGATGGGTTTGATCTGAGAAGTTTTGGCAAGCAGCTCTTTGAGTCTGCTCACCTCATCTTCGAGGATGGTGTTTTGGGCTAAAACATCATAAAAGAAGCCCAGGTCATCATCAGTGTTTACTGAATCACCTGACCTCCTGATAGAGTCAGGATAAACATTCTCTGAGTGTAGATCAGTAGTAGCATGTGCCCCTTGGTCATGGTACTGGGGACTTCCTGCCTCAGGACCATGTCCTTCATCAGCAGTTGCCTCTGGTGAGGTCTTATGAATGTTACCAACTTCAGCCTGATCATATGCTGAAGCAGGAGAAGTGGCAGCCTCACCAGAAATTCGAATCTCGTGTCTACACCTGGAGATTGAATATGGTAACCCTTATGTTGTGGGGTGTCAGAAGCACTTTGGTCCTCCCCCTCAATGGTTGGGGCTATCCTAGTTGTGATTGGTATCTGGGGAGGGGGTGAGGAGTGCAACTGAGTCAGCACTTTGGCAATTATGATGGTAGGACTTTGGGGGGCGGTTGCAGTGGGAGAGGGTGTGAAGGCAGTATGCACCCGGGGAGAGTGGTGCGTTTCAATGGCAACCTCCTCAAGTGAGGAAGGTTCCAGATGTGTAGGTGCCCCAGAGGTGGTTGCTACAGGCTCCTGTTGAGAGGAAACCTGAGCGGTTAAGGGTGAGTGAGTCCTGTATCTACTGGGGGGTTATGACCAGTAGATATAACCTGCGTTTGTGTTGCAGGGGCATCCTCAGGGGACTCATTTCCTGAGTAGCCTTTTTGGCTTTCTTGTGTTGGGTTTGGTGGGGACAGTGGATTTGGAGGTGGTGGCTGTGGGTTCCAGCTACGTGGGTTTTCGCTGTTTGGCAGCCAGTTTGAGTGACTGGTCTGAGTTGTGCCTGGAGTATATTTCAGGCAATACAGCCGTGGCAGGGACTCCAAGGTCAACAAGTCCCTCAGCTTTCAGCTGGTTTACTATAATGGCCATTAGGAACCGAGGATATAATATCATCGGTTAGCTATAGGCTTGGAGGCCATATCCTTGAGTTCAAGAAATAATATTTCAGAAAAATTTAAGTGTTTGTTGGTCAAGGATAGAGAATAATACCTGCTGCCACCTCGTCGACATTTGATCCCAAGAAGAAGTCTTAGGAGCTAAGCATACATTCACCATATGAAAAATTAGTCGTTCCGCATCATGGAAATGTTTCTTCAGGATGGTAGAGGCACTAAGGTTACCCTGGTATCCATGTTGGGCAAATGATAGATCAGTGGTGCCCTTTGGATACCCAGTGGGGAAAGTGGCATCATCCAGTTGTAGGGTTTGACGAAGTATTGCTGGAGTGATGACCACCTGACGGTTGTTGACGAACGACTGGAGAGAGTCGGTGTCATTCTCCCCAGTGATGAGGGTGACGTTCGTCCAGAACTGATGGAGGGATTCGGCATGAATGGTAGGATTTAGAAGGAAAGCCGTTTTTTATGGAGAGTTGATCATTAGATCAATGGCATTATCAAACTTTGTCCAGAAGGGTGATTTGGTAAGGTAAGCAACACAGTTGTGTCGTGGTTTAAGCTTCATGTTCACTATTGATGTGAGAGAAGGTTCTGAGTTTTTGAACGTTAGGTTTGAGATGATGAAGCTCTGTAAGATAAGGTATTTATAGGGTACGGTTATAAAGCAACTGAAAGGTTTGGTATGAGTCATCAGTAGTTTTAAACGACTGATGACATGGTGTTAACCTTCAGAGGTTGAAACAACTGAAGTCTTGGTTTTAGGCATCAGTAGTTATAAAACTACTGAAGATCATGGTTTTAATTCAGATGTTGGAAACAACAGATAACTTGGTGTTAGTCATCAGTAGTTATGAAACTACTGAAGACATGGTTTTGTCATCAGTTGTTGTAAGCAGCTGATGACGTGGTGTTAGTTATCAGTAGTTGTGAAACTACTGAAGACGTGGTTTTGTCATCAGTTGTTTGAGATGAAGCAGTAGTTTTAGAAACAACTGAAGAGAAAATTCTCATCAGTAGTTTTCGTTAATTCATAGCTTTTCAGCTGTTCCATACTGTCCTCAACACTTACTCATCAGTCTTTTTGGCTGTTTTTCAGTTGTTTCATAGGACATCAGTACTTATCTGTTTGTACTTATATCAGTAGTTATGACTGCATCAGTTCTTGTAACAGAATTAGTACTTATTTGTGAGATGGTTACAAATAATCATCAGTACTTATTTACTGAGATCATCAGTAGTTATCACTTATTCTAGCTGCAGCATACCAAGCCTTAACACTAGGTTTTGGAAAGTCAAACTATCCAAAGGCTTAGTAAAAATGTCTGCAAGCTCATCAGCACTAGGCACAAACTTTGGATCAATCAGACCTTTTTCAAAATAGTCCCTAATAAAATGATGTCTGATCTCAATATGTTTGGTCCTAGAGTGCTGGACAGGATTCTTGACAATGGAAAGAGCTGAAGCACAGTCCATTAATAATGGAGTCTTAGTCTTTGTAATGCCATAATCCAAAAGTTGGTTCTGAAGCCAGAGTACCTGAGAAGTACAGCTTGCAGCAGCAATGTACTCTGCTTCAGCAGTGGATGTAGCAACAGATGTTTGTTTCTTACTTTGCCAAGAAATCAAACAGTTGCCTAGGAATTGACATCCACCAGAAGTTGATTTTCTGGTTAACTTACACCCTGCATAGTCACTATCAGAAAAAGCAACCAATTTTCAAGAGTGTCCAGTGGAATACCATAAACCTAGAGATTGTGTACCTTGCAGATATCTAAAGATCCGTTTAACTGCAATCAAGTGAGACTCTTTAGGAGTAGCCTGAAATCTAGCACAAACACACGTTGCAAACATAATATCTGGTCTAGAAGCTGTTAAGTACATCAAGGACCCAATCATACATCTGTAAAGTGTTTCATCAACAGCTTTACCTTTCTGATCTGCATCCAGTTGTGTGGTGTTGCACATGGGAGTAGAATAGGGCTTACAATTTTGTAAATCAAACTTATTCAAAAGATCTTTTGTATATTTAGACTGATGAATGAAAGTCCCGTCAGCCTTTTGTTTGGTTTGCAATCCTAGAAAGAACTGTAATTCTCCCATTGCACTCATTTCAAACTTCTTATGCATTAAATTGGTAAAGTCATCACACAACTGGGGATCAGAGGATGCAAAAATAATATCATCAACATAAATTTGAACAAGTAGCTTATGCTGATCCACCTTTTTAATGAATAAAGTTTTATCTATGGAGCCTCTAGTGAAATTATTTTGAAGAAGAAAATTTGATAATGTCTCATACCAGGCTCTAGGAGCTTGTTTCAACCCATAAAGAGCCTTATCAAGCTTGTATACCCAATCTGGATGTTTATTATCCTCAAAACCTGGTGGTTGACATACATAAACTTCTTCTTTTATTTTACCATATAAAAATGCACTTTTAACATCATTTGAAAAACTTTAAAATTGTGAAATGCAGCATAGGCTAAGAACAATCTAATTGCCTCCAGTCTGGCTACAGGGGCAAAGGTCTCATCATAATCAATACCTTCTTCTTGTGAAAACACCTGAACAACCAGTCTGGCCTTGTTCTTAACAATAAGCCCATTTTCATCTGTTTTGTTCCTAAACACCCATTTAGTGCCTATTGCACACTTACCTGGGGGTAGAGGAACTAGTTCCCACACTTGCTGTTTCTTGAACTGAAGTAGCTGAAGCTGCATGGCTTCCACCCATCCATTATCTCTCAGAGCAACATGATAGTTCTTTGGCTCTTGCTGACTGATGAAGAGAGCATAGAAGCACAAGTTAGACAATTGACTTCTAGTTGAGACACCATCATTGATACCACCAATGATTTGAGACATGGGGTGATCCTTCAGCTCTTGGTGCACAATAAGATCAGTGCAAGTGTTTGTAGCCGGTTCAGCATCAGTAGATGTTGATTCAGATTCTTGAAACCAAGTATTAGATGGAAAATCAAACGATGTAGAGGAATCAGAAATCTCATCAGCATTTGTTATGGATGGAGCTGCTGAAGGTATAGGAACATCAAGTTTAGCAGACTCAGGCAGTTGGTCACTGAACTTGAAAAGGTGAGTACTGATATCATCATCATCTTCAGTACCACCAGGTGGAAGACTTGCTACAGAAGATGATTTATCCACATGATCTGCAACAGCTGGAGTTTGATAAGGAGCATATTGCAGTATGTCCAGATCAAACAACTCCACAGGGTTTTGTGGAATTTTATCCTTAGGAGATTCATTGAATTTCACATGCAAGGTTTCTTCAACTATCTTTGTTCTGCAGTTGAAGACTCTGTAAGCCTTGCAAGTGGATGAATAACCTACAAAATACCCTGCATCCACCTTAGGATCAAATTTGTGGAGTTGACCCTTTGTGTTGAGAATGAAACAAGGACATCCAAAGACTCTGAAGAATGAAATCGAAGGAGCCAAATGATGTAGAACTTCATATGGAGTCTTCATCAACCTCTGATTTACTAACACTCTATTCTGCACATAGTAAGCTGTATTGACAGCTTCAGCCCAAAAGGTTAAAGGCAAACCGGAGTCAGCCAACATGGACCTTACGGCTTCAATTAAAGTCCTGTTCTTTCTCTCCACTATTCCATTTTGTTCTGGAGTCCTTGGGATGCTAAACTGCCTTTTGATTCCTTTAGAAAGATAAAAATCATCAAGTGTATGGTTTCTGAATTCAGTACCATTGTCACTCCTTATACACTTGACTGATAGGGAATACTGCTTCTCAACATACAGCACAAAGTTTGTAATCTTCTGAGCAACCTGATCCTTTGAATGTCGAAAGAAAGTCCATACGAATCTGGAGTAACCATCCACAATTACCAGACAGTATTTCTTCTTTGCCATGCTCATCACTCTCACAAGACCAAATAGATCCATGTGCAGTAACTGCAAGCAGGCAGTGGACTTAGGTTCTTCAATGAAAGGGAATGAAACTTTGTGCTGTTTTCCTTTCAAGCAAGAAGTGCAGGCTTCATCACAGTGGAACTCCTTTATTGATAAACCTCTCACTAAACGATTTTGGATCAGCTGGTTCATGTTTCTGAGATTAACATGACCCAGCCTTTTATGCCATAGTTTAGATTCCTGAAGAGAGGCTTTGGAGAACAGGCATGGATGACCCTTCAATTCAATCTTCTTTGACAAATCCAAGGCATACACTCTTCCAATCCTATTGGCCTTTAGGAGAGTATGTTCATCCATTACCTTGTCAATCAGCCTCTGAACTTGGGAAGACAGAATCCTGCAGTTCTGGCTTGTGAAAAGTGCATCATGCCCTTTATCACACATCTGACTGACACTCAGCAAATTATACTTGAGATTCTCCACATGGTTGACATCAACAAACCTGATTTGTCCATTAGACACATATCCTTTCCCAATGATGTAACCTCTGGCATCATTTCCAAATTGAAAAAAATCCCTTCTTTCCTTGAGAGTAGTCATTAAGAAGAGAACTGCTTCCAGTCATATGCATAGATCCTCCACTATCCACATACCAGATGCTCCTTTGGCATGTTGAAGAACCCTGCATGAAAGAAAACTAGTTAGATTTTGAGACCCAAAACTTTTTGGTTTTAGGTTTGTTTTCATCAACAGATGCAACCATAACTTGTTTCTTATGATTAACAGCTGAAGAAGGAGATGGTGCTAAAAATGGATTCCTTAGATTTGGGCTTCGAATGCCTTTTCAGTGATTTGATCACAGGTGCATCTAGCTGGTTAACTCTCCCCAACAAATGCTGAACCATCATAACAAGTTGTGTCTGATTTGTAGCCAAAGCTTTCAGCTCTTGTGACATATGAGTACTTGTGTTTGATGAGTTCCTGTGATCCACCATTTCCTCCTTAAAATTAACAGACTTGGTCTGATGTTTATCATGAGGAGCACCATCAGTTGTTTTGTGATGAACCTTATCCTTCTTTTTGAATTTGGTTGAAGGCTTGGGTTTATCACAATGGAATGATTGCGGTACAAACTTGGTCTCAAACTTAGTTTTCATTTCATCCATCTGGATTTTAATGAGCTTATCTCTGTTGAGTTTGGAACCCTTTCTGTACCAACATTCATCAGAAAGATGATTGAATTTACCACATATTTCACATGGCTTATTCTTCATCTTGGATTGATCAACTGCTGATGAGGAAACTACTGAAGGTGTGCTCTTCAGTACTTTCCTCCTTTCAGTAATTTTGTTCAGTGCTGAAGAATCTGTAACAACTAAAGAGTTGTTCTCCAGCTGTTTATTGTCAGCAGTTGTTAATCCATTTATTTCAGCTAATTTGAAATGATTTTCAGTTGTTCTAACTTGCCCTTGAGTACTTAAGTTACTTTGAGGGACAACATCTGAAATACTCAGCTTCATGTGCTTATCAGTAGTTAGCCCATCAGCCAATTGACTTGCTGAGGTTTCAACCCTCATTTCATCTTGTGATTTTGGGAGATCACTTGTGGATGATGCACATGATAATGTGGTTTGGAGATTGCTTTCACTTTCAGATTTTACTATTGGTTTTGGAGTAAAATCTGTTGGAGGTGCAATATGGTTATAACCAATTCCAAACTTCACATTTGAAGCAGATTGCTTACTGAGCAGCATTTCAAATCCCTTGCAGGATGACACCCAGCGGTCACACTCAACTTGGGTAACTGCAAGTTTTTCTTTGAGTTCCTTATGGTTCTCAAGAATGACCTCTAGCTTAGCCTTTTCATCATTTAATTGGCATTTAAGTTTATAAATCTCATCATCTTTGTCCTTAAGGACAGACTCATATTCAGCTTTTCTTTTAGAAATAGTTTGCTCAAGCTCTAGATTTTGATTGATTACAGCTACATTTGCTTCTCTAATAGAGACAAATGCATCTATGCAAGATTCAGAACAAAGCTTGGCCTTAGCCTCAGAAGATACCTGGGTTACCTGTGACGAAGATGCATTGGAGCAAGAACCCTCAGTAGATTCCAGGGCCATGAGAGCTAGATTCCCAAAAGGATGTTCACCACCATGTTGACCATCACCAGTAAATAATTGCTCGATACCAGAGAGATCATCTGGTAAACTGCTCCAGTCAACATTACCAGGGGTGAAAAAGCTGTGATGAGGTTGTGAATAAGATGGTAGAGGCTCAGGTAATGCTTGTGGTTGTTGTGCAGTAGGAACTTGAACTGGATTTGGCTGAGGCATGTAATAGCAGGGATACGGATATGACATTGGACCCTGAGGGACAAAATATGCAGGAGATATAGGTTGTGAATGATGACCAGAACTAGCAGGTTGTTGCCCCCTGTTTTGTGGACTAGTGCTTGGAAAAGTCACAAAGGGTGCAGAGGAGTTAGATCCAGATGATCTACACTCTCTTGAAAAGTGTCCAAGCCTTTGGCATTTGTGACACCTCAACTTACTCTTGTCAAAACCAACTTTGGTTTTGCCAGAGAGTCCTGGAAATTTCCTGCCAGTCCTCTTGTAGAACTTCTGAGATCTGATATTAATCAAGGCCATTTGGCTCAGAATATCCATCTCTTCTAGATCATCATGAGCTATTCCTTTCAAATCATCCATGATAAAACATAAATTGTCACTATTATAGCCTGAGTGACTATCAACACCAACAAATACATGATCTGAACTGTTTGAAGAGAAATCTATATGCCTGTCATAATTACTTTCAGATGCAGCATATTGTGACTCATGACCAACCAAGGCAGTGTTCCCTGGTACAAAGTCATCAGTGAGCTTTCCTAATGATGCCAGTTTCCTTTTCTGCTCTATCTCTCTCTCAAATGTAAGCAGTTTCCCATGAAGTTGGGTGAGAGATAGTTTATCCAGATTTGCACTGGAGCGTAGTACAATAGTGTTATTATATTCTATATGCCCAAGACACATAAAACATTGATGCGGTTAGTATGTCATGATCCAAGTCGGGTTATACCCAATAACAAGCTTTGCAATCACCGACAATTATTCAATTGATGATATGATCATGCAATTAAATAATAACACCAAATTTAGAAAATGGGTTTTCTAAATAAGTTGCATATGTGATTGAACAATTTATTGGATATTTTGTTTATATATATATTGTTTGTAATGTTTTTTCAGTTATTTAAATAACATCAAATGATTAGTTAGTGTGTATGTATTATTCTAATAAAAAGGTTTATTGAATGAACAACTTTTAAAAGTGAATGACTTGTTAATGTGTTAACATTTTCATTTAACTTTGGGGGGGGGGGAAATCAAATGTAAAAGAGGTTTCGGCCGCCCTTGGGTGTTGGACTCCTCTTGATTGCTTTTGATATCCTTGAAAACATACACACATTAGAGACTAATGCACTCAATCTTATTCTCTCTCTCACACATGCAATAGAACAACACAAGAAGGTTTTTCTTGTTCTTGTTGAAGAGAATCGGCTGAAAGTTTTTCAGGAGAGTTTCTCTTCGGTTTTGGTGTTGAATCCTAGCATCCAAGGTGTTTTGTGATAGTGCTTGGGGTATACTAGCTTGTGGGATCCTTCCTTGGAGCCTTGGCCGAAGCTTAATCATCTTATCCATCTACCTTGGTCGACTTTTCAGCAGGAAGAAGGTAGTCTATCACAGCTTCATGTAGCTGTGATTTTTTGTACATTTTATTATGTTCATAGCGTGATTATTCACATAAAAGATCCCCTTTGTTCTTGGGTTTGTTCACACTTTAATATAACATCAAATAGAACACGTTTTTTCAGCTTACAAACTATGTAACAATGTTAAACTTCCGCTACGTTTTACAAAGTTTAAGTGGTTAAACTATGTCTTGTGTTCTAACAAACCCCAACAAGTGTATGTGATCTAAGGAATCTGTTGTTCATCTGGCTATTGGTATATTCATGTTTGACCATTTTTAGCTTAGAGATCAAACCGGAAAAATGCTCAAACTGTTGAGTCAGTGTCTCACCCTTTCTATGAGAGAATGTTTCATATTGTTGGGCAAGGATTTCTCTGTTGTTTGCTAAGACCTCATCAGTTCCACTGAATTGTTCCTTCAGTGCATTCCAGAGGTCATGAGCAGTTTCATGATGCATAAGCCCTGAATAGATTTCATTCGGCAGTGCCATGGCCAGAATTCCATGGGCTTTAGCATCAATCTCAAACAGTTTCCGATCTTCATCTGAGTATTGTTCCTTCTTCTTTGGAACCATTTGATTTGTTTCCGGATTGTTCACCATAGGCTTATGTGGACCATGTACCACTGATGTCCAACAACCTGAACTGTTAACAAACAGGTGATGAAGCATTCTTTGTTGCCATATGTTATACTCAGTCCTAACCAGCATCGGAGGCTTGGTTGAGGAATCAGTATTGTGAGGGTCATTAGAAGGAGTAGTCATTCTCAGATTCAACCAAAATCAATTAAGTTTTAACAGATTTAGAACATAACACAACAGACCAAATTGAACCAAGAGAAAACAGAAAGCAATAAAACGAAAGTAGCAGAAATTCAATTTAACTATAACCAATTCTTGCAAATATGCCAATTCAATCAAATGCAGATATCGATTAGCAGTTTCAATGATCAATTGTTAGATCGATCAATGATTAACCAGCTCTGATACCAATTGTTAGGATCAGTGATCTACGTTTGATTTCTTATAGAGTATTGCAGCGGAGATCAAACAAGAATTAGACAATTCACAAGAATACAGTTGATATTCAAAGTAAGAACAAACGATTATAGAAAGAATTCTGCAAATCACATATTTATTCAATACGCGCTTTCGTGGTGGCAAAATGTCACACTTACAATCAGGTCAATCATCCCTTATATAAGAATGTCGTGGTTGAACATTCCTTATATAGGAGATGTGACGTCTGCTGATGACATTTGATAGTGACATCTAACAGAATTATTCAAACTACTGAAAGTTAACACAACTACTGAAGATGTCAAAACAGCTGACATCTTCTTACAAAAAATACTAAGTGTTAACTGTCACTACAACTACTGAAAAGAAACTACTAAAACTACAACGACTGAAGAACATGCTCTTCAGTCGTTTTACAAATACTGAAACAAAAAGAAAACTACTGAAAGGAAACCATCACAACAACTGAAGAATGCATCTTCAGCTGTTGTAACAAACTCTGAAGGCTTCAGTACTTGTACTTGAACTTCAGCTATTGTCATCAGCTGATGTCTTCAGTCTTTGTACTTCAGCTGTTGATCTTCAGTACTTTGTTTTTCAGCTGTTGATCTTCAGACTTTGGTCTTCAGCTGTTGAAGTCTTCAGTACTTTAGTCAATAGCTGTTGAAGTCTTCAGTACTTAGTCTTCAGCTGTTGATCTTCAGACTTTGGTCTTCAGCTGTTGAAGTCTTCCGTACTTTAGTCTTCAGCTGTTGAAGTCTTCAGACTTTGTCAAACAGCTGATCAAGTCTTCAGCAGTTGTTGTGATGTCTGTAGAACTTAGAGGTTTTTCTGATCAGGCTCATTGGTTCTTTTGGTCCAACAGTGATTAATGAAATCACACTAAATAAGAGAAATGTACCATTTGTATGTACTTCTTAAACCAAAACCAAAATTAAACGAGAAACAACACAAACTAATTCCTTGAAATCGATCATCTCCTCCTCCAACTCTTCTATCACACTCGACTACGTCTTCAAACTCTATCACCCTACAAATAAACTTAAACCATTCCACATGACAAGTTTAAGTACCTTGAGTCCTTTATTACCCCCCAAATCAATGATTCCAGATGTAAACGATGAAGGAACAACTTGTATTCACTCACTAAGAATCGAGAAACTGCTTACAGTTACAGAACGAATGTAATTCGACCTTACCACTAAAACTCAATGCGTGATTAATGAATTAGAAGTTAAGTCAAACTAAAATGACAAAGAAAGTTATATTTGCTTATATTTCACAAACAATCTATTAACTACGTATATATGCATCCAATAATTCACGAATGTTTAACAAAATACATGGGAAATGAACCACGAATACGAAAACGCTAAATATCAATTGTTCTAGCATGAATAATTTATGCTCTTACAAACAACCTCCAATCGTATATGGTTGAGATTCTTATGGCTCCTAAATACACATATAGAATTATTTAGTTAGATTCGAGCTAAATGATTAATGAAATCACACTAAACAAAGAGAAATGTACCATTTTTATGTATTTCTTAAACCAAAACCAAAATTACACAAGAGACAAGACAAATAAACCTTGAAATCGATCATCTCCTCCTCAAACACTTTTATTAAACTTGACTACCGTCTTCAAACTCTATCGCCCTACAAATCAACTTTAACCATTCCACATGACAAGTTTAAGTACCTTGAGTCCTTTATTACGCCCCAAAACAATGATTCCAGATGGAAAAGATTAAGGAACAACTTATATTCACTCACTAAGAAGCGAGAAACTAGTTACAGTTACGGAACGAATATAATTGACCTTACTACTGAAACTCAACGTTTGACAAATGAACTAGAAGTTAAGCAAACTAAAACGACAAAGAAAGTTATCATTCCTTATATTTTACAAACAATTTAGTAACTATGAATTTATGCATCCAATTATTCGCGAACGCCTAACAAAATACATTGGAAAAGATCACCGAATATGAAAATGATAAATATCAATAGTTCTAGCATGAATAATTTATGCTCTTGCTAACAACCTCCATCCTATATGGTTGAGATTCTCATGGCCTCTAAATACTCTCATAAAATTATTTAGTTAGATTGAGCAAATCGATTAATGAAGTGACACTAAACAAAGATAAATGTACCATTTGTATGTACTTCTTAAACCAAAACCAAAATCAAACAAGAGACAACACAAATAAACCTTGAAATCGATCATCTCCTCCTCAACCTCTTCTATCACACTCGGCTACCGTCTTCAAACGCTATCGCCCTTCAACTCAACTTAAACCATTCCAAATGACAACTTTCAGTACCTAGAGTCCTTTATTACGCCCCAAAACAATGATTCAGGATGTAAAGGATCAAGGAACAACTTGTATTCACTCACTAAGAATCGAGAAACTGCTTACAGTTACGGAGCGAATGTAATTCGACCTTACCGTTGAAACTCAATGTGTGATTAATGAATTAGAAGTTAAGTCAAACTGAAACGACAAAGAAAGTTATATTTCTTATATTTCACAAACAATTTATTAAGTACATGTATATGCATCCAATTATTCGCGAATGCTTAATAAATACATGGGAAATGAACCACGAATACGAAAATGCTAAATATCAATGTTCTAGCATGAATAATTTTTGCTCTTGCTAACAGCCTCCAATCCTATAGTTGAGATTCTCATGGCTTCTCAATACACTCATAAAATATTTGGTTAGATTCGAGCAAAATGATTAATGAAATCACACTAAACAAAGATAAATGTACCATTTGTATGAAATTCTTAAACCAAAACCAAAATCAAACAAGAGACAACACAAATAAACCTTGAAATCAATCAGCTATTCCTCAACCTCTTCTATCACACTCGACTACCGTCTTCAAACGCTCTCGCCCTACAAATAAACTTAAACCGTTCCAAATGACAAGTTTCAGTATGTGGAGACCTTTATTACGCCCCACAACAATGATTCCGGATGTAAAGGATCAAGGAACAACTTGTATTCACTCACTAACAATCGAGAAACTGCATACAGTTACGAAGCGAATGTAATTCGACCTTACCATTAAAACTCAATGTGTGATTAATGAGTTAGAAGTTAAGTCAAACTAAAACGACAAAGAAAGTTATATTCTTTATATTTCACAAACAATTAATTAACTACGTATATATGCATCCAATTATTCGCGAATGCTTAACAAAATACATGGGAAATGAACGACGAATACGAAAACGCTAAATTTCAATTGTTCTAGCATGAATAATTTATGCTCTTGCAAACAACCTCCAAATCTATATGGTTGAGATTCTCTGGCTTCTAAATACACTCATAAAATTATTTATTAGATTCGAGCAAAATGATTAATTAAATCACACTAAACAAAGAAAAATGTACCATTTGTATGTACTTCTTAAACCAAAACCAAAATCAAACAAGAAACAACATAAATAAACATGTAATCAATCATCTCCTCCTCAAACTCTTCTATCACACTCGGCTATCGTTTTCAATCGCTATCGCCCTTCAACTCAACTTAAACCATTCCAATAACAAGTTTCAGTACCTAGAGGTTTATTATGCCCCAAAACAGTGATTCGGATGTAAAGGATCAAGGAACAACTTGTACTCACTCACTAAGAATCGAGAAACTGGTTATAGTAATGGAATAAATGTAATTCGAGCTTACTACTGAAACTCAATGTCTGTTAAATGAATTAGAAGTTAAGTCAAACTAAAACAGCAAAGAAAGTTATATTTCCTTATATTTCACAAACAATTTATTAACTATGTATTTATGCATCCAATTATTCGCGAACGCCTAAAAAAATACATTGGAAAAGATCCACGAATATGAAAATGATAAATATCAATAGTTCTAGCATGAATAATTTATGCTCTTGCTAACAACCTCCAATCCTATATGGTTAAGATTCTCATGGCCTCTAAATGCTCTCATAAAATTATTTAGTTAGATTTGAGCAAAACGATTAATTAAGTGACACTAAACAAACACAAATGTACCATTTGTATGTACTTCTTAAACCAAAACCAAAATCAAACAAGAGACAACACAAATAAACCTTGAAATCGATCATCTCCTCCTCAACCTCTTCTATCACACTCGGCTACCGTCTTCAAACGCTATCGCACTTCAACTCAACTTAAACCATTCCAAATGACAACTTTCAGTACCTAGAGTCCTTTATTACGCCCCAAAACAATGATTCAGGATGTAAAGGATCAAGGAACAACTTGTATTCACTCACTAAGAATCGAGAAACTGCTTATAGTTACAGAGCGAATGTAATTCGACCTTACCGTTGAAACTCAATGTGTGATTAATGAATTAGAAGTTAAGTCAAACTGAAACGACAAAGAAAGTTATATTCCTTATATTTCACAAACAATTTATTAGTACATGTATATGCATCCAATTATTCGCGAATGCTTAATAAATACATGGGAAATGAACCACGAATACGAAAATGCTAAATATCAATTGTTCTAGCATGAATAATTTTTGCTCTTGCTAACAGCCTCAATCCTATATGGTTGAGATTCTCATGGCTTCTCAATACACTCATAAATTATTTGGTTAGATTCGAGCAAATGATAATGAAATCACCTAAACAAAGATAAATGTACCATTTGTATGAAATTCTTAAACCAAAACCAAAATCAAACAAGAGACAACACAAATAAACCTTGAAATCGATCAGCTCCTCCTCAACCTCTTCTATCACACTCGACTACCGTCTTCAAACACTCTCGCCCTACAAATAACTTAAACCGTTCCAAATGACAAGTTTCAGTATGTGGAGACCTTTATTACGCCCCACAACAATGATTCCGGATGTAAAGGATCAAGGAACAACTTGTATTCACTCACTAACAATCGAGAAACTGCATACAGTTACGAAGCGAATGTAATTCGACCTTACCATTAAAACTCAATGTGTGATTAATGAGTTAGAAGTTAAGTCAAACTAAAACGACAAAGAAAGTTATATTTCTTATATTTCACAAACAATTAATTAACTACGTATATATGCATCCAATTATTCGCGAATGCTTAACAAAATACATGGGAAATGAACGACGAATACGAAAACGCTAAATATCAATTGTTCTAGCATGAATAATTTATGATCTTGCAAACAACCTCCAATCCTATATGGTTGAGATTCTCTGGCTTCTAAATACACTCATAAAATTATTTATTAGATTCGAGCTAAATGATTAATAAATCACACTAAACAAAGAAAAATGTACCATTTGTATGTATTCTTAAACCAAAACCAAAATCAAACAAGAAACAACATAAATAAACCATGAAATCAATCATCTCCTCCTCAAACTCTTCTATCACACTCGGCTATCGTTTTCAATCGCTATCGCCCTTCAACTCAACTTAAACCATTCCAAATAACAAGTTTCAGTACCTAGAGTCTTTTATTATGCCCCAAAACAGTGATTCCGGATGTAAAGGATCAAGGAACAACTTGTACTCACTCACTAAGAATCGAGAAACTGGTTATAGTAATGGAATAAATGTAATTCGAGCTTACTACTGAAACTCAATGTCTGTTAAATGAATTAGAAGTTAAGTCAAACTAAAACAGCAAAGAAAGTATATTTCCTTATATTTCACAAACAATTTATTAACTATGTATTTATGCATCCAATTATTCGCGAACGCCTAACAAAATACATTGGAAAAGATCCACGAATATGAAAATGATAAATATCAATAGTTCTAGCATGAATAATTTATGCTCTTGCTAACAACCTCCAATCCTATATGGTTAAGATTCTCATGGCCTCTAAATGCTCTCATAAAATTATTTAGGTAGATTTGAGCAAAACGATTAATGAAGTGACACTAAACAAAGACAAATGTACCATTTGTATGTACTTCTTAAACCAAAACCAAAATAAACAAGAGACAACACAAATAAACCTTGAAATCGATCATCTCCTCCTCAACCTCATCTATCACACTCGGCTACCGTCTTCAAACGCTATTGCTCTTCAACTCAACTTAAACCATTCCAAATGACAACTTTCAGTACCTAGAGTCCTTTATTACGCCCCAAAACAATGATTCGGGATGTAAAGGATCAAGGAACAACTTGTATTCACTCACTAAGAATCGAGAAACTGCTTACAGTTACGGAGCGAATGTAATTCAACCTTACCATTAAAACTCAATTTGTGATTAATGAGTTAGAAGTTAAGTCAAACTGAAACGACAAAGAAAGTTATATCTTTATATTCACAAACAATTATTAACTAACTAGTATATATGCATCCAATTATTCGCAAATGCCTAACAAAATACATGGGAAATGAACGACGAATACGAAAACGCTAAATATCAATTGTTCTAACATGAATAATTTATGCTCTTGCTAACAACCTCCAACCCTATATGGTTGAGATTCTCATGGCCTCTAAATGCTCTCATAAAATTATTTAGTTAGATTTGAGCAAAACGATTAATGAAGTGACACTAAACAAAGACAAATGTACCATTTGTATGTACTTCTTAAACCAAAACCAAAATCAAACAAGAGACAACACAAATAAACCTTGAAATCGATCAGCTCCTCCTCAACCTCTTCTATCACACTCGGCTACCGTCTTCAAACGCTATTGCCCTTCAACTCAACTTAAACCATTCCAAATGACAACTTTCAGTACCTAGAGTCCTTTATTACGCCCCAAAACAATGATTCGGGATGTAAAGGATCAAGGAACAACTTGTATTCACTCACTAAGAATCGAGAAACTGCTTCCAGTTACGGAGCGAATGTAATTCGACCTTACCGTTGAAACTCAATGTGTGATTAATGAATTAGAAGTTAAGTCAAACTGAAAAGACAAAGAAAGTTATATTTCCATATATTTCACAAACAATTTACTAACTACATGTATATGCATCCAATTATTCGCGAATGCTTAATAAATACATGGGAAATGAACCACGAATACGAAAATGCTAAATATCAATTGTTCTAGCATGAATAATTTTTGCTCTTGCTAACAGCCTCCAATCCTATATGGTTGAGATTCTCATGGCTTCTCAATACACTCATAAAATTATTTGGTTAGATTCGAGCAAAATGATTAATGAAATCACACTAAACAAAGATAAATGTACCATTTGTATGAAATTCTTAAACCAAAACCAAAATCAAATAAGAGACAACACAAATAAACCTTGAAATCCATCATCTCCTCCTCAAACTCTTCTATCACACGCGACTACTGTCTTCAAACGCTCTCCCTACAAATAAACTTAAACCGTTCCAAATGACAAGTTTCAGTATGTGGAGACTTTATTACGCCCCACAACAATGATTCGGATGTAAAGGATCAAGGAACAACTTGTATTCACTCACTAACAATCGAGAAACTGCATACAGTTACGAAGCGAATGTAATTCGACCTTACCATTAAAACTCAATGTGTGATTAATGAGTTAGAAGTTAAGTCAAACTAAAACGACAAAGAAAGTTATATTTCTTATATTTCACAAACAATTAATTAACTACGTATATATGCATCCAATTATTCGCGAATGCTTAACAAAATACATGGGAAATGAACGACGAATACGAAAACGCTAAATATCAATTGTTCTAGCATGAATAATTTATGCTCTTGCAAACAACCTCCAATCCTATATTGAGATTCTCTGGCTTCTAAATACACTCATAAAATTATTTATTAGATTCGAGCTAAATGATTAATTAAATCACACTAAACAAAGAAAAATGTACCATTTGTATGTACTTCTTAAACCAAAACCAAAATCAAACAAGAAACAACATAAATAAACCATGAAATCAATCATCTCCTCCTCAAACTCTTCTATCACACTCGGCTATCGTTTTCAATCGCTATCGCCCTTCAACTCAACTTAAACCATTCCAAATAACAAGTTTCAGTACCTAGAGTCCTTTATTATGCCCCAAAACAGTGATTCCAGATGTAAAGGATCAAGGAACAACTTGTACTCACTCACTAAGAATCGTGAAACTGGTTATAGTAATGGAATAAATGTAATTCGAGCTTACTACTGAAACTCAATGTCTGTTAAATGAATTAGAAGTTAAGTCAAACTAAAACAACAAAGAAAGTTATATTTCCTTATATTTCACATACAATTTATTAACTATGTATTTATGCATCCAATTATTCGCGAACGCCTAACAAAATACATTGGAAAAGATCCACGAATATGAAAATCATAAATATCAATAGTTCTAGAATGAATAATTTATGCTCTTGCTAAAAACCTCCAATCCTATATGGTTAAGATTCTCATGGCCTCTAAATGCTCTCATAAAATTATTTAGTTAGATTTGAGCAAAACGATTAATGAAGTGACACTAAACAAAGACAAATGTACCATTTGTATGTACTTCTCAAACCAAAACCAAAATCAAACAAGAGACAACACAAATAAACCTTGAAATCGATCATCTCCTCCTCAACTCTTCTATCACACTCGGCTACCGTCTTCAAACGCTATTGCCCTTCAACTCATCTTAAACCATTACAAATGACAACTTTCAGTACCTAGAGTCCTTTATTACGCCCCAAAACAATGATTCGGGATGTAAAGGATCAAGGAACAACTTGTATTCACTCACTAAGAATCGAGAAACTGCTTATAGTTACGGAGCGAATGTAATTCAACCTTACCATTAAAACTCAATGTGTGATTAATGAGTTAGAAGTTAAGTCAAACTGAAACGACAAAGAAAGTTATATTTCTTTATATTTCACAAACAATTAATTAACTACGTATATATGCATCCAATTATTCGCAAATGCTTAACAAAATACATGGGAAATGAACGACGAATACGAAAACGCTAAATATCAATTGTTCTAACATGAATAATTTATGCTCTTGCTAACAACCTCCAATCCTATATGGTTGAGATTCTCATGGCCTCTAAATGCTCTCATAAAATTATTTAGTTAGATTTGAGCAAAACGATTAATGAAGTGACACTAAACAAAGACAAATGTACCATTTGTATGTACTTCTCAAACCAAAACCAAAATCAAACAAGAGACAACACAAATAAACCTTGAAATCGATCAGCTCCTCCTCAACCTCTTCTATCACACTCGGCTACCGTCTTCAAATGCTATTGCCCTTCAACTCAACTTAAACCATTCCAAATGACAACTTTCAGTACCTAGAGTCCTTTACTACGCCCCAAAACAATGATTCGGGATGTAAAGAATCAAGGAACAACTTGTATTCACTCACTAAGAATCGAGAAACTGCTTCCAGTTATGGAGCGAATGTAATTCGACCTTACCGTTGAAACTCAATGTGTGATTAATGAATTAGAAGTTAAGTCAAACTGAAACGAAAAAGAAAGTTTATTTCCATATATTTCACAAACAATTTACTAACTACATGTATATGCATCCAATTATTCGCGAATGCTTAATAAATACATGGGAAATGAACCACGAATACGAAAATGCTAAATATCAGTTGTTCTAGCATGAATAATTTTTGCTCTTGCTAACAGCCTCCAATCCTATATGGTTGAGATTCTCATGGCTTCTCAATACACTCATAAAATTATTCGGTTAGATTCGAGCAAAATGATTAATGAAATCACACTAAACAAAGATAAATGTACCATTTGTATGAAATCTTAAACCAAAACCAAAATCAAATAAGAGACAACACAAATAAACTTGAAATCCATCATGTCCTCCTCAAACTCTTCTATCACACTCGACTACTGTCTTCAAACGCTCTCGCCCTACAATAAACTTAAACCGTTCCAAGTGACAAGTTTCAGTATGTGGAGACCTTTATTACGCCCCACAACAATGATTCCGGATGTAAAGGATCAAGGAACAACTTGTATTCACTCACTAACAATCGAGAAACTGCATACAGTACGAAGCGAATGTAATTCGACCTTACCATTAAAACTCAATGTGTGATTAATGAGTTAGAAGTTAAGTTAACTAAAATGAAAAAGAAAGTTATATTTCTTTATCTTTCACAAACAATTAATTAACTACGTATATATGCATCCAATTATTCGCGAATGCTTAACAAAATACATGGGAAATGAACGACGAATACGAAAACGCTAAATATCAATTGTTCTAGCATGAATAATTTATGCTCTTGCTAACAACCTCCAATCCTATATGGTTGAGATTCTCATGGCCTCTAAATTCTCCATAAATTATTTAGTTAGATTTGAGCAAAACGATTAATGAAGTGACACTAAACAAAGACAAATGTACCATTGTATGTACTTCTTAAACCAAAACCAAAATCAAACAAGAGACAGCACAAATAAACCTTGAAATCGATCAGCTCCTCCTCAACCTCTTCTATCACACGGCTACCGTCTTCAAACGCTATTGCCCTTGAACTCAACTTCAACCATTCCAAATGACAACTTTCAGTACCTAGAGTCCTTTATTACGCCCCAAAACAATGATTCGGGATGTAAAGGATCAAGGAACAACTTGTATTCACTCACTAAGAATCGAGAAACTGCTTCCAGTTACGGAGCGAATGTAATTCGACCTTACCGTTGTAACTCAATGTGTGATTAATGAATTAGAAGTTAAGTCAAATTGAAACGACAAAGAAAGTTATATTTCCATATATTTCACAAACAATTTATTACTACATGTATATGCATCCAATTATACGCGAATGCTTAATAAATACATGGGAAATGAACCACGAATACGAAAATGCTAAATATCAGTTGTTCTAGCATGAATAATTTTTGCTCTTGCTAACAGCCTCCAATCCTATATGGTTGAGATTCTCATGGCTTCTCAATACACTCATAAAATTATTTGGTTAGATTCGAGCAAAATGATTAATGAAATCACACTAAACAATGATAAATGTACCATATGTATGAAATTCTTAAACCAAAACCAAAATCAAATAAGAGACAACACAAATAAACCTTGAAATCCATCATCTCCTCCTCAAACTCTTCTATCACACTCGACTACTGTCTTCAAACGCTCTCGCCCTACAAATAAACTTAAACCGTTCCAAATGACAAGTTTCAGTATGTGGAGACCTTTATTACGCCCCACAACAATGATTCGGATGTAAAGGATCAAGGAACAACTTGTATTCACTCACTAACAATCGAGAAACTGCATACAGTTACGAAGCGAATGTAATTCGACCTTACCATTAAAACTCAATGTGTGATTAATGAGTTAGAAGTTAAGTCAAACTAAAACGACAAAGAAAGTTATATTTCTTTGTATTTCACAAACAATTAATAACTACGTATATATGCATCCAATTATTCGCGAATGCTTAACAAAATACATGGGAAATGAACGACGAATACGAAAACGCTAAATATCAATTGTTCTAGCATGAATAATTAATGCTATTGCAAACAACCTCCAATCCTATATGGTTGAGATTCTCATGGCTTCTCAATACACTCATAAAATTATTTGGTTAGATTCGAGGAAAATGATTAATGAAATCACACTAAACAAAGATAAATGTACCATTTGTATGTACTTCTTAAACCAAAACCAAAATCAAACAAGAAACAACATAAATAACCATGAAATCATTCATCTCCTCCTCAAACTCTTCTATCACACTCGACTACTGTCTTCAAACGCTCTCGCCCTACAAATCAACTTAAACCGTTCCAAATGACAAGTTTCAGTATCTAGAGTCCTTTATTATGCCCCAAAACAGTGATTCCGGATGTAAAGGATCAAGGAACAACTTGTACTCACTCACTAAGAATCGAGAAACTGGTTATAGTAATGGATAAATGTAATTCGAGCTTACTACTGAAACTCAATGTCTCTTAAATGAATTAGAAGTTAAGTCAAACTAAAACAACAAAGAAAGTTATATTTCCTATATTTCACAAACAATTTATTAACTATGTATTTATGCATCCAATTATTCACGAACGCCTAACAAAATACATTGGAAAAGATCCACGAATATGAAAATGATAAATATCAATAGTTCTAGCATGAATAATTTATGCTCTTGCTAACAACCTACAATCCTATATGGTTAAGATTCTCATGGCCTCTAAATGCTCTCATAAAATTATTTAGTTAGATTTAAGCAAAACGATTAATGAAGTGACGCTAAACAAAGACAAATGTACCATTTGTATGTACTTCTCAAACCAAAACCAAAATCAAACAAGAGACAACACAAATAAACCTTGAAATCGATCAGCTCCTCCTCAACCTCTTCTATCACACTCGGCTACCGTCTTCAAACGCTATTGCCCTTCAACTCAACTTAAACCATTCCAAATGACAACGTTCAGTACCTAGAGTCCTTTATTACGCCCCAAAACAATGATTCGGGATGTAAAGGATCAAGGAACAACTTGTATTCACTCACTAAGAATCGAGAAACTGCTTCCAGTTACGGAGCGAATGTAATTCGACCTTACCGTTGAAACTCAATGTGTGATTAATGAATTAGAAGTTAAGTCAAACTGAAATGACAAAGAAAGTTATATTTCCATATATTTCACAAACAATTTATTAACTACACTTATATGCATCCAATTATTCGCGAATGCCTAATAAATACATGGGAAATGAACCACGAATACTAAAACGCTAAATATCAATTGTTCTAGCATGAATAATTTTTGCTCTTGCTAACAGCCTCCAATCCTATATGGTTGAGATTCTCATGGCTTCTCAATACACTCATAAAATTATTTGGTTAGATTCGAGGAAAATGATTAATGAAATCACACTAAACAAAGATAAATGTACCATTTGTATGAAATTCTTAAACCAAAACCAAAATCAAACAAGAGACAATACAAATAAACCTTGAAATCGATCATCTCCTCTCAAACTCTTCTATCACACTCGACTACTGTCTTCAAACGCTCTCGCCCTACAAATCAACTTAAACCGTTCCAAATGACAAGTTTCAGTATGTGGAGTCCTTTATTACGCCCCACAACAATGATTCCGGATGTAAAGGGTCAAGGAAAAACTTGTATTCACTCACTAACAATGGAGAAACTGCCTATAGTTACGAAGCGAATGTAATTCGTCCTTACCATTAAAACTCAATGTGTGATTAATGAGTTAGAAGTTAAGTCAACTAAAACGACAAAGAAAGTTATATTTCTTTATATTTCACAAACAATTAATTAACTACGTATATATGCATACAATTATTCGCGAATGCTTAACAAAATACATGGGAAATGAACGACGAATACGAAAACGCTAAATATCAATTGTTCTAGCATGAATAATTTATGCTCTTGCAAACAACCTCCAATCCTATGTGGTTGAGATTCTCTGGCTTCTAAATACACTCATAAAATTATTTATTACATTCGAGCTAAATGATTAATTAAATCACACTAAACAAAGAAAAATCTACCATTTGTATGTACTTCTTAAACCAAAACCAAAATCAAACAAGAAACAACACAAATAAACCATGAAATCAATCATCTCCTCCTCAAACTGTTCTATCATACTCCGCTATCGTTTTCAAACGCTATCACCCTTCAACTCAACTTAAACCATTCCAAATAACAAGTTTCAGTACCTAGAGTCCTTTATTATGCCCCAAAACAGTGATTCTGGATGTAAAGGATCAAGGAACAACTTGTACTCACTCACTAAGAATCGAGAAACTGGTTATAGTAATGGAATAAATGTAATTCGAGCTTACTACTGAAACTCAATGTCTGTTAAATGAAGTAGAAGTTAAGTCAAACTAAAACAACAAAGAAAGTTATATTTCCTTATGTTTCACAAACAATTTATTAACTATGTATTTATGCATCCAATTATTCGCGAACGCCTAACAAAATACATTGGAAAAGATCCACGAATATGAAAATGATAAATATCAATAGTTCTAGCATGAATAATTTATGCTCTTGCTAACAACCTCCAATCCTATATGGTTAAGATTCTCATGGCCTCTAAATGCTCTCATAAAATTATTTAGTTAGATTTGAGCAAAACGATTAATGAAGTGACACTAAACAAAGACAAATGTACCATTTGTATGTACTTCTTAAACCAAAACCAAAATCAAACAAGAGACAGCACAAATAAACCTTGAAATCGATCAGCTCCTCCTCAACCTCTTCTATCACACTCGGCTACCGTCTTCAAACGCTATTGCCCTTGAACTCAACTTCAACCATTCCAAATGACAACTTTCAGTACCTAGAGTCCTTTATTACGCCCCAAAACAATGATTCGGGATGTAAAGGATCAAGGAACAACTTGTATTCACTCACTAAGAATCGAGAAACTGCTTCCAGTTACGGAGCGAATGTAATTCGACCTTACCTGTTGAAACTCAATGTGTGATTAATGAATTAGAAGTTAAGTCAAATTGAAACGACAAAGAAAGTTATATTTCCATATATTTCACAAACAATTTATTAACTACATGTATATGCATCCAATTATACGCGAATGCTTAATAAATACATGGGAAATGAACCACGAATACGAAAATGCTAAATATCAGTTGTTCTAGCATGAATAATTTTGCTCTTGCTAACAGCCTCCAATCCTATATGGTTGAGATTCTCATGGCTTCTCAATACACTCATAAAATTATTTGGTTAGATTCGAGCAAAATGATTAATGAAATCACACTAAACAATGATAAATGTACCATATGTATGAAATTCTTAAACCAAAACCAAAATCAAATAAGAGACAACACAAATAAACCTTGAAATCCATCATCTCCTCCTCAAACTCTTCTATCACACTCGACTATTGTCTTCAAACGCTCTCGCCCTACAAATAAACTTAAACCGTTCCAAATGACAAGTTTCAGTATGTGGAGACCTTTATTACGCCCCACAACAATGATTCCGGATGTAAAGGATCAAGGAACAACTTGTATTCACTCACTAACAATCGAGAAACTGCATACAGTTACGAAGCGAATGTAATTCGACCTTACCATTAAAACTCAATGTGTGATTAATGAGTTAGAAGTTAAGTCAAACTAAAACGACAAAGAAAGTTATATTTCTTTGTATTTCACAAACAATTAATTAACTACGTATATATGCATCCAATTATTCGCGAATGCTTAACAAAATACATGGGAAATGAACGACGAATACGAAAACGCTAAATATCAATTGTTCTAGCATGAATAATTAATGCTATTGCAAACAACCTCCAATCCTATATGGTTGAGATTCTCATGGCTTCTCAATACACTCATAAAATATTTGGTTAGATTCGAGGAAAATGATTAATGAAATCACACTAAACAAAGATAATGTATCATTTGTATGTACTTCTTAAACCAAAACCAAAATCAAACAAGAAACAACATAAATAAACCATGAAATCATTCATCTCCTCCTCAAACTCTTCTATCACACTCGACTACTGTCTTCAAACGCTCTCGCCCTACAAATCAACTTAAACCGTTCCAAATGACAAGTTTCAGTATCTAGAGTCCTTTATTATGCCCCAAAACAGTGATTCCGGATGTAAAGGATCAAGGAACAACTTGTACTCACTCACTAAGAATCGAGAAACTGGTTATAGTAATGGAATAAATGTAATTCGAGCTTACTACTGAAACTCAATGTCTGTTAAATGAATTAGAAGTTAAGTCAAACTAAAACAACAAAGAAAGTTATATTTCCTTATATTTCACAAACAATTTATTAACTATGTATTTATGCATCCAATTATTCACGAACGCCTAACAAAATACATTGGAAAAGATCCACGAATATGAAAATGATAAATATCAATAGTTCTAGCATGAATAATTTATGCTCTTGCTAACAACCTACAATCCTATATGGTTAAGATTCTCATGGCCTCTAAATGCTCTCATAAAATTATTAGTTAGATTAAGCAAAACGATTAATGAAGTGACACTAAACAAAGACAAATGTACCATTTGTATGTACTTCTCAAACCAAAACCAAAATCAAACAAGAGACAACACAAATAAACCTTGAAATCGATCAGCTCCTCCTCAACCTCTTCTATCACACTCGGCTACCGTCTTCAAACGCTATTGCCCTTCAACTCAACTTAAACCATTCCAAATGACAACGTTCAGTACCTAGAGTCCTTTATTACGCCCCAAAACAATGATTCGGGATGTAAAGGATCAAGGAACAACTTGTATTCACTCACTAAGAATCGAGAAACTGCTTCCAGTTACGGAGCGAATGTAATTCGACCTTACCGTTGAAACTCAATGTGTGATTAATGAATTAGAAGTTAAGTCAAACTGAAATGACAAAGAAAGTTATATTTCCATATATTCACAAACAATTTATTAACTACACTTATATGCATCCAATTATTCGCGAATGCCTAATAAATACATGGGAAATGAACCACGAATACTAAAACGCTAAATATCAATTGTTCTAGCATGAATAATTTTGCTCTTGCTAACAGCCTCCAATCCTATATGGTTGAGATTCTCATGGCTTCTCAATACACTCATAAAATTATTTGGTTAGATTCGAGGAAAATGATTAATGAAATCACACTAAACAAAGATAAATGTACCATTTGTATGAAATTCTTAAACCAAAACCAAAATCAAACAAGAGACAATACAAATAAACCTTGAAATCGATCATCTCCTCCTCAAACTCTTCTATCACACTCGACTACTGTCTTCAAACGCTCTCCCTACAAATCAACTTAAACCGTTCCAAATGACAAGTTTCAGTATGTGAGTCCTTTATTACGCCCCACAACAATGATCCGGATGTAAAGGGTCAAGGAACAACTTGTATTCACTCACTAACAATGGAGAAACTGCATATAGTTACGAAGCGAATGTAATTCGTCCTTACCATTAAAACTCAATGTGTGATTAATGAGTTAGAAGTTAAGTCAACTCAAAACGACAAAGAAAGTTATATTTCTTTATATTTCACAAACAATTAATTAACTACGTATATATGCATACAATTATTCGCGAATGCTTAACAAAATACATGGGAAATGAACGACGAATACGAAAACGCTAAATATCAATTGTTCTAGCATGAATAATTTATGCTCTTGCAAACAACCTCCAATCCTATGTGTTGAGATTCTCTGGCTTCTAAATACACACATAAAATTATTTATTACATTCGAGCTAAATGATTAATTAAATCACACTAAACAAAGAAAAATCTACCATTTGTATGTACTTCTTAAACCAAAACCAAAATCAAACAAGAAACAACACAAATAAACCATGAAATCAATCATCTCCTCCTCAAACTGTTCTATCATACTCCGCTATCGTTTTCAAACGCTATCACCCTTCAACTCAACTAAACCATTCCAAATAACAAGTTTCAGTACTAGAGTCCTTTATTATGCCCCAAAACAGTGATTCTAGATGTAAAGGATCAAGGAACAACTTGTACTCACTCACTAAGAATCGAGAAACTGGTTATAGTAATGGAATAAATGTAATTCGAGCTTACTACTGAAACTCAATGTCTGTTAAATGAAGTAGAAGTTAAGTCAAACTAAAAACAAAGAAAGTTATATTTCTTATGTTTCACAAACAATTTATTAACTATGTATTTATGCATCCAATTATTCGCGAACGCCTAAAAAATACATTGGAAAAGATCCACGAATATGAAAATGATAAATATCAATAGTTCTAGCATGAATAATTTATGCTCTTGCTAACAACCTCCAATCCTATATGGTTAAGATTCTCATGGCCTCTAAATGCTCTCATAAAATTATTTAGTTAGATTTGAGCAAAACGATTAATGAAGTGACACTAAACAAAGACAAATGTACCATTTGTATGTACTTCTTAAACCAAAACCAAAATCAAACAAGAGACAACACAAATAAACCTTGAAATCGATCATCTCCTCCTCAACCTCTTCTATCACACTCGGCTACCGTCTTCAAACGCTATTGCCCTTGAACTAAACTTAAACCATTCCAAATGACAACTTTCAGTACCTAGAGTCCTTTATTACGCCCCAAAACAATGATTCGGGATGTAAAGGATCAAGGAAAAACTTGTATTCACTCACTAAGAATCTAGAAACTGCTTACAGTTACGGAGCGAATGTAATTCGACCTTACCGTTGAAACTCAATGTGTGATTAATGAATTAGAAGTTAAGTCAAACTGAAATGACAAAGAAAGTTATATTTCCATATATTTCACAAACAATTTATTAACTACATGTATATGCATCCAATTATTCGCGAATGCCTAATAAATACATGGGAAATGAACCACGAATACGAAAATGCTAAATATCAATTGTTCTAGCATGAATAATTTTTGCTCTTGCTAACAGCCTCCAATCCTATATGGTTGAGATTCTCATGGCTTCTCAATACACTCATAAAATTATTTGGTTAGATTCAAGGAAAATGATTAATGAAATCACACTAAACAAAGATAAATGTACCATTTGTATGAAATTCTTAAACCAAAACTAAAATCAAATAATAGACAACACAAATAAACCTTGAAATCGATCATCTCCTCCTCAAACTTCTATCACACTCGACTACTGTCTTCAAACACTCTCGCCCTACAAATCAACTTAAACCGTTCAAATGACAAGTTTCAGTATGTGGAGTCCTTTATTACGCCCCACAAAAATGATTCCGGATGTAAAGGGTCAAGGAACAACTTGTATTCACTCACTAACAATGGAGAAACTGCATACAGTTACGAAGCGAATGTAATTCGACCTTACCATTAAAACTCAATGTGTGATAATGAGTTAGAAGTTAAGTCAAACTAAAACAACAAAGAAAGTTATATTTCTTTATATTTCACAAACAATTAATTAACTACGTATATATGCATACAATTATTCGCGAATGCTTAACAAATTACATGGGAAATGAACGACGAATACGAAAACGCTAATATCAATTGTTCTAGCATGAATAATTTATGCTCTTGCAAACAACCTCCAATCCTATGTGGTTGAGATTCTCTGGCTTCTAAATACACTCATAAAATTATTTATTACATTCGAGCTAAATGGTTAATTAAATCACACTAAACAAAGAAAAATCTACCATTTGTATGTACTTCTTAAACCAAAACCAAAATCAAACAAGAAACAACACAAATAAACCATGAAATCAATCATCTCCTCCTCAAACTCTTCTATCATACTCGGCTATCGTTTTCAAACGCTATCACCCTTCAACTCAACTTAAACCATTCCAAATAACAAGTTTCAGTACCTAGAGTCCTTTATTATGCCCCAAAACAGTGATTCTGGATGTAAAGGATCAAGGAACAACTTGTACTCACTCACTAAGAATCGAGAAACTGGTTATAGTAATGGAATAAATGTAATTCGAGCTTACTACTGAAACTCAATGTCTGTTAAATGAAGTAGAAGTTAAGTCAAACTAAAACAACAAAGAAAGTTATATTTCCTTATGTTTCACAAACAATTTATTAACTATGTATTTATGCATCCAATTATTCGCGAACGCCTAACAAAATACATTGGAAAAGATCCACGAATATGAAAATGATAAATATCAATAGTTCTAGCATGAATAATTTATGCTCTTGCTAACAACCTCCAATCCTATATGGTTAAGATTCTTATGGCCTCTAAATGCTCTCATAAAATTATTTAGTTAGATTTGAGCAAAACGATTATGAATGAAGTGACACTAAACAAAGACAAATGTACCATTTGTATGTACTTCTTAAACCAAAACCAAAATCAAACAAGAGACAACACAAATAAACCTTGAAATCGATCATCTCCTCCTCAACCTCTTCTATCACACTCGGCTACCGTCTTCAAACGCTATTGCCCTTCAACTAAACTTAAACCATTCCAAATGACAACTTTCAGTACCTAGAGTCCTTTATTACGCCCCAAAACAATGATTCGGGATGTAAAGGATCAAGGAAAAACTTGTATTCACTCACTAAGAATCTAGACACTGCTTACAGTTACGGAGCGAATGTAATTCGACCTTACCGTTGAAACTCAATGTGTGATTAATGAATTAGAAGTTAAGTCAAACTGAAATGACAAAGAAAGTTATATTTCCATATATTTTACAAACAATTTATTAACTACATGTATATGCATCCAATTATTCGCGAATGCCTAATAAATACATGGGAAATGAACCACGAATACGAAAATGCTAAATATCAATTGTTCTAGCATGAATAATTTTTGCTCTTGCTAACAGCCTCCAATCCTATATGGTTGAGATTCTCATGGCTTCTCAATACACTCATAAAATTATTTGGTTAGATTCAAGGAAAATGATTAATGAAATCACACTAAACAAAGATAAATGTACCATTTGTATGAAATTCTTAAACCAAAACCAAAATCAAATAATAGCAACACAAATAAACCTTGAAATCGATCATCTCCTCCTCAAACTCTTCTATCACACTCGACTACTGTCTTCAAACACTCTCGCCCTACAAATCAACTTAAACCGTTCCAAATGACAAGTTTCAGTATGTGGAGTCCTTTATTACGCCCCACAAAAATGATTCCGGATGTAAAGGGTCAAGGAACAACTTGTATTCACTCACTAACAATGGAGAAACTGCATACAGTTACGAAGCGAATGTAATTCGACCTTACCATTAAAACTCAATGTGTGATTAATGAGTTAGAAGTTAAGTCAAACTAAAACAACAAAGAAAGTTATATTTCTTTATATTTCACAAACAATTAATTAACTACGTATATATGCATACAATTATTCGCGAATGCTTAACAAAATACATGGGAAATGAACGACGAATACGAAAACGCTAAATATCAATTGTTCTAGCATGAATAATTATGCTCTTGCAAACAACTCCAATCCTATGTGGTTGAGATTCTCTGGCTTCTAAATACACTCATAAAATTATTTATTACATTCGAGCTAAATGGTTAATTAAATCACACTAAACAAAGAAAAATCTACCATTTGTATGTACTTCTTAAACCAAAACCAAAATCAAACAAGAAACAACACAAATAAACCATGAAATCAATCATCTCCTCCTCAAACTCTTCTATCATACTCGGCTATCGTTTTCAAACGCTATCACCCTTCAACTCAACTTAAACCATTCCAAATAACAAGTTTCAGTACCTAGAGTCCTTTATTATGCCCCAAAACAGTGATTCTGGATGTAAAGGATCAAGGAACAACTTGTACTCACTCACTAAGAATCGAGAAACTGGTTATAGTAATGGAATAAATGTAATTCGAGCTTACTACTGAAACTCAATGTCTGTTAAATGAATTAGAAGTTAAGTCAAACTAAAAAACAACAAAGAAAGTTATATTTCCTTATATTTCACAAACAATTTATTAACTACGTATATATCCATCCAATTATTCGCGAATGCTTAACAAAATACATGGGAAATGAACCAAGAATATGAAAACGCTAAATATCAATAGTTCTAGCATGAATAATTTATGTTCTTGCGAACAACCTCCAATCCTATATGGTTGAGATTCTTATGGCTTCTAAATACACTCGTAAAATTATTTAGTTAGATTCGAGCAAAATGATTAATGAAATCACACTAAACAAAGATAAATGTACCATTTGTATGTACTTCTTAAACCAAAACCAAAATCAAAAAACAGACAACACAAATAAACCTTGAAATCGATCATCTCCTCCTCAAACTCTTCTATCACACTCGAGTACCGTCTTCAAATGCTATCGCCCTACAACTCAACTTAAACCGTTCCAAATGGCAAGTTTTAGTATCTGGAGTCCTTTATTATGCCCCAAAACTATGATTCCGGATGTTAAGGATCAAGGAAAAACTTGTATTCACTCACTAAGGATCGAGAAGCTGGTTATAGTTACAGAACGAATTTAATTCGACCTTACTACTCAAACTTAAAGTCTGATAAATATAGATGTTAAGTCAAACTTAAACGACAAAGAAAGTTATATTTCCTTATATTTCACAAACAATTTATTCATTACATATATATGCATCCAATTATTCGCGAATGCTTAACAAAATACATCGGAAATGAACCACGAATACGAAAATGCTAAATATCAATTGTTCTAGCATGAATAATTTATGCTCTTGCTAACAACCTCCAATCCTATATGGTTGAGATTCTCATGGCTTCTAAATACACTCATAGAGTTATTTAGTTAGATTCGAGCTAAATGATTAATGAAATCACACTAAATAAAAAGAAATGTACCATTTGTATGTACTTCTTTAACCAAAACCAAAATCAAACAAGGGACAACACAAATAAACTTGAAATCGATCATCTCCTCCTCAAACTCTTCTATCACACTCGACTACCGTCTTCAAACTCTATCGCCCTACAAATAAACTTAAACCATTCCACATGACAAGTTTAAGTACCTTGAGTCCTTTATTACACCCCAAAATAGTGATTCCAGATGTAAAGGATTAAGGAACAACTTGTATTCACTCACTAGGAATCGAGAAATTGGTTACAGTTACGGAGCTAATGTAATTCGACCTTATCACTGAAACTCAATGTGTGATTAATAAATTTGAAGTTAAGTCAAACTAAAACGACAAAGAAAGTTATTTTTCTTTATATTTCACAAATAATTAATTAACTACGTATATATGAATCCAATTATTCGCGAATGCTTAACAAAATATATGGGAAATGAACCACGAATACGAAAACGCTAAATATCAATTGTTCTAGCATGAATAATTTATGCTCTTGCTAACAACCTCTAATCCTATATGGTTGAGATTCTTATGGCTTCTAAATACACTCGTAAAATTATTTAGTTAGATTCGAGCAAAATGATTAATGAAATCACACTAAACAAAGATAAATGTACCATTTGTATGTACTTCTTAAACCAAAACAAAAATAAAAAAAGAAACAACACAAATAAACCTTGAAATCGATAATCTCCTCCTCAAACTCTTCTATCACACTCGAGTACCGTCTTCAAACGCTATCGCCCTACAACTCAACTTAAACCATTCGAAATGAAAAGTTCAGTACCTAGAGTCCTGTATTACGCCCCAAATCAATGATTCCAGATGTAAAGGATCAAGGAACAATTAGTATTCACTCACTATGAATCGAGAAACTGCTTACAGTTACAGAACGAATGTAATTCGACCTTACCACTAAAATCAATGCGTGATTTATGAATTAGAAGTTTAATCAAACTAAAACGACAAAGAAAGTTATATTCCTTGTATTTCACAAACAATCTATTAACTACGTATATATGCATCCAATTATTCGCGAATGCTTAACAAAATACAAGGGAAATGAACCACGAATACGGAAACGCTAAATATCAATCTTCTAGCATGAATAATTTATGCTCTTGCAAACAACCTCCAATCCTATATGGTTGTGATTCTTATGGCTTCTAAATACACTTATAGAATTATTTAGTTAGATTCGAGCTAAATGATTAATGAAATCACACTAAACAAAGAGAAATGTATCATTTGTATGTACTTCTTAAACCAAAACCAAAATTAAACAAGAGACAACACAAATAAACCTTGAAATCGATCATCTCCTCCTCAAACTCTTGTATCACACTTGACTACCGTGTTCAAACTCTATCGCCCTACAAATCAACTTTAACCATTCCACATGTCAATTTTAAGTACCTTGAGTCCTTTATTATTCCCCAAAACATTGATTCCAGATGTAAAGGATTAATGAACAACTTATATTCACTCACTAAGAATCGAGAAACTGGTTACAGTTACGGAACAAATATAATTTGACCTTACTATGGAAACTCAACGTTTGATAAATGAATTAGAAGTTAAGCAAACTAAAACGACAAAGAAAGTTACAGTTCCTTATATTTCACAAACAATTTAGTAACTATGTATTTATGCATCCAATTTCGCGAACGCCTAACAAAATACGGTGGAAAGATCCACGAATATGAAAATGCTAAATATCAATAGTTCTAGCATGAATAATTTATGCTCTTGCTAACAACCTCCAATCCTATATGGTTCAGATTCTCATGGCCTCTAAATACTCTGATAAAATTATTTAGTCAGATTTGAGCAAACTATTAATGAAGTGACAATTAATAAAGACAAATGTACCATTTGTATGTACTTCTTAAACGAAAACCAAAATCAAACAAGAGACAACACAAATAAACCTTGAAATCCATCCTCTCCTCCTCAACCTCTTCTATCACACTTGGCTACCGTCTTCAAACGTTATCGCCCTTCAACTCAATTTAAACCATTCCAAATGACAACTTTCAGTACCTAGAGTCCTTTATTACGCCCCAAAACAATGATTCCGGATGTAAAGGATCATGGAACAACTTGTATTCACTCACTTAGAATCGAGAAACTGCTTACAGTTACGGAGCGAATGTAATTCGACCTTACCATTGAAACTCAATGTGTGATTAATGAATTAGAAGTTAAGTCAAACTAAAACGACAAAGAAAGTTATATTTCCTTATATTTCAAAAACAATTTATTAACTACGTGTATATGCATCCAATTATTTGCGAATGCTTAATAAGTACATGGGAAATGAACCACGAATACGAAAATGCTAAATATCAATTGTTCTAGCATGAATAATTTTGCTCTTGCTAACAGCCTCCAGTCCTATATGGTTGAGATTCTCATGGCATCTAAATACACTCATAGAAATATTTAGTTAGAAATATTTTTGCTCTTCTTTGCCATGCTCATCACTCTCACAAGACCAAATAGATCCATGTGTAGTAACTGCAAGCAAGCAGTGGACTTAGGTTCTTCAATGAGAGGGAATGAAACTTTGTGCTGTTTTCCTTTCAAGCAAGCAGTGCAGGCTTCATCACAGTGGAACTCCTTTATTGATAAACCTCTCACTAAACGATTTTGGATCAGCTGGTTCATGTTTCTTAGATTAACATGACCCAGCCTTTTATGCCATAGTTTAGATTCTTGAAGAGAGGCTTTGGAGAATAGGCATGGATGACCCTTCAATTCAATCTTCTTTGACAAATCCAAGGCATACACTCTTCCAATCCTATTGGCCTTTAGGAGAGTATGTTCATCCATTACCTTGTCAATCAGCCTCAGAACTTGGGAAGATAGAATCCTGCAGTTCTGGCTTGTGAAAAATGCAGCATGCCCTTTATCACACATCTGACTGACACTCAGCAGATTATACTTGAGATTCTCCACATGGTTGACATCATCAAACCTGATTTGTCCATTAGACACATATCCTTTCCCAATGATGTAACCTCTGGCATCATTTCCAAATTGAAAAAAATCCCTTCTTTCCTTGAGAGTAGTCATTAAGAAGAGAACTGCTCCCAGTCATATGCATAGATCCTCCACTATCCACATACCAGATGCTCCTTTGGCATGTTGAAGAACCCTGCATGAAAGAAAACTAGTTAGATTTTGAGACCCAAAACTTTTTGGTTTTAGGTTTGTTTTCATCAACAGATGCAACCATAACTTGTTTCTTATGATTAACAGCTGAAGAAGGAGATGGTGCTGAAATGGATTCCTTAGATTTGGGCTTGGAATGCCTTTTCAGTGATTTGATCACAGGTGCATCTACTTGGTTAACTCTCCCCAACAAATATTGAACCATCATAACAAGTTGTGTCTGATTTGTAGCCAAAGCTTTCAGCTCTTGTGACATATCAGTACTTGTGTTTGGTGAGTTCCTGTTATCCACCATTTCCTCCTTAAAATTAACAGACTTGGTCTGATGTTTATCATGAGAAGTACCATCAGCTATTTTGTGTTGAACCTTATCCTTCTTTTTGAATTTGGTTGAAGGCTTGGGTTTATCACAATGGAATGATTGCGGTACAAACTTGGTCTCAAACTCAGTTTTCATTTCATCCATCTGGATTATAATGAGCTTATCTCTGTTGAGTTTGGAACTCTTTCTGTACCAACATTCATCAGAAAGATGATTGGATTTACCACATATTTCACATGGCTTATTCTTCATCTTGGATTGATCAACTGCTGATGAGGAAACTACTAAAGGTGTGCTCTTCAGAACTTTCCTCCTTTCAGTAATTTTGTTCGGTACTGAAGAATTTGTAACAACTGAAGAGTTGTTCTTCAGCTGTTCATTGCCAACAGTTGTTAATCCATTTATTTCAGCTGATTTGAAATGCTTTTCAGTTGTTGTAACTTGCCCTTCAGTACTTAAGTTACTTTGAGGGACATCTGAAATACTCAGCTTCATGTGCTTCTCAGTAGTTAACCCATCAGCCAATTTATGTTAGGATCAGTGATCTATGTTTGATTGATTGAAGAGTATTGTAGCGGAATTCAAACAATGAATTAGTCGATTCACAAGAACAAAACGATATTCAATAAAGAACAAAGACGGTTATAGAGAGAGAGAATATCTGCAAATATATTTCATTCAATATTCGCTTCGTGGTAACAGAATGTCACAATTATGATTAGGTCGACACCTCTTATATAAGAGATGTGACGTCTGCTGATGTCACTTGATAGTGACATCTAACAGATTTATTACAACTGAAACACAACTCCTGAAGATGTCAAAACAGCTGACATCTTCTTACAAAAAGTTCTAAGTGTTATCAGTTGTTATAACTACTGAAATATAAAACTACTGAAACTACAACGACTGAAGAACAAGCTCTTCAGTCGTTTTACAAAACTACTGAAACTAGAAATATAAAACTACTGATATCACAACTACTGAAGAAGTACTCTTCAGCAGTTGTGACAAACTACTGAGGCTTCAGTACTTGATCTTCAGACTTTGACCTTCAGATGTTTCATCGCTGATGACTTCAGTAGATATCATCAGCTGATGTCTTCAATCTTTGTCTTCAGAATTTGTACATCAGTTGTTGATCTTCAGCACTTATAAACACTTCAGCTGTTGTACTTCAGTACTTTGGTCTTTCAGCTTCAGCACTTGTGTTCTTCAGCTGTTCAGCTTCAGTACTTGTGTTCTTCGGCTGTTCAGCTTCAGTACTTGTGTTCTTCAGCTGTTGTACTTCAGCACTTTAGTTCTTCAGCTGTTGAAGTCTTCAGCACTTGATCTTCAGCTGTTGAAGTCTTCAGCACTTGTCAAACTGCTGATGAAGCTTTCAGCAGTTTTTGTGATACCATGTGGGCTTAGAGGTTTTCTGATCTTGGCTCATTGGTTCTTTTGGTCCAACAAACTCCCCCTGAACCAATGCAACCAAAACCTCTAAATTATTTATTATCCCACTTATTGTTGGCAAAATGTTGGTCTTTTTCCTTCTTGATCAGTAGAGAAGATGACCCATGTAAGCTCCGGCCTGGGAAGAAATCTCAGATATTTGTTTGGCAAGGTATGAATGGGAACTCTGTTTTGGGGAACTGGACACAGAGTTGTTATCCCATTCATGAGATTTACTTCCCTATAATGAGTCTGTATGACTCTCAAACATAGGCCTCAAGGAGAACAACTTGTTCCTCCTTGGAGAGTTCTTCTACTCCTCCTTCGAAGAAGAACTCTGGACCATAGTACTCAGATAAGTACTTCATGGTCCTGCCATTTTTAAGCTCCACTGTAGTTACCTCCCTATAGACAAATTCATCAGGATGGGTGCCTTCAAGGAGTAACTGGAGCTCATTCTTCTGGATGTCTTCAAGCTTTTTATATAACAACCCCTTTTTGATCATCTTGTTTTCCAATAAAGCTTGAGGGGTCATCTTTGCTTGATGAGCTTTCTTGAATTCATCAATGATTTCCCAAGGTGTGACTACAATGGCCAACATGATGGTAGAATCTATTGTTTTTCTAACCTGGCCATTGTATCTGTGTGGAATAGTTCTTTTATGGATTCTAGAACTCACCCTGGGGTCTGGCCATACTCTCACTCTCTCCTTCTGATACTGAAAAGTGTGCCTGAGAGTGTACAGCCTCTGAGCATGCCTTTCATGGCTTGAATAGATGATGACTGAGGAAATTCCTTGTCAACCATCTTCAGTTGTTGTTCATCGTGCTGTTTCTACTGTTCTTCATCTTCTATCTTGACTCTGACCATTTCCCTTTGAGAGTCAGGTGTGATCATGGGTTGACTTCTGGGTTTTGGTAGCTTTAGAACAGCAGAGAGTGGCAGACTATCATCTTCATCCTCTTCTTCTTCTTCTTCTTCCATCCTCAGCACCCTTCTCCTCCTTCTAGGTGCATCACTGGATGATGGTTGGGTTGGTAAAGGAACTGGTTTTGAAGAAAGAGGATGTTTGGTGTTTGGCTTAGAGATTGGTTTGGAGATTTGAGGGGTAGGCAGTGTTTGAGTGGGTGGAAGTGAAGGTTGATCCAGCATCTTTGTAGTAAGTTTCGCCTTTGTAAGTTTAGCCATTTCCAACCTTTTACCAGCCCCAGCCTCATCAAGGGCTTCAACAATAATCCCCTTATGGAATTGCTCAGACAGACAGATTCTGGTGGCTATAGCCAGAATACTGTCCCTGGTCCACGCGCGAATCTCCATTAACGATCTTCCTAAGTATTTTGCAATGAAGCGGATCATTATCTCCAATCTCTCTTTTTCAAGAGCATCATACCCAGCCCATCGGGTTTGAATCTCTTGCACTTCCAACCTTCTGATCTCACTATCCAATGTGGCTGTATCAAACCCTTGCCTGAAGAGTTGTTCAATTATTTTATCCATGGATCGACTGTGTGTAGTGTCAGCTTCTTTTACCAGCTCTTCCAAGGATTTGTCTTCAGTAGGTTGATCCTCAGCACTTTTCTTGCGCTTGTAAGTGAGCAGTGGTTGCTTTTCTTTCTCCTCCTCTTGGGCTTGCTTCTCTTCCTTCTTTTCCTCTGTTCTTTTCCTCTTCTTTTCTTTCACTGCAGTACTCTCCCCCTTTTTGGATGCATTGGAGGAAGGGGTTTGTACCGCAGAAAGTGTCTTTTGCACAGCAGCATCAATCAAGGGTTGTAAAGTTGAGGAAAGCCTCTCATCAATGGCTTTAGTCACAATATCAGTGATTATGGGTGTGATGAGAGGGAGGGAATTTTGAAGTACAACACCTATTTGCTCTAGAGGGTTCTGTTCCTGAGAAATAGGGCCTGAAGCAGAGGCAGGTGGTTGAGTTTGGAGTGGCTCAGTGTTTGGGGAACCTTCAACTGAAGGTGCCATCTGTGGGTTGGTGGAGGCAGATGGTCTTTCTCCTTGTGAAAGTTGGTCAAGTAGGTTTTGAAGCCTACTGACTTTCTCTTCAAGGATTGTGTTCTGGGCAAGAACATCGTAGAAAAAGCCCAGGTCATCATCAGCCGAAGCTGAATCATCTGACCTCCTGCTTGGAGCAGGATTGACATGCACTGGGTGTAGACCAGTTGTTGCATGTGCCCCTTTTGCTTGGTACTGGGGACTTCCAGCCTCAGGACAATGTCCATCATCAGCTATTGCCTCTAGTGAGGTCTTAGCAATGTTACCAGCCTCATTCTGATCATGTGCTGATTCAGAAGAGGTGGCAGCCTCACTAGATATTCTAAGCTCCTTATCTACACCAGGAGATAGAAGTGGTAAACCCCTGTGCTGTGGGTTCTCAATTGCACTGTGTTCCTCCCCCTCAATTGTAGAGGTGTTCCCAGTAGTAATTGGTTTCTGGGGAGGGGGTGAGGAGTGCAGTTGAGTCAGCACTTGTGCAACTATTAAAGTTGGGCTGTGAGGGGCGGTTGGATGGGGTGAAGGGATAGAAGCAGTGTGCACCTGGGGAGGTTGGTGCTTTTCAATGGCAATCTCCTCAAGTGAGGAAGATCCCAGATATGTAGGTACCCCTTGTGTGGTTGCTGCAGGCTCCTGTTGAGAGGAAGCCTGAGCGGCTATGGCTGGAAGAGTCCTTGTATCCACTAGGAGGTTTGGACTAGTGGATATATCCTGCGTTTGTGTTGCAGGGACATCCTCAGGGGACTCAATTCCCTGAGTAGCCGTTTTGGGTTTCTTTTTGGTGGGTTTGGTGGGGACTTTTGATTTGGAGGTGGTGGCTGTGGGTTCCAGCTGCGTGGGTTTGCGCAGCTTGGCAGCCAATTTGAGTGTCTGGTCAGAGTTGTGCCGGGAGTATACTTCCGGTAGAACAGCCGTAGCAGGGACTCCCAAGCCAACAAGTCCCTCAGCATTAAGCTGGTTTGTAATGATGGCCATTATGAACCGTGGATATAGTATCCAACGGTTAACAGTTAGTTTTTGAGCCATATCCTTGAGCTCCGAAAATATTATTTCTGAAAAGTTTAACGGTTGTTGCTCAAGAATAGAATACATTACCTGCTGCCACTTTGTCGACATTTGATCCCAAGACGAAGTCTTAGGAGGCAAACATACATTCACCATGTGAAAAATTAGGCGTTCAGCGTCATGGAAGTGTTTCTTCATGATAGTGGAGGCACTGAGATTGCCTTGATATCCATGTTGGGCAAAGGATAGATCTGTGGTGCCCTTGGGATATCCAGCAGGAGAAATAGCATCATCCAAAGAAAGAATTTGGCGGATTATTGCAGGAGTGATGACTACTTCTTTGTTGTTAACGACTGACTGGAGAGATGGTGTGTTGTTCTCCCCAGTGATAATAGTAACGTTCATCCAAAATTGTTGGAGGGATTCGGCATGTAGTATGGGATTCAGAAGAAATGCCGTTTTGTATTGGGACTGAACCATAAGATCGATAGCAGTATCGAACTTAGCCCAGACAGGCGATTTAGTAAGGTAGGCAACACAGTTGTGTCGCAGTTTAATTTTCATGGACGCCATTGAGAAGAGAGAAGTTTTGGAGAGGAACGTTAGGTTTGAAGAAGATGAAGCATTGAAGGATTAGGTCAGGGATATTTATAGGTTACACGTAAGAAAACGACTGAAGGATGTGGTGTTAGTCATCAGTAGTTGTAAACGACTGTTGACATGGTATTATCCTTTCAGACGTTGAAACAGCTGAAGTCGTGGTGTTAGGCATCAGAAGTTAGAAAACTACTGAAGACCATGGTTTTGACTTCAGATGATGAAACAACTGAGGACTTGGTGTTTGTCATCAGTAGTTGTGAAACTACTTAAGACAGTGGTTTTGTCATCAGTTGTTGTAAACAGCTGAAGACTTGGTGTTAGTCATCAGTAGTTATAAAACTACTGAAGACATGGTTTTGCTTCAGTTGTTTAGAATGAAACAGCAGTTGTAGAAACAACTGAAGAGAAAGTTCTCTTCAGTAGTTTTCGTCAATTCATAGCATGTCAGCTGTTTCATACTGTCCTCAACACTTACTCATCAGACGTTGCATCTGCTTTTCAGGTGTTTCATAGGACGTCAGTACTTATCTGTTTGTACTGATTTCAGTAGTTGTAACTACATCAGTAGTTTAGAACAGATAAAGTACTTCAGTACTTGTGAGGAATCTAACCGTCAGTAGTTATAAAACTACTGAAGGTGAAAGGACTCATAGTACTTATATGTGACATGGTACCAATGATCACCAGTACTTTTTACTGAAATCATCAGTAGTTGTCACTTATTCTAGCTGCAGCAGACCAAGCCTTAACACAAGGTTTTGGAAAGTAGAACTATCCAAAGGCTTAGTAAAAATATCTGCAAGCTCATCAGCACTAGGCACAAACTTAGGATCAATCAGACCTTTTTCAAAACAATCCTGAATAAAGTGATGTCTGATCTCTATATGTTTGGTCCTAGAGTGCTGGACTGGATTTTTGACAATACACAGAGCTGAAGCACTATCCATTAATAATGGAGTCTTAGTCTCTGTAATGCCATAATCCAAAAGTTGGTTTTGAAGCCAGAGTACCTGAGAAGTGCAACTTGCAGCAGCAATGTACTCGGCTTCAGCAGTTGATGTAGCAACAGATGTTTGTTTCTTACTCTGCCAAGAAATCAAACAGCTGCCTAGGAATTGACAACCACCAGAAGTTGACTTTCTAGTTAACTTGCACCCTGCATAGTCACTATCTGAAAAAGCAACTAATTTGCAAGAGTGTCCAGTGGAATACCATAAACCTAGAGATTGTGTACCTTGCAAATATCTAAAGATTCTCTTGACTGCAATCAAATGAGACTCTTTAGGAGCAGCCTGAAATCTAGCACAAACACATGTAGCAAACATAATATCTGGTCTAGAAGCTGTTAGATACATCAAGGACCCAATCACACATCTGTAAAGCGTTTCATCAACAGCTTTACCTTTCTGATCAGCATCCAGTTGTGTGGTGTTGCACATGGGAGTAGAACAGGGCTTACAATGTTGTAAATCAAACTTATTCAAAAGATCTTTTGTATATTTTGACTGATGAATAAAAGTTCCATCAGCCTTTTGTTTGATTTGCAAGCCTAGAAAGAACTGTAATTCTCCCATTGCACTCAATTTCAAACTTTTGTTTCATTAGACTTGTAAAATCATCACACAACTGGTGATCAGAGGATGCAAAAATAATATCATCAACATAAATTTGAACAAGTAGCTTATGCTCATCCACCTTCTTAATAAACAAAGTTTTATCTATGGAACCTCTAGTGAAATTATTGTTAAGTAGAAATTTTGAAAGTGTTTCATACCAGGCTCTAGGAGCTTGTTTCAACCCATAAAGAGCCTTATCAAGTTGATACACCCAATCAGGATGTTTATTGTCCTCAAAACCTGGTGGTTGACACACATAAACTTCTTCTTTTATTTTACCATATAAAAATGCACTTTTGACATCCATTTGAAAAACTTTAAGATTGTGGAATGTAGCATAGGCTAAGAACAATCTAATTGCCTCTAGTCTGGCTACAGGGCCAAAGGTTTAATCATAATCAATACCTTCTTCTTGTGAAAACCCTTGTACAACCAGTCTAGCCTTGTTCTTAACAATAAGCCCATTTTCATCAGTTTTATTCCTAAACACCCATTTAGTGCCTATTGCACACTTACCTGGGGGTAGAGGAACCAGTTCCCACACTTGCTGCTTTTTGAACTGAAGTAGCTCAAGCTGCATGGCTTCAACCCATCCATTGTCTCTCAAAGCAACATGATAGTTCTTTGGCTCTAGCTGACTGATGAAGAGAGCATAGAAGCAAAAGTTAGACAATTGACTTCTGGTTGAGACACCAGCATTGATATCACCAATCATTTGAGACACGGGGTGATTCTTCAGCTCTTGGTATACTATAAGATCAGTGCAAGTGTTTGTAGCTGGTTCAGCAGCAACAGATGTTGATCCAGACTCTTGAAACCAAGTATTAGATGGCAAGTCAAATGATGTAGAGGAGTCAGAAATCTCATCAGCATTTGTTGTGGATGGAGCTACAGAAGCTACAGGAACATCAAGTTTAGCAGACTCAGGCAGTTGGTCACTAAACTTGAAAAGGTGAGTACTGATATCATCATCATCTTCAGTACCACCAGGTGGAAGACTTGCTGCAGAAGATGATTTATCCACATGATCTGCAACAGCTGGAGATTGATAAGGAACATATTGCAGTATGTCCAGATCAAACAACTCCATAAGGTTTTATGGAATTTTATCCTTAGGAGATTCATTGAATTTCACATGCAAGGTTTCTTCAACTAACTTTGTTTTGCGGTTAAAGACCCTGTAAGCCTTGCATCTGGACGAATAACCTACAAAATACCCTGCATCCACCTTAGGATCAAATTTATGGAGTTGATCCTTTGTGTTTAGAATGAAACAAGGACACCCAAAGGTTTTGAAGAATGAAATTAGAGGAGCCAAATGATGTAGAACTTCATATGGAGTCTTCATCAACCTCTAATTTGCTAATACTCTATTCTACACATAGCAAGCTGTGTTAACAGCTTCAGCCCAAAAGGTCAATGGCAAACCAGAGTCAGCCAACATAGACCTTGCAGCTTCAATTAGGGTCCTGTTCTTTCTCTCCACTACTCCATTTTATTCTGGAGTCTGTGGGATGCTAAACTGCCTCTTGATTCCTTTTGATAGATAAAAATCATCAAGTGTATGGTTTCTGAATTCAGTTCCATTATCACTCCTTATACACTTGACTGATTGGGAATACTGCTTCTCAACATACAACACAAAGTTTATAATCATCTGAGCAACCTCATCCTTTGAATGCAAGAAGAAAATCCATACAAATCTGGAGTAATCATCCACAATTACCAGACAGTATTTCTTTTTTTCCATGCTCATCACTCTCAAAGGACCAAATAGATCCATGTGCAGTAACTGCAAGCAGGCAGTGGACTTAGGTTCTTCAATAGGAGGGAATGAGACTTTGTGTTGTTTTCCTTTCAAACAAGCAGCGCAGGTTTCATCACAGTGGAACTCCTTTATTGGTAGACCTCTCACTAAACTATTATTGATCAGCTGATTCATGTTTTTGAGATTAACATGACCCAGCCTTCTATGCCATAGTTTAGATTCCTGAGAAGAGGCTTTGGAGAACAGAAAAGGATGACCCTTCAAATCAATCTTCTTTGACAAATCCAAGGCATATACTCTTCCAATCCTGTTTGCCTTCAGGAGAGTATGTTCATCCAATACCTTGTCAATCAGCCTCGGAACTTAGGAAGACAGAATCCTACAGTTCTGGCTTGTGAAAAGTGCAACATGCCCTTTATCACACATCTGACTGACACTCAGCAGATTATACTTGAGATTCTCCATATGGTTAACATCATCAAACCTGATTTGTCCATTAGACACATATCTTTTCCCGATGATGTAACCCTTGGCATTATTTTCAAATGAAACAAGTCCCTTCTTTCCTTGAGAGTAGTCATTAAGAAGAGAACTGCTCCCAGTCATATGCATAGATCATCCACTGTCTACATACCAGATGCTCCTTTGGCATGCTGAAGAACCCTGCATTCATTATAAAGAACTAGTTAGGTTTTGAGACCCAAACCTTTTTGGTTTTGGGTCTGTTTTCATCAACAGATTTAACCATAACTTGTTTCTTATGATTAACAGCTGATGAAGAAGGAGATGGTGCTGAAATGAATTCCTTGGATTTGGGCTTGGAATGCCTTTTCAATGGTTTGATCACAGGTGCATCTAGTTGGTTAACTCTCCCCAACAAATGCCAAACCATCATAACAAGTTGTTTCTGATTTGTAGCTAAAGCTTTAAGCTCTTGTGACATATCAATACTTGTGTTTGATGAGTTCCTGTGACCCACCATTTCCTCCTTAATATTCACAGACTTAGTCTGATGTTTATCATGAGGAGCACTATCAGCTGTTTTATGATAAACCCTATCCTTCTTTTTGGATTTGGATGAAGGCTTAGGTTTATCACATAGGGATGACTGTGGTACAAACTTAGTCTCAAACTCATTTTTCATTTCATCCATCTGGATTTTAATGAGCTTATCTCTGTTGAGTTTGGAACCCTTTCTGTACCAACAGTCATCAAAAAGATGATTGAATTTACCACATATTTCACATTGCTTATTCTTCATCTTGAATTGATCAACTGCTGATGTGGAAACTACTGAAGGTGTGCTCTTCAGTACTTTCCTCCTTTTAGTACTTTTGTTTAGTACTGAAGGATCTGTAACAACTGAAGACTTGTTGTTCGGCTGTTCTCTATCAGCAGTTGTTAATCATTTTATTTCAGCTGATTTGAAATGCTTTTCAGATGTTGTGACTTGCCCTTCAGTACTTGAGGTACTTTGAGGGACAACATCTGAAGTACTCAGCTTCATGTGCTTATCAGTAGTTAACCCATCAGCCAATTGATTTGCTGAGGTATCAACACTGATTTCATCTTGTGATTTTGGGTGATCACTTGAGGATGATGCACATGATGATGTGGTTTGGAAATTACTTTCACCTTCAGATTTTACTATTGGTTTTGGAGTAAAATCTGTAGGTGGTGCAATGTGGTTGTAACCTATTCCAAACTTCACATTCGAAGCAGATTGCTTGCTGAGTAGCATTTCAAATCCCTTGCAGGATGATACCCAGCGATCACACTCAACTTGGGTAACTGCAAATTTTTCTTTGAGATCTTTATGGTTCTCAAGAATGACCTCTAGCTTAGCCTTTTCATCATTTAATTGGCATTTAAGCTTATAAATCTCATCATCTTTATCCTTGAGGACAGACTCATATTCAGCTTTTCTTTTGGAAAGGGTTTGCTCAAGCTCTAGATTTTGATTTATTAAAGCTACATTTGCCTCTCTAATAGAGATAAATGCAGCTATGCAAGATTAAGAACATAGCTTGGCCTTAGCCTCAGAGGATACCTGGGTTACCTATGATGAAGATTCATTGGAGCATGAACTATCAGTAGATTCCAGGGCCATGAGAGCTAGATTCCCAAAAGGATGTTCACCACCATGTTGACCATCACCAGCAAATTTGCTCATTACCAGAGAGATCATCTGGTAAACTGGTCCAGTCAACAATACCAGGGGTGAAGAAGCTGTGATGAGGTTGTGATTGAGATGATTGAGATGGTAGAGGCTCAGGTAGGGCTTGAGGTTGTTGTGCAATAGGAACTTAAACCGGATTTGGTGTGGCATGTAATAGCAGGGATATGGATATGACATTGGACCCTGAGGGACAAAATATGCAGGAGATATAGGTTGTGAATGATGACCAGAACTAGCAGGATGTTGCCCTCTGTTTTGTGGACTATTGCTTGGAAAAGTCACAAAGGGTGCAGAGGAGTTAGATCCAGATGATCTACACTCTCTTGCAAAGTGTCCAAGCCTGTGGCATTTGTGACACCTCAACTTACTCTTGTCAAAACCAACTTTGGTTTTGCCAGAGAGTCCTGAAAATTTCCTACCAGTTCTCTTGTAGAACTTTTGAGATCTGATATTAATCAAGGCCATTTGGCTCAGAATATCCATCTCTTCTAAGTCATCATCAGCAATACCCTTTAAATCATCCATAATGAAACACAAATTTTCACTATTACAGCCTGACTGACTGTCACACTAACAAATGCATGATCTGAACCGTTTGAAGAAAAACTATATGCTCATCATAATTGCTTTCTGATGCAGCATATTCTGACTCGTGACCAACCAAGGCAGTGTTCCCTGGTACAAAGTCATCAGTGAGCTTTCCTGATGATGCCAGTTTCCTTTTCTGCTCTATCTCTCTTTCAAATGTAAGCAGTTTCCCATGGAGTTGGGTGAGAGATAGACTATCCAGATTTGCACTGGAGCGTAGGACAATGGTATATGTGTCCCATCTCTCAGGCAGTGATCTGAGGAATCTGTTGTTCATCTGACTATTAGTGTATTCATGTTTGATCATTTTCAGCTCAGAGATCAAACAGGAAAAACGCTCAAACTGTTGAGTCAGTGACTCACCCTTCCTATGAGAGAATGTCTCATATTGTTGGGCAAGGATTTCTTTGTTGTTTGCTAAGACCTTATTTGTTCCACAAAATTGTTCCTTCAATGCATTCCAGAGGTCATGAGCAGTTTCATGATGCATAAGCCCATAATAGATTTCATTCGGCAGTGCCATGGCCAGAATTCCATGAGCTTTAGCATCAATCTCAAACAATTTTCAATCCTCATCTGAGTATTGTTCCTTCTTCTTTGGAACCATTTGGTTGGTTTCCAGATTATTCACCATAGGCTTGTGTGGACCATGTACCAAAGATGTCCAATAACCTGAACTGTTAACAGACAGGTGATGAAGCATTCTTCGTTGCCATATGTTATACTCAGTCCTAACCAGCATCGGAGTCTTGGTTGAGGAACCGGTATAGTGAGGGTCATTAGAAGGAGTAGTCATTCTCAGATTCAACCAAATTCAATTAAGTTTTAACTGATTTAGTGCAAATCACAACAAACTCAATATGAACCAAGAGAAAACTCAAAGTAGATAAACGAAAGCAGCAGAAATTCAATGATCTATAACCAATTCTTGCAAATATGTTAATTCAATCAAACATAGATATCGAATAGCAGTTTCAATGATCAATTGTTAGATCGATCAATGATTAACCATGCTCTGATACCATTTGTTAGGATCAGTGATCTGAGTTTGATTAAGTAGAGAGTATTGCAGCGGAATTCGAACAATGAATTAAACAATTCACAAGAACACAATTGATATTCAATGTAACAGTAAATGGTTATAGAAAAAGAGAATTCTGCAAAAGAGATATTTCATTCATATGCTTTCGTGGTGGCTCAATGTCACGCTTTACAATTAGGTCAACATTCCTTATATAGGATATGTGACGTCTACTGATGTCACTTGATAGTGACATCTAATAGAATTATTCAAACTACTGAAACTATGCAAACTACTGATAATGTTCTCAACTACTGATTACATCACAGAGAATGCTTAAGTACAAAAACATAAAACTACTGAAACTAAAACTACTGAAAAGTAAATTACAAGTACTGAAAGGAAACCATCACAACTACTGAAGTTGATAACTTCAGCTGTTGTGACAACTACTGATCACTTTGGTCTTTATACTTTGTTCTTGAAACTTTGTTCTTCAGACTTTTACTTTCAGACTTTGTCTTCAGTAGTAGTCTTCAGTTCTTGTCTTCAGACTTTGTTCTTCAGACTTTTACTTTCAAACTTTGTCTTCAGTAGTAGTCTTCAGTTCTTGTCTTCAGACTTTGTTCTTCAGACTTTTACTTTCAGACTTTGTCTTCAGCTGATAGCTTCAGACTTTGTCTTCAGTACTTTACTTTCAGACTTTGTCTTCAGCTGGTAGCTTCAGACTTTGTCTTCAGTTCTTTACTTTCAGACTTTGTCTTCATCTGATAGCTTCAGACTTTGTCTTCAGTTCTTGTAATCAGCTGATGTCTTCAGCTGTTGTGATCTTCTTCAGCAGTTGTAATGTCTGTGGGACTTAGAGGTTTTTCTGATCAGGCTCATTGGTTCTTTTGGTCCAACATGTTCTTAGTTTCTTATTGTGGTTAATCCAGTCCTACTGTTTGATTAAGTTTAGTTAATCTCCTCTTTGTGTTGTTGTGTTGTAATTGACCCCCTTCACCGGTCCTGCAGTAAGTTTGATAATATTTTAACATTCAACTTCTTTTCACTAAATCTCATTTTTATAGTTCCTTCTGCACACATTTAATAATTGTGTTAGAGGTAGCCAAGAACGGTCTACCTAGAATAATAGTTGGTTATGTGTTCTTGACACAATCCAACACTAAAAAGTCAACTGGGTAATACAACTCTCCTACCTTCACAATCACATCCTTTACAATCCCCCTAGGACATATGGAAGTCTGGTTAGCCAATAACACATAGGTGTGGACTCTTTGTAATTGACCAAAGTCATACTGATCATACAAACTCCCCTGTAAAATGTTCACCTTTAACCCAAGATCCAGTAGTGCTTTATCCACTTTACACTTGCCCACTTGTACTAAAATAGCAAGTGTTCCTGGATCTTGGAGTTTAGCCTCGATTGTGTGCTTATGAATGTTTGTGTGTGTTCGGGTGTGTGTTTTTGGTGGGTTTTAGGTGTTGAACCTATAGCACCGGGTTTAAAGGAAGTCTTACCCGAAAAGGCTGCAAAGGTGAGTTCTAGAACTCCCATTTTACTTGTTTTAAACTGCTTTGGGGCTAGAAAGGCATGTATGAACTTTTTATAAATGTTGGGTTTCATACCCGTAAGTGTTCATGTGTGTGATTGCGGGTGGGGTTGGATTTTGGGCTATGTATGTGTTTCATGATGTTATGGTTGTGCCTCTAAGGCTTAGAATGTATGATTTAAGCTTAGAATATGATAAATGGTGTTTAGGGACCGAATTATGATGTTAAATGTACCCTAGGCTGCTCATGCGCCCAAATAGTAGCTCATACTCCTAAGTTTTAGAATAACTGCTTAAGTGTTCCAAATGCAGATGAACATTGACAAATGCGTATGAGCGTTGACAAATACGAATGAGCATTGACAAATGCGGATGAGCATTGACAAATGCAGATGAGCATTGACAAATGCGGATGAGCATTGACAAATGCGGATGAACAAAGGTTAATGTGGTTGAGTAAAAGTCAACGCGTATGAGTAAAGAGGAAATGCGGATGAACAAAGGTTAATGCAGATGAGTAAAAGTCAATGTGGATGAGTAAAGAGGAAATGCGGATGAGTACATGTCAATGCGGATGAGTAAAAGTCAATGCGGATGAGTAAAGAGGAAATGCGGATGAGTAAATGTCAATGCGGATGAGTAAAGAGGAAATGCGGATGACTAAAAAGGAAATGTGGATGAGTAAAAGGAAATGCGGATGTGAAAAGAAATGTGAATGAAGAAAAACAAATGCGGATGAAGACTTAGAATATTTTTTGACTTTTTGGGGAAAAAGTGAAATGTAGGCTTTGACTTGGGAGGTTCCTGGGGGTTCATGTAAGCTAACTTTTGAGGTCATAGATGATGTGATGGGCATTGTATGATGATGATATGATGTATGATTGATGCTTTTGCATGATGGTATGTATGATGTATGTTATGTATGTATGATGATGCCCTGTATAGTGATGTTGTATGTGTATGTTGATGTTCCTTATTATGTATGTTTATTTTCCCGTGGCTTTACGTTGAATGTTAATTAAGAAATGAAAGTATTATATATCATAAAGTGGAAGATAATGAAAAGAGGAACGTAATGTAAGAATGAATGCATTAATGAACGAAGGAAAGTAAAGTAAGCCTTGCAAGCCTTGTATGTGGAAACATGCCTAATGAAGGGTGTTAGTTCAACGGTGTGCGGGTTAGCTACCCCAAAAGGATGCACACTGGGGTCCGTCTTTATGACCGACCATTTGTATAGAACCTTTGTCGCTTACCCTAGGTACTGTGGTCAGTCTGTTGTGTGTCATGACGGGGAGTCAATGATAGACCTCGTCCCAGTATCTGCTTTATGCATGACGGTGGGGTATAGCACATGACAATGGTACACCTGAATTTACCCTAGGTACTGTGGTCAGGCTGCTGTGCGCCATGATGGGGGGTCTATGATAGACCCCGGCCCAGTACCCGCTTTATGCATGACGGTGGGGTAAAGTTCATGGTTTTGGTATGGAATGTAAAGAAGTAAAGATGAACGTATGAATGAAAGTAATCTATGAAAGTGAATGAAAGTGAATGATAATGACGTATGATAAGTGATCGGAAGTTAATGAATGAATGATGAAGATAATTATGATATTATCTATGTGTATGTATTATGCATGATCACGTACGAAAGTAAAGAACGGTTTTAATGAAAGTAAAGTATGTTTTACTTAAAACTAGAACTCACTCAGCAACGCTGACTTTTTTTATGCATTTTCCAGTTGGCAGGTAAAGTTGTTGAGGATGGCACGGGGCGGCTACTTGGCTCTTTTGGATGGCATTCTTTTGTTTGATCTTTTTGCGTTGTAATGCAAACGAACGATGTTTTGAAATGATTGTATTAACTTGCAAAAGCATTTATAATGAAATGAAAAGTTATTTTAATGTTCTGCTACAATGTTTTATGAAAGTTAAATGTAATTATATGGTTTATGTGCAATCATTAACCAGCTGTGAGCGTCCCGGGAACGGGGTCTTACAGTGGTGGAGTCTGTTCAACCCTAGAAACCTCAGATAATGTTTGAGAACTTACTGTACTGGTGTTTGCACTGTATGTGTTTTGGGAATTATAAGTTTCCAGGTTGACTTGATTAAAATTAGATGACTTACCTAAATATCTTATTACTAAAACTACCTCAGATAAATGTGCAACTAATTGTGTGGTGTGTTCTGCCAAGACTTGATGATCTTTCGCCTGGCTATCTTGTTGCTGCACAACTTCTTTAATCAAACTTGTCAATTCCTTGATAGCTAACCGGATATCATCCGATTTAGATTGACCCATTTGTCGACACCTTCGATTCTGCCAGTCGTCCTAATAGCTTTCTTCACCATTTAAACCTCTTGAGTGGTGACCTTGATTGTAATTGTTTGGATAGTCTTGAGCCCAATGACCAAATTCTCCATAACACATACATGGCTTATAATAGTCTTGACCTTCATCATAATACATGTCCATTAAAAACCTACACACGTACATGACCTCGTGTAATACTGAACAAGGAAACTAAACTAAAAGAAACTAAAAACAAAGTTCACGTGAAAATATTTTTGGAATAATTTTACTAAAATAAAAGAACTAACTAAGCTAAAACTAAAACTAAGCGCACCGATTCCCCGACAACGGCGCCATTTTGATAGACCGCCGTTTAGTCTTTCAAAAACCTAATTAACCTAGGTAGCTAGGGTAAGTAAGGTATTGTATCCACAGAGGAATCAATAGTTAATTTTAGCTTCTATCTATGTTCTAAATGATTTAAAGACTGTCAGGACCGTGTACGTGTGAAATACTAACAAATTTTATGTTTATACTGAATCAAATAGTACGGAATCCTATTTGATTGGCGATCCAATCAGTGAGAACGATTACTCGTTCGATATAAGATTGAAACTAAACATTATGAACAAATAGGAACTGATCAGGAATGATCTATGAACTTGGACAAGCTTTCTTGGACGTTTTGGATGACTAGGGTTCATGAAAATATCAAGTGTTCCTCAATTGTTATGTTTTTCCACGAATTAGGTGGTATTTATAGGTTATTGGTTTCCATTCGTACGACTGAACCATTAGCATGGTTCAGTCGTGCGACTGAATCATGCGATTGAGTAATACGTACTACTGAACGTTCAGTTGTGCGACTGAGTTAATCTTATGTCTCAATCATACGACTGATCCAGTCTCCTGGTTCAGTCGTGCGACTGGTCCAGAAGCATGATGTATTCATGCGTATGGTCCATAAGTACTCATCCAACTAGGTCGAACACATTACTTAATCATTATTGACTTAGAATTGTGTACAACAACCTCAAACCTATATAATAAGTTCATTATACTTTAACACAATAATAATAAGAAATATTAAACATTGATAAACATCAACCACATATTATATTTCATTGAACCAATTCATTACATATGTATAAGACATGAAAGACTTTTACATTTAAGCTCATAAACTAGGTACACATGTATCTACAACCTTCCCCTTCGACCTAGTTTCCTCCTTCGTCTAACACTCTTCACATGTTCTTGGAACATCTTGTACTTCTCTTTTGTAACTCCTGCATGTATTTCAAATGCAAAGCAGAATCTTATCACATGTTGGAACTGGAAAGATTGTACAATATCCTGTGTGTCATAGAACAGTGGCCACTTGTATAATGTTGGACCAAAAGAACCAATGAGCCTGATCAGAAAAACCTCTAAGTCCCACAGACATCACAACTGCTGAAGAAGATCACAACAGCGGAAGACATCAGCTAATTACAAGGTCTGAAGACAAAGTCTGAAGACAATATCTGAAGATTTCTACTAAAGACAAAGTCTGAAAGTAAAGTACTGAAGACAAAGTCTGAAAGTGAAGTACTGAAGACAAAGTCTGAAGCTATCAGCTGAAGACAACGTCTGAAGTAAAAGTCTGAAGAACAAAGACTGAAGACAAAGACTGAAGACCAGAGTGCTCAGTAGTTGTCACAACAGCTGAAGTTATTAACTTCAGTAGTTGTGATAGTTTTCCTTTTCAGTACTTGTAATTTATCTTTTCAGTAGTTTATAGTTCCAGTAGTTTTAGTTCAGTAGTTTTATGTTTTTGTACTAAGCACTCTGAGATGTGATCAGTTGTTGAGAACATTCTCAGTAGTTTGCATAGTTTCAGTTGTTTGTATAAATCTGTTAGATGTCACTATCAAGTGACATCAGCAGACGTCACATTCCTTATATAAGGAATGTTGACCTAATTGTAACATGTGACATTCAACCACCATGAAAGTATTTGAATGAAATATTCCTTTTGTAGAATTCTCTTTCTCTCTCTCTATAACCGTGTGCTTTTCTATTGAATATCAATTAAGTTCTTGCTAAATTGTCTAATTCATTGTTCGAATTCCACTGCAATCTACTCTAATTGATCAAACTTAGATCACTGATCCTAACATATAATGTGTAGACATCTTTAGCTGACAAGTTTGTAAGCCACATTGGGTCAAATACCCGGATAGTATCAATCTTTCCATCTCTGTTTAGCACTATGATCGCTTCGCCCGTTCGCCAGTCATAATACCACCATCTGAAGTGTGGAGTGAAGTCCTGAGGCATTTCCCATAAGGGAATGTTTGACATCGTGCATGGGGGACTCCACTTCAGCACCACTTTAGATCTTCCAGTTATGGAATCCACTTCAGAGTTGTTAATGAACCTTTTCGGTTGTTGAGGTCTAAAGTTTACCCACCTGGTGTGGTATTCCTTCTTCAATGCAGCCTCGAACCATCCTGACATCTTCCTCGGATTTGCATACAGAAGATCTAAACATGCCAGACGGTTGAGCTCAAAACTAGGAAGAGTCTTCAGATCATGAGGATATCTAAAGTACTCGATTCCTTTCTCTCTCTTAACAGCATAGACCTCTAAGTCTTCCAAATACGCCCATACTATAATTTTGCCTGACACTTTCTCATGTCTTTTGACTTTTTAGAGCTTTGGGTAGGCATTCTGCTTTGGCGGAGCGCGTTGGGATTTCATCTCTGCAAAACAAGCTGCCCATTCAGCTTTCTTCAAGTCGACATTAGCGTCCGAATCTTGGGTTGTGCTTTGTTCTTTCTTTTTTTCTTTCTCCACTTCATCCAATTTTTCAAAAGTACCACTGTCAAATGTTTCACCCAAAGTTGGGGATAACATGTCCTTCCGGATTAGTGTACTGTGGATAGTGTTTGCAGTGACATCTTCTATCTCAATCTCATCTACATCGTTCAGCTCATCATCACTTGTGACATCAACTTTTGGAGCGTCTTTGACCAACTCATCAGGATTCAATCTGAATATTTTAGTGAGTTTTTCATCAATTGGATCATGAATAATCTCTCCCTCTTCTGGAGTGTAGCTTACAGATCTGCTGACTATCCCTTGAAAGTCAATAATCATTGTAGGTTGAGTCTTAACTTGCTGAAGAGGTTCGACATCATACTCGTCTGTCTGTTGAGCTTCATCTGTTTGGTTAAACATTAAGCACATCACAAATAAGTCATTATACAAAGCATTAGAAACATACACAAACATAGATGATTGTTAATTACATAATTTGTAATATATAATTCAAGTACAAAAGTTCTTTAAATACAAAGACATCTAATATTTACTTTTGTGTTGACCCGTTGGTTCTTCAGCTGGAGGAGCTAAGGATAAGGCTCCTTCATCTTGGCTTCTTTTCGTGCGCCTCTCCTGTGCATGAGGATTTGAGGCTGACGCAGACACATCACCTTCCTGATCATCGTCATCCTCTTTATCTTTGCCACTCGGTCGTCCCTCATCATCATCTTCCTCAGAATCATCTTCATCCTCATCATCATCATCATCATCATCACCATCATCATCACCATCCTTTATCTTTAATGGCTTGCTCTTTAATCCTTTGAGCTTTAGCAGTATCCTATTATTCTTCTTCTCAAGCTCCTCTATCCTCTTCACCGAAGCCAACACCAGCTCATTTTGACTTGTAAGTGCATGGTGGGCTCAGCCTAGAGCTCTCTCATATTAGTCACTCTTCTCGCTGAGCTCCACAATCTTCTTTGCTTTAGCTATATTCAACTCCATCATCTTGTGTAGCTGAGTAGCCCTTAGCTCATCAATGGCAAGCATCCTTAGCAAAATGCTATTGAGGTTAGCAAGTTGTTCTTCTAACCTGATATTGGGTAGAGTGGGTCTAGCTATAAATGTAAAGTGGGTGGAAGGACCTGCTTGGTCATTAGTGGTGGTAGTAGTGGATGTGGTGAATATGGGAGGTGGAATTGGAGTGTGATGTGGTGGAATGGCTGTGGTAGTGGGAGCTGTGGTGGTGGTGGAAGGAGATGTGGTAGTGGTGGTGGCTGAAGTGGTAGTGGTAGTGGGAGGAGTGATAGTGGTAGTGGTGGTCGATGTGGCAGTGGAAGAAGATGTGATCAAAGTAAACCTAGTCCTCTTGCTCTTCTTCGTGTGGGGATGGGCCATTCTCTTCTTCTTGGAGCCCTTTGCAATAGGCACTCCTCCTTGGCTGCTGGGCTGGTCAGGGGTGTAAGTAGGATCAGTAACATCATCAGCAGCACCCCTCGACTTAGCCAGGCGTCGGCCAACCGCCTCTATCCCTCTGTCTGTGGCCACAACTCGGCTCCCAACAGTCCTCACTAGAGGCACATCATCCGACTCCTCTTCTTCATCTAACAAAAAGTCCGAGTGGATAGCAACCTGCTCAGACCCACCTGGAGCAGAAGAAGTACAAGGTGGAGGTGGTGAAGATATAGTAAAAGTGTCGATGGCACGTGAAGAGCTGGGACCTGCATCTCCCCCACCTTGACTGTCATCATGGTCATCATCGTCGTCGTCGTCTTCGTCTGTGGCTGCCATGATGGGCTCAATATCAGAATCACTGTCATTGTGATGCCACTTTTTACAAAAGGGTACCACGTAATCCTCATAGGCCAGATGGCCAAACAGTCTCCTGACTGGGGGTTTCACCTGCTTCCCCCGGTACACCTTCATCCGACCCAGTGTCGTATCATCCATCACTTCTAACGTAATAGCATCACCCTTCTCCTTAGGCAGCAGAGGAAGCTTCTCATCGATGATCATTTGCAGAAACCATGGATACATGCAGAAGCCTTCCTTGCCTTTGGAGGCCTATGTTCTCTATCAAATACGAGAAGAGCATGCGGGAGAAACTAAATGGGTGATTCAGTACCAGTGCAACGTACGCATTCTGGATTTGGTAAGACATCTCATCAAATCCTCCACGCCTGGAGGCTATGCACTTGTGGATCATATGTGCTAAATACTCGAACTGAGGGAACATGTTGCTCTTGTTCAGTACGCCAGCATTAATGTCACCCTCGTACTTGATCCTCAGAAAGCATCCACGAACAGTTAAGGGATGTAGCTTGGTTGGATGTGCTCCGTCTTCCTCCGGATCCAAGACCCTCCTCAGGTCGTCTTCAGAGATCTCAATGTCTTGTCCAAAAATAGAGCTTCGGATATGGTAACGCTCAACCGATCGGTCAACTGAGGCACCTTCCCAGAAGGCCTGCTGAATAGATTTGTATGGAGTGCATGGGGTAGAAATAGCCTTGTAGATCCTCGATCTATGCAGGAAGACAATAATCCCTGTGAACTCAGAAGCGTTCCTAGATGTAGCATCAAGATGAGCACAAATGTTGTGCTTAGTGCTCATAGTCCATCTCTCAGTCATATTGTTGTAACACACGAAACATAAACATTAGAGTTGTGTATAGGAGATGACAATTGAAACTTAAGTTGTTTTGATCATACTGGTTCAATCATGCAATTGAACCATAAGATTGAGTTCAGTCGTGCAATTGAGCTTGTGGCTGAGTTCAGTCATGCGATTGAGCTTGCGACTAAACTTAGTCGTGTGTTAAGCCATGCGGTTGAGTCAGTCATGCGAGTGAGTGACCGAATGATTCAATCGTGCGATTCAATCTTGCGCCTGGCTCAATCGTACGACTGAGGTTCATTCGGAGTGTTCATTCGCATATAGTTCTGTTTGACACTCCAACCTTGAATCTTGGTCAAATCTTGATGTTAGACGTTGTGTTTAAACTCATTTGACTCGCAAACATTCTAAATAGCACCTAATGTCCTTTAAATCAATGATTATGTCCATTTAAGTGGTCTATTTGAGGAGTTTTACTGATTTCTTGATTTTAGTCGATTAAGTCAGTTAGAGTTTGATTTCACCGGTCATTTTGATCAATTTCAGTCTCACAATACCTGTAGATGAATGATAAATCGGTTAGGAACAAAATTAGCAAGTAATCAAGGTAAAATGAAATTTGGGCAGAGTGTCTACGTATGAGAGTTTCTTGAATGCTTTGAAGGGTGGTGAGAAATGCGACCGACTCACCCCTCCTTTTATACTATCTTAATGTTCAGTCATACGACTGGACCTATACGCATGCTTCATTCGTGCGACTAGGGTTCAGTCGTGCGACTAGTAGTCGTACAATTGGTTCATCCTTATGGTCCAATCGCATGGATGCCCATACTCATAGTCCAATCGTATGATTGCCCCATACTCATGGTCCAATCGTATGATAGCCCCATACTCATGGTCCAATCGTATGATGGCCCCATACTCATGGTCCAATCGTATGATCGCCCCATACTCATGGTCCAATCGTATGATCGCCCCATACACATGGTCCAATCGTATGATCGCCCCATACTCATGGTCCAATCGTATAATTGCCCCATACTGACGGTCCGATTGTGCGATTGGCTCATGCTTATGAGTTTGACCTCATACACTTTCACAAACTTAAAGTTTTACCTTTTGATATAACATTATGAACACCGATCATCTCATACATGACCTTTTTATAATTTAAAACCATTTGATCACCTCAGACGTGATCCTTTTAATTTAAAACCGATTGGTCACCTCAAACGTGACCACTTTTAGTGAGTGATGCGTAGATTAGATCTAGTTGTATAGTTCGACTTTTACCTAACAAAAGACAAAAAAAATAGAAAAACGACTTGAAGTTAAAGACAAAACAGAACATATTTTTGTGTTTTTTATTAGAGATAGATTGAAATCTTTTAGAAAAACATCTAACAATTTTTTCTTCCTGAACAGCATAGCTTCAAGTTAATTTGATCATTTCTGGAACAATTCATTATGGAATCATATAGGTGTATCAGAATCATTTGGGACATTTTGATAAAACGTTTTGATGCTAGATTCTTGTTTTGATCGAGAGTTAATAAATATTTTAGGAAATCATACTAGAGCTATAAGATGCACATAATGATTTTGACTGTCAAGAGTTGCAGCCATGATGATTGTTAGTATGTTTGTCCTCTTAAATCCATACACAGAATTTTGACTCATTGGTGATTAGTTAGGTTTAATTATTTCAACAAGCATTTGTGGATCCCACACTTATATGGTAATCAACATTCCTCAGGAGATTTTTAAGTGGTCTATGGGTATTTGACAAGAAGAGACTATTCTAAGAGCTTTCAAAGAGATGCCAAGCCTCAGGTCAGTGCCATCGCACAGCAGAGAAGCGCAAACAACAATGAATTCTAGAATATTTAGGTTATGCTTATCCTTAGGTCAGTGCCACCGCACAGCATAGAGTCACACAACCTATCTTGTTAGAGCATTTATTTTTGTTTTCCCACATAACACACCAACAACATATGTTATTAGCTTGATTGCTTTTAGCATTTTTTACATGTGCTTTTAGCATTTTTTACATGTGCTTTGCTCATTTTTTATGGTCATCCGCACACATTTGTGGCGTTTATTTTGCTCGTCACCCCTTATTGCAAATGCATTGATTGTGTTAACCAGGGATAAGATGGGAACCCACCGCAAGTTGAACAACTTAGTTTGAATTTAAATCACCAATGAGGTCTACTCATCTATTGTGTTAAATCTACCGACATATCATATAATGGACTAGCAACTTCTAGGTCTACTTTCTCTATGCTAGCTCTGTAGCAGAATAGTTTTACTATCATTTTTCCTTTTATTTTGCTTAGACTTCTCGGACTTATACTTTGAATTTTGCATCCTAATCATTTAAGTTCTTTTGAAGTCCTAAACAATTTGTTTCCTGTGTACTATCATTTTCCATAGACTTTGAATCAAAATCACATATTTGATTTCATTTCTATTAGCTAAGCTACCCTCCTCCCTTGTTTTTTTAAGTAATAATAATACACAAATTAAATACTAGACAAAACTATTCTCCCCCCAAAATTCTAAAACCTAAAATCTTTTTGTGTTTTTGGATTTTAATAGACAAGAAAATAAGACAAAGAAAATAAATAAGAAAAATTAAGAAAACGTGTCGGACTACGAACTTTCTTCTTCTAGAATCACATCACTTTTCTTTTTCACATCATTAACCTCTAAAAGATATAAAAACCTCAGTCTATCAAATGCTTTTGTGTAAAGATCAGCGCGTTGAAAATTCGTATTAATTTTAACATATATTAATTGTTTTTCAAAACAGTCATGTATAAAGTGATACTTAATACCGATGTGTTTAGTTTTAGTGTGTTGGACCGTATTTTTGGTGACAACAATAGCAGCAGAACAGGGGTGTTAGAGAATTTCAAACCGTAGTCACGCATTTGTTGTTGAATCCAAATGATTTGTGAACAGAAACTTGTAGTAGCAACATATTCAGCTTCACAAGATCACAAAGCAACTGATGTCTGATTCTTACACTGCCAGGTGACTAACCGTCTACCAAAGAACTGATATCCCACAGATGTTGACTTGTAATTCATCTTGCAACCACCATAGTCCGAGTCACTATACGATGTAAGCTCAAAGTCATCCTTATGAGGATACCACAACCCGAGTGTTGGAGTACCCTTCAGATAACGAAAGATTCTTTTAACCCCGATGAGATCATTTACTTTTGGTTTCGCCTGATATCCGGAGCAAAGAAATGTGGCGTACATGATATCGGGACACGAGGCTGTGAGATACATGAGAGATCCGATCATTCCTCTATACATGGTGGCATTAACCAGATCACTATTTTCGTTGGGTGCCACATCATAGTTTGTAGCAAGTGGAGTTCTAGCTACTGAAGCATTTTCCATGTCGTCGACTGAGGATATCACCTACATACTTGGTCTAATGTAGGAAGATTCCCTTTGGTGTCTGATCCACCTATAAGCCAAGAAAAAACTTCATCTCCCCCATGGCACTCATGTCAAACTCTGCTTTCATTACAGATTCGAATTCTTTATATAATTCTTCATTTTTGGAACCAAAGATTATGTCATCAACATAAATCTGTACTAGCAGTAAATCCCCATATTTTACTTTGATGAACAATGTACAGCCAAGAACTCCTCTACGAAAACCGTGTTTCACAAGATGAGTGGAGAGTTTCTCATACCAAGCTCTAGGGGCTTGATGGAGCCCGTAGAGAGCCTTGTCCAGCTTGTAAACTCTATCCCGATGATAAGGATCCTTAAATCCTTCGGGTTGACTGACATAGACCATCTCATGGATTTCACCATGAAGGAATGCACTCTTCACATCTAGTTGATAAACTTTAATCTTCATGTAGGATGCATAGGATAGAAATATACGTATTGCTTCCATCCTTGCCACTGGTGCAAACACTTCATTGTAATCTATGCCTTCGACTTGTCGAAATCCTTAAACTACAAGTCGAGCCTTATTCCTGATTATGACCCCTTGGTCATCTTTCTTGCACTTCAGCACCCGTTTAGTGCAAATCACCTTAGCACCTTTTGGTTTGTCCACAAGGGTCCATACTCCTAACTTCTTGAACTGTAGGAGTTCTTCATGCATTGCACTGACCCATGCCTCATCGTTTAAGGCTTCACTCACATATTTTGGCTCAAGTTGAGACATAAAACATCGATATACACCATCGTGAAGATATCCATTTTCTATTACCGAGGCATAATCAGCCGAGTACAGCTGATTTCTAGTCTGTACTCCCAATCGAACATACCCAATGACTTTGTCCAAGGGATGATAAACATTTAGCTGAGATTCGAGAGTTGTTGGAACAGCTACCTCATTATCCAGATTGTTAAAGTCAGGTTCAGCATCTGTAGCTATGGAGTATAAGCTTCCGAAGTGTCAGAGGCATCAGGATTTGATGCTTATGTACTTTCATTGGTGGGAACCTGTTTCTCCTGGTCCACATTGGTAGTCTCAATGCTTCATCATCAAATGAAGACTCTCTTACTTCAAGGTCTCCCCCTAAAGGGCTATAAGTATCATCTAATGGAACATTTGATGTCGAGTCTGGTGGAGGAGTGTTAAGAACGTTGTACATCATCCTAGCAGAAAGCTCGTCATCAGTATGAGAAGGTGGCAGATTGAAGGATTTAAAGAATCCATCATAGTCAAAGAAGAATGAGGGTCTTTTCCCAGCTGGGGGTGGTGTATCTTTGAATGTCAACATTACACCACACTTCTACCTGACCCGTTGAGTTGTTGTAAACTCTCTTGTCTGGTATGCTATATCCGAGAAAGATACCTTCTTCTACCTTCTCGCTGAACTTCCCAGTCTGAGTCTTCTTCAACAATGTGCATGGTGTGCCAAACAGTTCTAGATACTCCAAGTTAGGTTTACGTCGCTGGAGTAGTTCATAACATGTTTTCCCATGTCGTTTGACTACTAAGACTCGATTGAGTGTGTAATAAGCATTCGCCACTGCCTCATTCAAGAATTGAATAGGCAGTTTCTAGTCAGCTAGCATTGTCCTAGCAGTCTCTATCAAGCTACGATTCTTCCTTTCAGCTACGTCGTTCATCTATGGAGTGTAGGCAGAGGTTAATTGATGAACAATTCCCCTTTCTCTACAGTATGCCTCCATCCACTGATTCTTAAATTCTGTGTCGTTTTCTGATCGAACCTGCCTCACTTTCAGCTTGTAGAGTGATTCCAATGTAGTTACCAGATGTTTGAATGATTCAAAATTTTCTGATTTGGCTTTCAAAAACATCACCCAAGAGAATCTTGAGTAATCATCTATTACTATAAAGCAGTACAGATCTCCGACAATGCTCTTTGTGCTGACAGGGCCAAACAGATCCATGTGCAGAAGCTCGAGAGGCATATCAATAGAATTAACTTTCTTTGCCTTGTGAGCCTTCTTGGTTTGTTTCCCTTTCTTACATGCTATGCAGAAATCTGGAATCTGGAAGTTCTTGACATTTACACCATTCACTAGATCATTCTGAACCAAATGATTCATCTTCCTAGGATTGATGTGTCCCATTCTCCTATGCCATGAGACGGAGTCCCTCTCAGTTGCCTTTGACAAGAAGCATTGAACCGTGTGATCAGTTGTGGATGCTGTTGATAGATCCAAGACATACAAGTCGTTATATCTTGAAGCTGACATAAGAACCTTATCCTCCTCAATCACATAGTCCTTCTTCAACATGTAGCATTTCTTGTTGTCAAATACAACCTTAAATCCTTTATCACAAATATGGGAGACTGAAAGTAAGTTGTTTTGTAGTTGTTGAACGTAGTTGACCTTGTCAAACTTTACTTTCTCATTTCCCATTTCGCCTTGTGACGTGATGTAACCTCCTTTGTTCCCAATAAATGAAACAAGTCCCCCTTTGATTTGTTTGACATTGAAAAGGAGAGATGAATTTCATGTCATGTGCCTAGACGCCCTACTATCAATAATCCAGGTATTAGTGATAGCGCTGTAGCGGACACCCTGCACAGTTAAAGAAACTTGTTAGTTTAGATTTGGGACCCAAGCCTTAACTGGGTTGGGTAACCCAGAGGAATCACACATCATAAACTCAACCCATTGACCTTTAGAGGATGAGGGCATATCTTTCTTCTTATCGTTCTCACTATCAGATACTATACTTGATTTTTCTTTCCATAAGCCAGTTTTGTGTAAGGCTTGTTTGTGGTAAACAGACAACTGACTTATGGTTTGAACTTTAGGTTCACTAACACTCTTAGGTGGAGTGTTAGATCTTAGTTTAGAAAAATTTGGTTTTGTATCATAAAGTTCAATTTTCTTTCTGGTCGTCTGATAGTAAGGACAATTAGTAGAAATATGTCCTCATTTTCCATAACTGTAGCAAGATCTTGCATCAGTAGATTGAAGAAAACTTTTATGTGATGTTGAGTTTAGTGAAGGTGGAGATGTGTCTTGTTTGGTTTTGTCACTACTCTTTTAGATGTTCCATCCTTATTAAAAAAATTAAATGTTTTAATGTTTTGAACATCTTTAACTTGCACTTTGGTTGGACTTTGATGATTAATACATTTGTGGTTAACTGGTTTAGTCAGCTTGGGTTCTATAATAGACATTTGTGAACCTGACTTTAAATTAACCCTTTTAAATTCATCATCTAAATTCTTAACTGGAATCTTGCCTTTTGATTTCAAAGTAGACTCCTTCTGTTTAGTGCCCGATTTCATAGGCTTACCTGTGGAATCAGGATCACTAACTAGAGGAGTAGACACCACATGATCCTTAACTAGGGTGTTATTGATAGGTCTACATTTTGTATTCAAGAGGATGTCATGTGGTGGTGGAACTACTTTCTATCCCAAACCTTCCCCATTATTTCGTTCTTTCACTAAGTTTTGAACTATATGAGAAGAACTAGCCCAACTATGTTGTTTTTGTTTTAATGAATTTACCTCGACTTCCAAAACCGCTTTCTCTTTTTTGGTTTCTTCTAAAGAATTTAAATAAAACTTTATATCCTTAGATTGATTTAAGGCAACAATCTCGTTTTCCCTTAGTTGTTTACCCAAAAGTTCTCTCTTTTCTTTAAAACTGCACTCATTTTGTTTTAATATACGATTAGCTTCAGTGTTTTCCCTAAGTTATCATTGTGTTCTAATAACCTAGAAAATTTCATATCAATGTTTTCCCTAAATTTTTCACATTCAGAACAAGCATGTTTTTCAAATAATTGATCTAAAGAACTTACATGTGAGGAGTCAGTTGAATCAGCCATCAAAGCAAAGGTAGACTCTTCTGTTGTGGGAGATTCTTAACTTGTTTCTTTGAGCTCTTCCTCAACCAAGTGATTTATCATGTTCACAGCTTCTTTCGTATCTGACATCACTTGCTCAGCTGCTATGTCACCTTCACTGGCAGATCCATCATCCAATGCTTCGACAAACACAATATTTGATTCTCCAAGAGAAACAAATCGGAAGGACCAGTCTTGTCCTTCATCACCTTGAGCAGTTAGTGCCTAAGTCTCTTTACCTGAAGAACTAGTTCCAATGATGTCTTTGTCTTGACGGTTGAAAGTAGAAAATGGGTTATCATTTCCAGTTTTCTTGGGCTTCACACATTCACGTTTAAAATGCCCCTTTTCACCACAGTTGAAGCAGGTAACTTTAGTTTTGTCGAAACCAAAAGCCGTATATTCATGGCTACTAGATTCTGCCCCGTCTTCTTGAAAAACTTTATAACTCTTCGAACTGCACTTGCTAGAGCCCACATGATGTCCATTCTTTCCAGCTCGTTCTCATCAACTTGCTCGTAGTCTTCATCTGCAAGATGACAATTTCCAATCTTCCCAGCAACTAAACCATCATATGATTGAACCACTATTGCTAGAAGATCCATGTGCTCCTTTGCAACTTGTACTATGATATTACCGAGATTCTCGGTCTTCAACTTCGTAGTATTGGCTTCAGGCACTATGTATTGGGTCCCTGATAACCTAGACGTTTCTGGTCCTGAAGCAGTGGTTTAGGAAGGAGCCGCGAAACTAGACACGAATGCTATTTGTAGTGGTGCTCCTGAACTAGTTGGAGTGGGAACTGAGTTGTAGAGTGAAGGATTCTGAACGTAGGATCCTTTCTTCGACTTGTACTTCATCATCAGTTCTTCCTCTCTTAACTTCAAGATGAAGTCATTTATGTCTAACGTCACAAGAATGTTGTTCTGTCTCAGGTTAGACACAAATGAGTCCTATTTCTCAGGCAAACCATCAGCAAAGCTTGAAACTTTGTCTTCCATTGAGGTGGTTATGCCATGAGTGTGCAACTCACTCATTAGATGATAAAATTTGTCAATAATATCATCTAAGCTATCATTCCCTATCGAAGAGAAGTTATCAAACTCCTTCTTGAGAGCCTTTGCCTTTAGTGCCTTTAACGTCGTGTTTCCATCATATCTCTTCTCTAATGCCTCCCATAACTTTTTGGCCTGCTTGTTCTCAGAAAACTGTGAAAGATGTCTTTCGGGATTGACTGAGTCAACAGGGCATAAACTTTCTTCTCCGCATTAAAGAGTATCTTTTGAGCTTCGCTCATTCCTCCTAATGTCAACTTGACTCCACTTACACTGACTGGTACCGTGTAGCCAGTCTCTATAGAAGTCCAAAGATTTGGATCCACTCCATTTAGGTAAATCTCAAACCGTTGTTTCCACTAAGGATATTCATCTAACATTAACAGCTTTGGCGGTTTATTGTGATTACCAATCTCATTCTCCAGAAGCAGTAGGTTCTGGATGCATGAGTCCTTTCTTGCAGTAAATGCAGTAAACTGATCTCCATTTCTATCAACTTTGTACTTGGAGAACAGGACAGCTTCAATCATGCGAATGGACAAAAAGTATGGATCACTCGTGCGAATGGAGAGTGTGAATGAATTCAATCATGCAATTGGATTAGTCGTGCGTATGAACAGGCCGAATGGAGTCAAACGACTGAAGTTGTTTAGTCGTGCGAATGAGCAGTGCGACTGAGTTCAGTCGTGCGGATGGAGTATACGAATGAGTTCAGTCATGTATATGGGGTATACGAATGAGTTCAATCGTACGAATGAGCTATTCATGCGACTGAAGGCTGTTGTGTTTGGAAAAATCGAATTTTTGACACTTAGACACAAAATACGATTAACCCAGAAACCCTAATCTGCCGTATGAAGAAAAACTTAAACTTTAATGCCTAAAAACGTCAAAAAACACCTGCTGAAGCCAACATGGTGACTCTTTTGATTCAAACATAGATTTTGACACCAAACCTAATTGAATCAAATTCAAAATCAAGAGCCAAGGCTCTGATACCACTTGTCAGGACCGTGTACATATGGAATACTAACAGATTCTGCGGAATCCTATTTGATTGGCGATCCAATCAGTGAGAACGATTACCCAATCAATATAAGATTGAAACTAAACGTTATGAACAAATAGGAACCGATCAGGAATGATCTATGAACTTGGACAGGCTTTCTTGGACGTTCTGGATGGCTAGGGTTCGTGAAAATATAAAGTTTTCTTCAATTGTTATGTTTTTCCATGAATTAGGTGGTATTTATAGGTTATTGGTTTCCATTCATACGACTGAACCATTAGTATGGTTCAGTCGTGCGACTGAATCATGCGATTGAGTCATACGCACAACTGAAGGTTTAGTCGTGCGACTAAGTCAATCTTATGTCTTAATCATACGACTAATCAGGTCTCCTGGTTCATTCGTGCGACTGGTCTATAAGCATGATGTATTCATGTGTATGGTCCATAAGTATGGGCCATTAGCATGAATACTCATCCGACTAGGTTGAACACATTACTTAATCATTATTGACTTAGAATTGTGTACAACAACCTCAAACCTATATAATAAGTTCTATATACTTTAACAATATAATAATATGAAATATTAAACATTAATAAACATCAACCACATATTATATTTCATTGAACCAATTCATTACATATGTGTAAGACATGAAAGACTTTTACATTTAAGCTCATAAACTAGGTACACATGTATGTACAAAGAAGTAAATTATAAAGATGTGATTTGAATGAAAAACATTAGAAACTTAAATGGATTAAATTCAATTATAACGAACATAACCTCTTCTAGACTTCAGGTTCAAGATTTCATATAAAACTCAATTGTTTATTAAACACCACATAGACATAGAGTTCTGAAATCAGTTAAGATAGTAATTGGAGACAGGTTTTTGTCAACAAACCTATACAACTAATCATGTCAAATACTAGTATAATCCAATTATCTAATAAATCAGCATCAAGTCAACCCTCTTCAGTCACCCAATCCACTTCTATGCCTTGTCATCAACCAAAACGCGATTGTGAAGAAAGAACTTGAAAAACTGATAAATTGTTTCTTAACTAAAGCATCAATTTGCTAAACGTTTTTCATCACATAAGTAAATAAAATACATAAACAATTGAAACAAATATGGGAAGAAGTCATAAGAGAATTAACTGCTCATGCTTGTGAAACTGATGTTGGAAGGCATAATTAATGGTGTATGATGTATGGATCCTTTTGAATGGTGAAAGAAGCTCTTTGGAATACTCCAAAATTCGTTCCCAAAGGTTAGAAGACAAATTAAAATAAGAGATGACGTGAAAAACCCTAAAAACATGCTTTTAATAAGATTCACGTCGGTTCCATCGTAGCCTACGCTAGCCACCGTAGGCTACGCTGAACACCTTTCTATTTTCAAGTTTTTTCTTCATTTTCTTGTTGTGCGGCTTTCTAAGACCTTTCCATTGACTGGTAATGGGCCCCGTAACTCCATTCATAGCTCATGATATGTTCATTTACCGTTGCAAGGTCCCTTAACATCTTCATCCTTTTATTTTTTATCTCTTGGCTCCCGTTTGCATCCCAAAACTCTCATATCATGAATATTCTTTGGGTTTCACCTTTAATCATCATAAACACCAATCCAACCACCACTCATCACTTAAGTTCTCCATGTAAGCTTCCACTTTGGTCGTTTAACCTACAAAAGCATATTCGCTCATAGTTAATCAATTCCATGCAATTAAACATACAAATACACATAACATTAACCATTTAAGCACATTAAACATCACTCTAACGCACTCACATCAGGCCCTATATTTTTGGGGGCCCCAAGCCCTAGCTTCACCTTGGGCCGACCCTGCTCCCCACAACCACCAACGGAACACCACCACTACAAGAACCATCACAACATGACCACTACCACAACCATCGGCCCACCATAAATATAGTCGACCGAGAGAGAGGAATTGAGATTCCAAGTTGACTGGGTTGAGTAAGATTGAGATTCTTACTGTGAATTGAGTAAGATTGAGATTCTTACTATGAATCGAATATGGTAATCAAGTCAGTGATTGAATGGCGGAAACAAACAATCAAAGAACATTCAATGCAAGAAAATTACTCATAAATGCTTTTGTATTGTATATATGAAAGTTGATGAATTACAAAGAATAATTACAACAAAAATTCTCTATGTCTATTTTCCATCACCTTAGGTACGAGGTTATCTATTCTATTTATAGGCAGACAAGATGCATGTTACAAAATGACTAAACTACCCCTGAGCTATTACATCAGAAACTAGTCTAAGTCTTGATCTGCATCTTTGCTTGTTCATCCGCATTGACAAATGCGGATGAGTTAACTTGATCAGCATTTCTTCACTTGATCATCCGCATTAGTATGTTGGTCATCCGCATTGGTTAATGCGGATGAACAAATACTTATGCACATTTGTTCGGTCATCCGCACTTGACAAATGCGGATGAGCAAAGTCTTGTCCGCATTAACTTTTAGTCTTCCGCATTTGTCAATGCGGAAGAACAAATACTTGTCCGTATTTGCTTTATGTCTTCCGCATTGACAAATGCGGAAGACAACCTTTGTTCTTTTTCTTAGCAGAATCTTCATCTGCATTTCTTCTTGGACTTAAAGGGATTCAAGCAAAGCAATCATCAAATCACCCATTGAGTTGGCATGTATGATCCTTTCAGGGTGCAGCAATACTCCCCCTAAGGATTATACAGCCTAGTTTTCTTCAATGTATGGGAGGTGATTGATGTTATGAGGATTTTGCTGGGTCTTCTGGAGGTAATAAGAATGCAGCTTTAGTTGGATCCAGGATAGCTTTGATCGTGTTCACAAAATCTGTTGCTTCTGACATCCTGTCTCTACTTAGCACATGTATCTTCATTTTGCTCATGTTGTAAATGGCTTCCATTGGTAACTTCTTCAGTGAAATAGGCTCCCAAATGGAGATTGTAGAAAGACCATCTCTATGAATCAGTAAGCTCCCCCCCCCCCACACATCCACCTCAAGTTTGACAATATTTCCAAGTTGCAATGGTGTTTTCTTCTTCTTTCTTTTGTCTCTTTTAGCACTTATCCAATCATATGCCAGTTTCAGCAACTTGATGCACTTTAAAAGAAGTGCATGCATTGTTCACACAGCTTGTTGTTGATTTCCCTGAAGTGCCTTGTATAGATGTAGTGAATGTAAGATTAATCAAGTAGTCTTACTTCATATCCACTAAATAATCTTATTTCAGCTCCCTCCTTTCCTCCCCACTTCCTTTCAATCACCATCTCATAAGTTTTCTCATCATAGTACACATTTGAGATGGGTGTGGAGGAGTGAGTACCAGACACCATTTTCCTCTTTAATGATTCTGTTGGTTTCACCTTCAACTCAGGGAACACAACTTCTTCAGCTTGTATTTTCTTCTTCTTCTCAAGAGGTTTCCTCATGCAAATAGTCTTTAATGAATTGAAATTATTAGTCCTTTTGAACATTTTGAGTATGTTTTCAAATTCATATCCTCTGAACATAGCTGAATGATTTATCAGTTCCAGTTGAGCTAGTTCTTTTAAATCATGTATCTCCAGGGCATTTACTAGAGCAGAGTACTCAGTAAAGAATTGCACCAGCCCTAAGATTCCTTTTACCATGAACATATTTCACATGCTATCATACTTCCAGGCAATTATTTTCTGATCAACTTTGCCTTGGGAGTAGACACCCCTCTGATTAACTCAGCAGTGGTTAATCCTTCTTTTAGTTTCAACTAAGATGGTTCTACAAACCATTCAGGGTACTTGTGTAGAACAGGAGCCAATAGTTCTTGATCTTTCTGATTCAGCATCATGTCTTGAGCAGATACTCTATATCTTGGCTTTTTGCTTGATATTTCTTCTTCTAACCTCTTGAGTCTTTCTTTCTTCTTATTAATTATTAAAGAGTTACATCCCTTAATGAGTTAGTTTTCATGTTCCTAATCTTCCTTCTTGTGAACCCTTGGCTTGAAAGATAGTCCTTCATTTCCTTATCTGACATACTATAAGGATCAGGAAATAGTGGTTTAGGAGTTGGGGATGATTTCTTCATAGATGACAGTTTAGACAGAGGAGCCTTCCTTGAGAAAGATCTTTCATACTCAGTTGTAGTTGGTTTCTTCATGGGAGGCAATTTTGGTACAGAATCCTTTCTAGTTACTGATTTCTCATACTCAGTTTCAACACTTGGATCCAGCAGCTTTTTCACTTTTTCTTCCTTTTCCTTCATTCCTTCATAGGTCATCCTAAAGACTTCATCTGGATCATACCCATGATTGATCAAAAACATAGTTTTTATCATTAAATCATTAGTTTGATCCTTTGACACCATTTCTTCAACTGATTTTTCAGGTTTCAATGGACTGTCCATATCAACATCCTTTGTAGCATCATAACCTCCAGCAATCTCTCCTTCTTCTAGATCAATGGTAACAGCTTGTTTCTTTAATTGAGCTTCAGCCTGCTCATGTTCTTCAAGAAATTCAGCTATTGCTGCCAGGCTTCTTGGATCATCTTTCTGTTTCTTAAAACTTTCTTCTTTAACCACTGGTCTTTTACCCTTACCCTTTTCAGCTAGATATTTTCTCTTTCTTGAGTATGTTTGAAGTTGTGGACTTGAAGTTTCAGCCTTTTCAATCACTTCAGACATTTTTACAGGTGTGGTTTGTTCTTGAACATTAACTTCTATTTCCTCCTTCTCTTTTTCCTTTTCTTTTTCTATTTCTTTTTCTTTTTCTTTTTCCTTTTCACACATTTCTCTTATGATTTCTTTCTGTTCTTCAGTCAGTGACACAACAGGGACAATCTGCATGCTTAACTCTTTCTCCAAAGGAACTGGAGATTGAGGGATGAATACAATAGGTTTAGAGTCAGTCCTTAGATTGTTCACAAATTCCCAAAAATCATCATCTACACTGAATTCTTCAGATGTAAAGCTATCTAAAGCATTGATAAGTTCCTCAAATTCAGCTTTCTCAGTGTGAGTAGCATCTGTTTTTCTAATCACCATCTCTAGACTTTGTTCCTCATGCTTTGTTTGACTTGTATCTTCTTTTTGTTCTTCATTGTCAGAGACAGACTAGTTCTCATCATTATCAACCTTTTCTTGTTTATCTTTCCTTTCGTCAGCCACAGCACTTCTTTGAATCTCAATTATCAGCTCAAGTTCAGAGATCCTTTTGTTTTGGCTATGAATTCATTTTCAAGATTAGAGATGATTTCAGCTTGTTCTTCAATAATGTTCTCTTGTTCTTCCATTGCTATGGTTTGAATGGCAAGAGTGTCAACATGTCCACTCACTTCTTCTATTGAATGATTGAGTGCAACTTTTAAGTTTTCAAGTTCTTTCTCTTTCTCCTTCTTTTCAGCTTCATGTTTTTCTTTAAGCTCTTTTAACTCTTGCTCCTTTTCATCAAGCTCTAGAATCCTATCATCAATGATTCTAGCCCTTCTATTCAATATTCTTTCCATCCTTTCAACCTTTTGTAGGAGCTCAGATATCAACCTATCCTTTTCATCAAGCCTATTTGTGTTAGATTCAGCAAAACTTTCTGAGCTTTCTGAGGGAGCAGTCTCAGAAGTTGCTCTCTTTGCAGGCATTTGAGTACGATGATCCTCCTCATCTGAAGATGATTTGGATGCTTTAGAAGCACTAGTTGATCCTCCAAATTCAGCAGGGTAATCATGGGTGGACAAAGGTTGGTATGGTGATGTTGGTGATTGATGAGATAGTAATATTGGAGATTGATGAGGTGGTGATATTGGAGAGTGATGATGTGGAGATATTGGAGAGTGATGATGTGGTGATATTGGAGATGGTTGTGGTGATGGTTGTGGTGTTGGTTGTGGTGTTGGTTGTGGTGATGGTTGTGGTGTTGGTTGTGGTGTTGGTTGTGGTGTGGTTGTGGTGTTGGTTGTGGTGTTGGTTGTGGTGATGGTTGTGGTGATGGTTGTGGTGATGGTTGTGGTGATGGTTGTGCAGCAGCTTGTTCTTGTCCTTGAACTTCCTGATTTATCTGCTGAATCATCCATGGAAGAAGAGGTGAGTGAGCCCCACTGTAAAAGTTTATGGGGTCCCTCTTCTTTATGTACTTGTATGATCTTGCATCATAGTGAGGAATATCAAGCACCGGTCCTTCATTAGCAATATCAGGGAATGATTCATTAATCAGGCACTGAATGAATCTTGGATACATTAAGAACTTGTATCTTCTCCCTTCTTGAATGTTTGAAATCAGGCCATTGAAAACATAGGCAGACATATTGAATGGCCTGTTAGTGCAGAGAGCACAGATTGCTGAGGATGTGGTGATTGGAATATCATTCCATCATGTCTTTCTCTTGGATAGGCAGTGCTAAAACATATGAATTAGGAATCTCCAAGGTAGATCAACTAATCCTTTAACAATTTGTTTAGCTTCATATCCTCCTTCATAACCAATCTGAGCAAAGAATGTGGTTATTTCATCATCCTCCAGCTCTAAAGGTGCATTAGCGTCATCACCAAAGTGCAAGCATCTTCTAACAGTGTCTTCAGTGATGCTTAAAGTATGATCATTGTCAATTCTTCCAGTCAAGGTTCTACACCATCTGCTTCAATTACTTCAGTTGAGTTCCAGAAAGACCTTATGGGGTTCTCATAGATAGTGGGTCTAACTGTGATGGCATAAGCTACCCTTGTTGTAGAGACAAATCTAATAATATCTCTTAGTCCCTCAGCTTCTGGCACATCAGGATTTAAATAACCGCTGACATTATGGAGCTTGCTCCATGAAAGATTTGCCATGTAATCTGCACAAGAGACATGTGTATCAGTTATCAGTTTGACTGCTAATGGTCAAAGATTAACGTTTAACATTACTGTATCATTGTTGTTACAACAAATTGTGAGTTTGTTGTTCAATAATCATCATTTCTATGTTTGAACCATTCATTAGATGATGTTACATTGATTTGTTACACATTTTCATTTTTCATTGTGCTCTGTCCTCACAGTAAACATGACTCTAAAGATTTTCATGACGTGTTGAATTCCTATTGGTTTGTATATTTATTGAAGTTGAATATGTAGATTATATCACATCAATAAGTCGGATTTTGGTGTTCTTCATTATCATTTGGTTCATTGTTTGATTTAGGTTTAACAGTTCGAAAGATAGGTCTTGATGAAATTTTTGGAAATTTCACCTTGTTTTGTTGTAACTGTAGTTTCCAAATCGATAACAAGAATAGATTGAGTAGAATCACACAAGACTTTGTGGTTGTTTATGATGAAGATGATCGAAGATGGTGTACTGTGTATTTGCGCTCGTCTCACTATAAAGTCTCTCAAATTTGAAAAGTATTAAATGACCCGTTTAAATTCCTTTAAATAGTCAAATAATGGCTTTCATGAGATTTTACAAGTTTTAGAGCAAATGCGGTCACCACTGTAGCAAATACGGAAGTGTAAATTTTTGACTTTTGGCCATCCACATTTGTTAATTGTAGCAAATACGGAAGACAAACTTTGGACTTTGACTATCCGCATTTGGTCACTGTTGTAAATGCGGAAGTTTTGTTACTTTTGATTTATTCTATCCATATTTGTTCACTGTTGTAAATGCGGAAGAACTAAGTTCATCAGCATTTATTCACCGTAACAAATGTGGTTGACAAAACTTATTCAACATTGCTCACTGTAGCAAATGCGGTTGAATAAAATTTGTTAGCATTTGCTAACTATAGCAAATACGATAGAATAAAATCTGTCAGCATTTGCTAACTATAGCAAATGCGATAGAGTAAAATTCATATTTGTTTGATCATCATTCATTCACAAGATATTGATCACTTAATCATCTCTGCTTGATCACACATGAGCATTGAAGATGTGTATCCACAAATGCGGATAGATAAAACAAATACGGAAGTGTACATTTCATCCGTATTTGACAAATGCGGATGAACACTTGAAATTATTTTATCCACGTTGACAAATGCGGTAGAACAATTCTTGTTCCGCATAGGTTTGAAGGTATGTTTGTCCTCTTAAACTCATAACAAGTTGATATTTTGATGCAAATGATTTTTATCATGTTTTGGTTGATTTAATTATTCAATGTGTACCTCACACACACAAGCATGGAATGATCAACCATCCTTGTACAATGCATGGTAGAACTTTTTCATAACTTTTCTTACCAGGTTACTTAAGTTATGAGAATTCATTTTCACTAATCCTCATTGGGATTCTTTTACTTTGATCCATTTCATGATGATCCTCATTGGGATTCTTTTCACTTCACTTTGGAAGGTGATCCATGATGGGATTCTTTTGTTCATTCACTTGGAATGTATTGCTTTTGTAGATTCATCCAATTTGGATGTGTTCCTCGTTGGGAATCTTTTGGATCAGGACATCTGCACTATGTGCATGTTTCATCAGGTCTTTGCTCAGCAAAACAAAGATGAAACTGATGTAGGTGAAAGAGATTCATAAAGTATCATTACCTGGTGTGTTTAGGTTACTACACATACATGCACTCAGATAAGCCAATACATACATGTACTCTGTGATGAGTGTTTCACAATTGAATAAGTCTTTAATTCATCACTACATGTATCTTTTCTTCCAAGTTGAGCCTACCAACATATCTGTAAGTCATTTCAGTCTTTCACATTTTAAAATTAAGCACATTGAATGATATAACGACTATAATTATATCATTTCCCACATAATTCTATTCTTCATCAAACTTGATTTCTTTTTGTGGTTTTCTCATGTTTTAAATTGTTTTTGATGTTTTTCATGGTTTTTACACAAGGTTAATCATGCCAATTGATTGAACCAGGAATTCAAACCTACTAGGTCTGAATGCCTTAGTAAACAAATCAGCTAATTGATTTTCAATTGGTACTTGAATCAATTTGATTAAACCTTTTTCAGCACAGTCTCTCAAAATGTGATTCTAATCTTAATATGTTTTGTTTTTAAGTGTTGAACTGGATTATTAGTTATAAAAACAGCTGCTGTGTTGTCAATAGAAATTGGCGTGTGCAAGAAGTTAATACCATAATCAAGCATCTGGTTTTGAATCCAGAGTACTTGAGAGCAACATGTTGATGCAGCAATATACTCAGCTTCTGCAGTGGACACAGATACATTTGTTTGCTTCTTGCATTGCCAAGATACCAGTCTGGGACCAAGAAATTGACAACCGCCAAAGGTGGATTTTCTGTTGAAGTTGCATGCTCCATATTCACTGTTTGTGTAGGCATAGAGATTAAATTCTCCTTCCTTTGGATACCATAACCCAAGAGCTGGTTTGCCCTTCAGATATCTGAATATCCTCTTGACTGCATTCACATGTGATTCTTTTGGATCAGCTTGATATCTGGCACACACACAAACACCAAACATTATGTAGGCCTACTGGCTGTTAGATACATAAGTGAACCGATCACTGATCGATACTGAGTCTGATCTACTGGTTTGCCTTTAGGATCAGGTCCAATCTTTACTTTAGTATCCATAGGAGTTTTGATGGACTGACAATCAGCAAAGTGAAATTTATTCAACATGGTTTCTACATATTTTGATTGATTGCTGAAGATTCCATCTGCTGTCTGTTGGACTTGCACCCCTAGAAAGAAGGTGAGTTCCCCCATAGCACTCATTTGGAACTTTGAGTGCATAAGGTCTTCAAATTCTTTGCAGAGTTGCTTGTTTGTCGATCCAAATATAATGTCATCCATATAGATCTAGACTAACAACATATCTTTTCCTCTTTTTCTTCTGAAGAGATTCTGATCAATCTTTCCTCTTTCATATCCATGTTTAAGAAGAAAGGATGATAGAGTCTCATACCACTTTCTTGGTGCTTGATGAAGAACATACAGAGCTTTGTCAAGCTTGTAAACTCTGTGAGGGAAATCTAGATCTTCAAAGCCAGGTGGTTGACTCACATAGACCTCCTTAGCAATCTTTCCATACAGGAAGGCACATTTTACATCCATTTGATAAATAGTAAATTTCATGGATGCAGTTAATGCAAGAAAGAATTTGATTGCTTCTAGTTTGGCAACAGGTGCAAACACTTCGTCATAGTCGATTCCTTCTTTCTGAGTGTATCCCTATGCCACTAGTCTTGCTTTGTTTCTGATGACAATCCCTCTATCATCAGTCTTGTTCCTATACAGCCATCTGGTACTGATAGGGCATTGTCCTTCGGGAAGATCTACCAGTTGCCATACTTCTTACTTCTTGAATTGGAGCAATTCTTCCTACATTGCTTCAATCCAGCTATTGTCTTGAAGTGCCTTTTTGATGTTCTTGGGTATTGTTTGACGCAGAAAGCATGAGAACAAACAGATGTTTGCAATACTGGACTTGCATCTTGTCACCCTCTCATTAAGATCACCAATAATGGTTTCAACTGGATGATTCTTGTGTATTCTTACGGTTGGAATGGTGTCACCAGCAATAGTTACATCAAGATTGGAGACATTCAGTTCATTATGGTCAGAGGCGCATTCCTCTGGTACCGTTGTAGAATTATGAAGATTGTTAACTTTTGTTTTAGTTAATGCAACATCTTCAGCAGCACTGAGATTGCTTGCATCATTTGATGTACCTTGTGTTTCAACTGGAGGAGTAGCCTGTTTTTGATTTCTGATCTCATTTGACAAGTCATCTGAGTGAGATGGAACCAGGCTAGGACCTCCTTCAGAAAAAACACTAAGGTTTTATGATAGTTGTCTGATGGGATCAGCTTGAAGAGGAACATCTTCATTCATGTGTTCATCAAATGTAGGAGGAATCAATGGAAAATTATCTCTTCTTTCTACAGCTGACGAAGTATCACTTGAATGTATATTTCCTGCATTAGACAAGTGAAATTGGTCAAATGATTTTGTAAACGTGTCAATATAAACAACCAGTCAGGACTATTTTTAGATTTAGGAAACAAATGTTCCTTGAATTGAATATTTGTTGATTCATCAATAATGTTCATTCTAGGATTGAACACTCTATAAGCCTTTGAACAGAAGAATAACCTACAAGGAATCCTTCATCAGACTTGGATGAAAATTTTCCTAAATAGTCTCGGGTGTTTAATATTAAGACAGGACTACCAAATGATTTGAGGAATCCAATAAATGGCTTCCTATGAAAGAGCAGTTCATAAGGTGTCATGTTACTTTCTTTAACAATCAGAGTTCTATTTGTACAAAGCACGATGTGTTAACTGCTTCTGCCCAGAAGGTGGTTGGCAGTTTAGCATCGGCTAGCATCGTTCTTGCTGCTTCAATCAGTGTTCTATTTCGCCTTTCAGCTACCCCATTTTGTTGAGGAGTTCTAGCTGCACTGAATTGATGAGCAATGCCTTTGGTTGTACAAAAGGAACTCATACTTTCATTTTTGAACTCAGTACCATTATCACTTCTTATTATTTTAACCTTAAGATCAAGTTGATTTTCAATTTTAGTGATAAATTCTTGTATGATTTGGGATGCCTCATTTTTATGAAGTAGGAAAAACACCATGTGAATCATGAAAAGTCATCAATGATCATTAAACAATGTTGTTTCTTTCCCATACTCATTACATGAGTTGGTCCAAATAGATCCATGTGAAGTAGCTTCAATGGAGTATTGTTAGTGTTCACAAGCTTGGTTTTGTGAGACGATTTGTGATGTTTTCCTTTGAGGCACGCTGAACATTGATCAATAAAATTAAATTCTTTTTGAGGAAGACCAATGACATGGTTTCCTTCCTTTGACCAACTTGTTCATATTTTTGAAATTTGTATGCCCCAAACGTCTATGCCAAAGCTGTGACTCATCAAATGATGCTTTTAACAAAAGACATGTTTCTTCTTTAGGTGATGCAAAACACAGGTTTAAGACATATGTATTGTTCTTCCTTGGGGTCTTTAAGACAACCCATTCCTCAGGGATCTGAAATCCAGGTTTCAGAATGTAGCAATGAGTGTCTGTAAAGTGAGTGGAGTATTTCTTGTCACAGATCTGAGACACGCTTAGCATATTGAAATTCAGTTGTTCACAGCAGTTCACTCTATCAAAGCTCAGCATCCCGTTTGTCATAGATCCTTCTCCTATAATTCTACCACCCTCTGAATCTCCACCAAATGCCACAGTGGTTCCTTGTATGTGCTTGAAGTCATGAAGGAGGGAACGATCTCCAGTCATGTGTCGGGAGCATCCACCGTCTACATACCATAGGCTATTAGACCTGTGTGGATGAACCTGCAAGCAAAAAGAACTAATTAGAATAAGGAACTCAAGCCATGATAGTCTTGGGTTTCCCATTCCTATTCATGATGGTGACTTCTTGGTATTTTCCTCTAAATTATGGTTTAGTTGGAGGTGTCCGGAGACAATTTTGGTAATGAATTGGGTGAGTCATCTCATCAACATCCACTGAAGATTCAGATGAGTAATGAAATCGTTAGTCTCTGTTTCTTTATAGAAATTTAGCTCGTTTTTCACTATCAAAAATAGGTTTTTGTTTTGGAATGTCAGTTTTGTGTTTCATTGTAAGATGTTTTCTTAACCCTTCCATAATTTCTTCAAAGTGTTTCTGTCATTTGTTGATATAGAAGTCCTAGATTGATCATTGTAAAAATAAGGTCTGACAGAATGTGTGATAGTGGATGTTTTTGAGATGGGCTTGTGTTGGGAAATTCTCAAACCTTTTGATTGAAGTAACAATCAGATGTATTATGACTGTGCATGTCACAGACTGAACAATACTTGTTGAAATAGCAGTTTTTGGTGGAGTGATTGTTCATGTCATAGATAGAACAATATTGATTAAAAAAACATTCATCTTTCTTGTGATTGAACATTTAACAAATGTCACAATACATTTGTTTGTTTCTTGAATCAGATTTTTCCTTGTGTGACTCAACTAATATTTTCTTTTGATGATTCACTTTTTTTCTTTAGGGGATGAATCAGAATCAGCCCTTTTTGTAGTTTGTTTCACAACACTACCTTTGTTTGATTTTCTGGGCTGTTTTTGTTTCTTCAACCCATTTCTCACCTCTTTTTCAAACTGGTCAACATGTTCCTTGTTACAATATCAAACCCAACTCCCTGCCTTAATCTTGAAGACTGGGGGTCTGAAAATGTTTTAGGTGTTGAACTCAGTAATCCTGTTTGTTTCTTTTGTAGTGAAACCTTTTCTGATTTGCTTGAATTGTTTGAAGATATGATCTCATTATCAGAATTGCTATCAGTAGTGGGTTTCACTAACTTCACGTATTTCTTTTTACCTTGTAACACAGAGGGTATGAATTTTATAAAAGGGACAATTGCTTTTACAGGGCTTGATGGTTTCATGACACTCACTGTCTTGTTTGAACACTCTTTGATTTTGATTGGGTGACCTAACTTGATTTTATCCTCATTTGTTTCAATATAAATATCAGGTTTGTTTTGAGGATTGGTCACCTGTTTTACTACAGATTTAGGTTCCATAGTTTTAGTTTCAATTGCTTCAGTGAGTGAGACAGATTCAGGCATGACAGTGTAGTTGTCATTGTATGGTGGAGGACATGAATTATACCCAATCCCTGACATGTCCTTTGGATCCTTTTGGGAATCAAGCATCTCTTGCAGCTTGACTGAAGATATTTGAAACTTTTCAAGTTTCACTTCAGTCATAGATTGTTGAGCTTTAGATTGAGCTAACTTTTTAGTAAGTAGCTCATTCTCAGCTGCAAGAGTGTACTTCTCACCATGCAGTTTTTCTATGTTAGAGATGAGAGATTTAATTTTGATTTCAAAGCTTTTTATTTCTCTCTTCATCATCTCTGACTTTACCTTTTCTTCTTTGATTTTATCAACCAGTTTATGGTTATGCTCCTTATAACCTTGCAATTCATTAATGCATTTTTCACTACAAAGGTTAGATTTTACCTCGGTAGGCATTGGAGATAGACCATCATTGATGTGAGCCATAAGAGCATGATTATGAAATTGAGGCTTGACTTCCTCTGCATACATGCTCCAGTCACATACTCCATCTTGCTTTATCACGAGAGCACTGGCAGAAGACTGACTGCTTCCATGAGCTTGATTTGTCAGTTGGGGTGGATTATGGTATGATTGGTGTTGATGATACTGCTGTTGTTGGTTGTTAGAGTAAAAGCTTGAGTTAGGCTGTGAGGATGGTTGGCCTTGAGAGTTCTTTTGATAGTTGTTTCTCTTGGGGGCATTGCACTCTCTGGAGAAGTGACCAGCCATGCCACAGTTAAAGCATTTCACCTTGGATTTATCATATCCAAGTTTTGTATTTTAATTTAGGCTTAGCTTTCTTTCTCTTCTGAAGAATTTCTTGGCTCTCATGGCAATCATGGCCATTTGCCATTGTAGATCCATTTCCTCCACATCATCAGGATCCATTTCCTCCAAATCTTCCTGAATTAGATGAGCAGAAGTGAGTCTTCCTCCTAAGTAGGCTTCAAAGCTTGCAACAAAGGCATTGTAAGTTGCCTTTTGTTCTTCTGATCTTGAGTCTTCAGGAGTGGTTTGAGGAGCAGCAGGGATTTTAGGTGTTTGAGATGAGGTTGATGGATGATTGATTGGTGGAGTTGTAATGAATCTAGTGCTGTTCATTTGATCTCTTGATGAGATGAAGTCATCCTCCTTAGTGATGAAGGCATTTTCCATTGAATGAGATTCTGATGGAAATTTGTAGGCCTCAATCACTCTTGGTCCACCAAGATTTCTACTTCTTTCATCAAGTTCTAATGCTTCTATTTTGGCTTTCATGATATCCAAAGTAGTACTCTCAAGATCAAGAGTATTTTTCAGCATAGTTACATTCTGTTTCCAGCTTTCAAGGAGGCTGTGAAGCATCTTTTTGTTTAATTCTTTGATCTTGTAGGTGACTCTTATGATTTCCAAATCATTTACCAACTGTACAAATCTATGCAGTTGTTTGGATATGGACTCTCCCTTGGTGTGGTGGAATGTTTCATACTGATTAACAAGTTTATCCTTGTTAATTTCAGCTACCTCACTGCTTCCTTCACACATGATCTTCAATGCATCCCACACGGCTTTTGCAGTACCATACTGTTGATGCATGTATATGTCCCTAGATCATGATTTGAATTGTAATGAATCTTGTCTGTCTGAGTATGATGTAATCTGTATTGATTAATGAAATGACATAAATTGTGTGTTACTTGTGATGTTTAATATTTCATTAATGAGTCGTGATTGAAATGATTAGGTTTATGATTGCTTAAATGGTTGCACATCATGTTATTTTAATTAAAACATTCAAACTTAACTTAATGAAGTTCTCATGCGAATGGCTCATGCGAATGAACCATAAGCATGAAGAACTTCACACGATTGACTCAGTCGCACGACTGAACCAGGAGACTGGATCACTCGTACGACTGTAACATAAGATTGGCTCAGTCGCACGACTGAACATTCAGTCGCACGATTGAATAGTGCCAACCTATAAATACAACTCAATTCATGAAAAACAACAACACTCGATCAAGTACGATTCCAGACGAACCCTAGCCGTCCAGAAACCTTCCAAATCGTTCTCCAAGTTCATAGAACACATTAGATCGATTCCTTATCGATTTCTAACGTTAGTTTCAATCCTTGATTGATTCTTCGTGTGTTCTCACTGATTGGATCGCCAATCAAATAGGATTCCGCACTATTTGATCTGGTATACACGTGATCTCTAGGTATACCAGTCAAATACCAGGTCCTAACAAGTGGTATCAGAGCTATTGGCTCTTGATTACGTGTTGATTCAATCAATATTGCATCAAAGTTTGTGTTTTTGCACTAAAAACGCAATCTTTGTGTAAGGCCCCGTTCCCGGGACGCTTACAGCTGGGTTCTCATCGCACATAAAACATATAATTACATTTGTATTTAACAAATCGCAGCGGAAAACTAAAACAAACTTTCATTTCCATGTAAATGCTTTTGCAAACTAATAAAACATTCATTACAAAAATAGTTTGTTCGCATTACAATGCAAAAACATTAATCAAAAGAATGCCATCCCAAAAGAGCTGAGTAGTCACCCGTGCCATCCTCAGCAATCATTACCTGCCAACTGGAAACACATCAAAGTCAGCGTTGCTGAGTGAGTTCTAGTTTTATAAATAAAACATACTTACTTTATATAAAACCGTTCGTTACTTTTACATGATCACACATCATACGTACACATAGATAATATCATTATTATCTTCTTCATTCGTTCATTTGTTCTTTCATTACCTTACTTGCGCATCGGACATCATCCATACCAATACCATGTGCTACACCCCGGTTAGTCGTAGCTACCGGGCCGAAGTCAACAAATGAACAGCTAAACGTATGCCACGGTACTAGGAGTAACCATCAGTCTTAGCTACTGGGCCGAAGTAAACGAATGAACAGCTAAACGTATGCCACAGTACTAGGGGTGAGCGGTAGAGGTTCTACATTCAGGGTCAATCACCAAGAAGGACCCGATATCCGATGTGTGCAAGACGTTTCATTCGTTCATTAATACATGCATTCATTCATCATGTTCCTCTTCCTTTATCTTTCACTTTACGTTACATAATACTTCATTCATTCATCATAACAGGTAAAGCCATAGGAAAGATATTATACATCACACTAAGGACATAAACATGCATTAACATCACATCATACGGCGCAATATCATACATACATAACATACAACATCATCACCCTCATCATGCCAAACATGCTTTCTAAGACCTCGATCGTCGTCTTAAAATTCTTATGGGAACCTTACGTCAGAACTTACATCTGCACTTTCCCCCGAAAGTCAGAAGTCAATCTACGTCTTCTCGGGTTCAACAGCCCTATTCGGGCGTATGGACACCCTTCAGTCACATGGCCTCCATGCGACTGAACATCATGCGATTGAACTAATACGGATGAACACCTATGCGAATGAACATCCAGTCGTGCGAATGAACAATGCGGATGAACACCTATGCGACTGGACCTTCAGTCGTGCGAATGGACCTTCAGTCGCATGACCCCATGCGACTGGCCTCCAGTCGTGCGAATGAACCCCAATCGCACCCTAATCGGCAGTATGGCCTCCATTCGGCCTCCAGTCGGTCGCTAAACCCTAACTGATGCAGAATGCAGTTCAACCGACTGCAGCCGAGGGTTTTCGGCCTCCAAACTCATCTAAACCCATTTTAAGCTAAATCGACATCCTAAACCTTAGGGATGCATACCATAACATTAATCAAGCACAACCAAGCAAGAAATCAATCCCCCAAACGGGTCCTACGCATACATACACGCATACATACGGGTTTTCACCCAAAAACGCGGGAAAAAAAGGGTTTTCAAATGTATTCCAGCCCCAAAATTGTTGAAACAAGTAAAAGAGGGGTCCTAGAACTCACCTAAACGAGCACAATGACAAGAGCTTCGATTCGGCTTGCTTCACGACAATTTTGGCGACCCGAAACGACACTTTCCTCTTTTCTCTTCTTCTTTCTCTTCTTCTCTTATAAGCTGAAATGTGAGTGTGGGGAGAGTGGGCTGCCCTCTCCCTACATATATCACCACCTTTCTCAACTTTGCTTCGGTGGCGAGTTTGGTCCCTCGACTTTTGGACTTTATTTTCTTTCTTTCGCCACGGCTTCAAAATAGTAAATATTCAGGTGTTACACTTTGGCATCAAAAGTGATCTTGGAAGTTCCCTGCTCATCGACGTTTGGTTTCCGGACTTAGGCGATTAGAACTTGTGAAATTTCGAATTTTTACGGCTGAAACCCTCAAACCTAGAAATTTTCGCCAAAACAGCAGCTTCAGTCGCACGAGTGATCATTCGCACGATGGACTCCATTCGCATTGCTCATACGCACGATTGGACCTAGTCACACCCTCATTCGGCCGATGAAACGTTCGTTCGCACAGCTCATACGCACCAGATTCATTCGCACGACTGAACCAATCGCCAGTTCATCACGATTGAACCAATCGCAGAGCTTATACGCACGATTAGCTCATTCGCATCCTTCAGCGCATCAGTGAAAGTTGTTTGATTAGATATAAGTTTATTCGTCATGGAAGATCAGATGTCAGCCTTTACTGCTGGGAAGGACTCAAGGATACAGAACCTGCTGTTGCTTGAGAGTGAGGTGGGGAATCACAATAAACCACCAAAGCTTTTGACTTTAGATGAGTTCCCCACTGGAAACAACGTTTTGAGATCTACCTTAATGAGTAGATCCTAACTGTGGGAAGCCATTGAGATAGGTTATAGTACACGGTGGGAGCTGATGGAGTTAAACTAACATTAAGCGGGATGACAGACGCACAGAAAGTAAAGTACAATGCAGAGAAAAGAGTTTATGCATGATATCAGTCTATCCCCAAAGACATATTCCACCAGTATTCAGAGAACAAAGCAGTCCAAGAAACTGTGGGATGCACTAGAGAAGAGATATGATGGTAATGCATCATTGAAGGCAATCAAGGCAAAGGAGTTAAAGAAGGAATTCGATAGAACTTTCATCAATTGGTAATGAAAGTTGGACGAAGTCATAGACAGATTCTACCACTTGATGAGCGAATTGCATACACATGGAGTAGCTATACCATGGAAGAGAAAGTAAGCAACTTCGCAGACGGGTTGCCTGATAAGTGGCTACATTCGTGTCTAACCTGAGACAGAATGGAATCCTTGTAAAGTGGATATAAATGACTTCATTCTTAAGTTACGAGAAGAAGCACTAAGGATGAAGTATAGAGCTCAGAAGTCTCGTACACACAAAATCCAGCTTTATACATGCCAGCCCAAGCTAAGACATCTGGAGCACCCTCAAGATGCTTTTGTGTCTAGCTCATCAGGTCCTTCACATGCTTCTCTTCTGGATCAGACACGTCTTGGTCATCATGTACCCATCATATTGGATCAGAAGCAAATGCTACCAAACTAAAGATCGAGAACCTCGGTAATGTGACGTGGAAGTAGCACGAGAGCTATGGATCTCCTTAGCAGCAGTGGTCATTCATATGATGGACTTGTGCCGGGAAGATTGGAAACTGCCATCTGGCAGATGAGGACTACGAGCAGGTGGATGAGATGGAGCTTGAGAGAATGGATATAATGTGGGCCTAGCAAGTGCTGTCCGGGAGGCGCGAAGAAGTTTGTGAAAAAAGACTGGACAGAACTTGGTTGCTACTAAGGACACCACCTTGGCTTCGACAAGAGTAAAGTGACATGCTTTAACTGTGGTGAGAGGGGGCACTTCAAAAGAGAATGTGTCAAGCCAAAGAAGACGGGGAATGGGAACCCGTTCTCATCCTTTACGCAAAGACAAGCAAGCCTCTAGTTTACTTTATCAAACAAGGATCCAAAAGCCTTAAATGCTCATGATGATGAAGGACAGGATGGAGTTTCAGGTTTGTCTCACCAGGAGAATCTAACATTGCCAGTGTGAGGATATTGATGATGATTCTGCGAGTGAAGGTGATATAGCAGTTGATAGCAATGTCACATAGTGAGAAAACAACTGCAGCCGAGGTCAGTACAAAGCCAAATGAGGAAGTTTCCACATCAGAGACAGAAAAGTCCAGAATCACCAGAACCAGAATCATTGATGCTGCACCTGATGGCTAACTCTTCTGAACCAACTCAGGTAAGTACCACTGACCAAATTTTTAATAACCATGCTTGTTCTGATTGTGACACTTTTAGGAATAGCATAGATGAAAATTTGCTAGGTATAGATCATAATGATAACTTAGTAAAAGATTACGTCTGTGCACTGAGGCTAATAGAGTACTAAAACAAACAAAATGAGCATTGTTATAAAGAAAAGATAGACCTATTGACTAACCAACTTAGGGAAACCGAAGTAGTGGCTTTTAACCAAGCAAATGACATTAGGTACTATCTAAAACTCCCTAGAAGACACTAAGAAACAAAAGGCAGTTCTAGAAGTCGAAGTAATTCATAAAACAGAAACTGCATAGTTGGACTAGTTCTTCACATATAGTCCAAACTTAGTAAGAGAAAAGAATAACGGGGAGGGATTAGGCTACAAAGTGGTTCACACCACCACCTGAGACCTTGATGAACACTAAGTCTAGACCAATAAATAATAACCCCATCAAGGATCATGTGGTGACTACTCCTCTTGTTACTGATCCAGACACCTCATGTTCATCTACTGAATTTGGTAAGAAAAACAAAGGAGGCCACTTCAAAGGCAAAGGGTAAATTGCCGTGCGTTAATCTGGAAAATGAATTTGAAAAAGTTAATTTAAAGGTCAGGGTCAACCAAAGTCAAATCAGAACCTAAAAGGACTTCAAATGCTACTTTTTCACATGCTTCAAGTCAAAAAACAGTAACCACAAAAGTGAAACAGGTTAAAACAGTAAATTTTGTTAAATCAGAGAAAACATCAAACATCCAAGAGTCAAAAACCTAAAGTGATTGATGTTACTAGAGTGGCACGTACCTCCCCACAAAGAAAGTTTATCATAAAGTGATAGCAGGTCATGCTACAACTGGGAGAATGTGGACACATTGCTTCCTACTGTCATTCTACAGACACCTAGGAAGAAGATTGGTCTTCTGGACTCTAGACCTAGGTCTTCTAAGCGGAGCTCTCTAACTCCACCTAGAAGAGCTAGGGAACCTAAAGTCCAACATGTAAGCCAGACGAGTTTTATCATAAACAGCATTGCACAAATCTGGCTTATGGAAAGAAAAATCCACCTACGTGTCTAATACTGATGACAAGAAGGAACCTGAGCTACCCTCCCCTCTAGGGTCAATGGGTGGAGTTTATGATGTTGATGCCTCTGGGAAACCCAAGACAGTCAAAGCTTGGGGTCCTAACCTAAACTAATCCATTACTTGTATGTGCAGGGTGTTCGATACAGTGCTGAGACTAACACGTGGATTATAGACAGCGGAGCATCCAGGCACATGACAGGAAATAGAGCCCTGTTATCTAACGTCAAACAAATAAAAGGAGGGCTGTTTCCTTTGCAGGAAACAAAGGAGGCTATATCACAGCTCAAGGAGAAGTAGGAAATCAGAAAGTTAAGTTTGATAAGGTGAACTACGTTCAACAACTTCAGAACAACTTACTTTCTGTTTCCCAAATCTGTGATAAAGGATTTAAAGTCATCTTCGATAACCAGAGTGTTACGTGCTGAAGAAAGAATTATGATCCCAGAGGACCAAGTTTGATGACTGCTTCAAGATAAAAGACCTTTATGTTGGATCTGTCAACAGCTGCCACAACGGATCATGAGGTTCAGTGTTTCTTATCTAAAGCTATTGGAGATTCCATTCTCTGGCATCGGAGAATGGGACACATTAGTCAAAGGAAGATGAATCATTTGATTCAGAAGGATTTAGTTAGAGGAGGTGAATGTCAAGAACTTCCAACTTCCTGACTTTTTTGTAGCTTGCAAGAAAGGCAAACGACAAGAAGTCTCATAAGGAAAAGAACGTGCATCAATAGAACTTCTCTTGAGCTTCTTCACATGGATCTGTTTGGTCCCGTTAGTACAAGGAGCATTGCAGGCGACGTGTACTGTTTTGTGGTCCACTGATGACTACTCAAGGTTCACTTGGGTAATGTTCTGAACTCAAATCAGAAACATTGGAGAAATTCAAGGAATTAGTAACCACACTGGAATCTCTCTACAGCTAACAGTTAGACAAATACCTCAGACAACGGGACAGAATTCAAGAATCAAAGGGATGGAGGCATACTGCAAGAAAAGGGAATTATGCATCAATTCACTTCTGCCTACACACCTCAATGAATGGCGTTGCTGAGAGAAAGAACAGGAGTTGATAGAGACAGCACGGACTATGCTGGCAGACTCGAAATTGCCTATCCCAATATGGAATGAGGCAGTGGCAAATGCGTGTTATACACTGAATCGAGTCCTAATAGTCAAGCGCCATGGAAAGACATGTTATGAGCTACTTCAAAGACGCAAACCGAATTTGGAGTATCTTGAACCTTTGGCGCGCCACCGTTTACACTTCTGAAGAAGATACAAGAAGGAAAATTCAGCGAGAAGGCAGTTTGAAGGAATTTTTCTAGGATACAACATACCGAACAAGCGAGTTTACAATAACTCAACGGGTCTTGTAGAAGTGTGGTGTAATGTCGACGTTCAGAGATATACCACACCACCTACAGGCAAAGGACCTGCATACTTCTTCGATATGATGGATCTCAAATCCTTCAACCTTTCTCTCTCTCCCTCGGATGATGAGTTAGCTACTAGGATGATGTATGATATTCTAAATACCCACTAGCACACAGGGAGAATCATCTACTCAGTCAGAAGAGGTAGTCGATGACAGTGACTCATCCTCTGAAGATGGAACTGAAGGAGATGACCAGAACAGTCAGGAGGAACAGGTTCCAGTTCCTGAAAGTCCACAACATCCATAAGTGATGCACCCTCGACTTCAAACCTCAAACTCCAATCTCCTCAGATGCATAACAAAATGTTCACAATCTTGGTTTGGAGGTGACTGTGCCGACTACTCCAGATCACGACTAAACATCTATCATTCCCCTTGACAATGTTATTGGAGATGTCCGATCAGGAGTACAAACCCGAAATCAGCTATACTCAGCTGATTACGCCTCAGTTATGGAGAAGGGTTACATTCATGATGGTGCTTATATCGATGTTTTGTTTCACAGGTTTGAGCCAAAATATGTCAGTGAAGCACTAAATGATGAGGCGTGGGTGAGGGCATGCAAGAAGACTTCTGTAGTTTAAGAAGTTAGGTGTATGGACTCTGGTTGATAGACCTAAAGGTGCTAAGTCATTGGCACCAAATGGGTACTAAAAGCAAGAAGGATGACCAAGGAGTCATTATCAGGAACAAAGCTCGACTGGTGGTTCAAGGTTTTCGCCAAGTCGAGGGGATTGACTATAATGAGGTGTTTGCAACCCGTGGCAAGGATGGAGCTATTTGTATCTTCCTTGCCTATGCATCGTACATGAAGATTAAAGTCTACCAATTAGATGTGAAGAGTGCATTCCTTCATGGGGAAATCAGGGAAACAGTCTATGTAAGTCAACCCGAGGGATTTGAAGACCCTTATCATCGGGATAGAGTTTACAAGCTCGACAAAGCTTTATATGGGCTTCATCATCAGCTCCTCGAGCTTGGTCTGAGAAACTCTCGACTCATCTTGTGAAACACGGCTTTCACAGGGAGTCATTGACTGTACACTGTTTATTAAAGAAAAGGATTGTGACCTACTGCTTGTACAGATATATGTTGATGACATAATCTTCGGGTCAAAGAACGAAGAGTTATGCAAAGAGTTTGAAGCAGTGATGAAGAAAGAGTTTGAGATGAGTGCGATGGGGGAGATGAAGTTCTTTCCTCGGTTACAGGTGGATCAAACACCTAATGGGATTTTCTACATCAGACCAGTATGTAGGAGACATTCTCAGTCGCTTTGACATGGAGAATGCTTCTGCTGCTGGGACTCCACTTGCTACGAATCATGATATAGCACCTGATGAGAATGGATCTTGTAGATGCCACTATGTACCGAGGAATGATTGGATCCCTCATGTATCTCACTGCCTCAAGACCTGATATCATGTATGCTACGTTTATGTTCCAGATATCAGGCTAAACCTAAGGTCAATCATCTGATCGGGGTCAAAAGGATCTTTCGCTATCTAAAGGGTACATCCTACTGGGTTGTGGTATCTCATGATGACAATTTTGAGCTCACAGCGTATAGTGACTCGGACTATGGAGGCTGCAAAATGAACTACAAGTCTACATCAGCGGGGTGGCATCAATTCTTTGGGAGAAGATTAGTTACATGGCAGTGTAAGAAGCAGACATCGGTTGCATTGTCGACCTGTGAAGCCAAATATGTTGCTGCTGCAAGTTGTTGTTCTCAAATCATTTTGGATTCAACAGCAAATGCGGGATTACGGTTTAAAATTCTCATCTACTCCTATTTTTGTTGATAACTCTGCTGCAATTGCAGTAACCAAAAATCCGGTTCAACATCCTAAGACCAAACACATCGGTATTAAATACCACTTCATAAGAGACTGTTTTGAAAAGAACTTAATTGATGTGGTTAAAATTAATACTGATTTTCAACGCGCTGACCTCTATACTAAAGCCTTTGATAAACCACGTTTTCGATACTTGCTAGAGGTCAACGGCGTTAAAAAGAAAAGTGAGGTAATTCCTTATGAGAATAATGTGTAGTCCGATGTAGTTTCGTTAAAGTTTATTTTATTTTATGTTATCTGTTTTTTTTTTCTTTGTTGTCTGTTATATTTAAACTCATGTTATTTTGCTGTTTATTAAAATCCAAAAATAATTAAATCCGAAATGGTTTTAGTATTTTAGGGGGAGAATATGTCAGCAAGTTAACATTAATAAAAAAATGAGGGAGAAGGGGTAACTAGCTGAAATAAGGTAGATTGTGTCTATGATACGATTCAATACCTTTGGAATATGATAGTACACAGGAACAAATCAAGAGGGATTTTAAAATTTTAAGTTTTGAAAAGATGCAAACGTTCAAAGTATAAGTCTGTGTAGTCTAAGCAATACAAAAGGGAAGATGATAGAAAACTGGCAACTCCTAAGGTGACACAAAGAAAGTAGACTTAGAGGCTGCTAGACGACAAATGATATGTTGTAGATTCAACACAATAGACAATTAGACCTGATTGGTGATCTCAAGATCAAACTAAGTTGTTCAACTGACTGTGGGCTTCCATCTTATCACTGGTTAACACAATCAAATATATTCCAATAAGGGTTGAGCATTTAAATGCCACAAAAGTGTGCGGATAACCATAATTAGAGCAAAGCTAGAAAAAAATGAAAGACAAATGCAATAAGCTAATGACGTATGTTGTTGGTGCATATGGTGTCAAATAAAATAAGCTGCTCTAACAAGGAGATAGGTTGTGTGCCTCTCTGCTGTGTGATGGCACTGACCTGAGGATAAGCATAACCTAGATATTCTAGAATTCATGTTGTTTGCCGCCTCTCTCTGCTGTGCGTGGCACTGACCTGAGGACAGGCTTCTCTTTGAAAGCTCTAAGAATAGTCTCTTCTTGTAATAATACCCGTAGACCGCTCAAAACCTCTGAGGAATGTTGATTACCATATAAGTGTGGGATCCACAAATGTTAGCTGAAATAATTAAACCTAAATCAGTCACCAGTCTGCGTCAAAAGTCTGTGTATGGATTTAAGTGGACAACATACTGACAATCTTAGTGGCTACATTCTCAAGAGTTCAAATCAAGGTGAAAATCTAAGAGTTTCAGTATGATTTCTTAAGTTGCTAACGACTCTGGATGAACACCGAGAATTTAAGCATCAAAGAGTTTTAATAACAAGTCCCAAATGATTTGATGTTCCTGTATGATTCCAAAATTGAATTGGTCCAGATATGATCAATCTAAGTTGAAGCTGTCTACTCCCAAACCAAATTCTGTAGATTTCCATCTTAGGGTTTTATCTCTCACAAAAAGTCCAAAAATAAACTTTAGTTGTGTAGTTTAGTTTAAGTTTCTATGTTTATCTTTTAATTTGTGTGTCTGTCGGACTACATCAGGGAAATCAGAAGGGAATTAACTTACCTAAAAAAAGGTCATGTCTGAGATGGCCATATGTTTTTCAAAATTTAAAAGGTCATGTCTGAAGTGACTGAATTGGTTAAGAGTTTACAATGTTATTATCAAAAGTGAAAAGGGTCTTAATAGTAAATGTTCAAAATGACTGTAAACTCACAAAGTGTGACCCATTCGCACTAGTGGATCATGGTTATCGACCAACTATGCGAATGGCTTCCAATCGGCCGAATGGACATGAAAATGATCCATTCGACCGAATAGAAGGGGGAGAATGAAACAGTAGACCGACTGAGGCTCAGTCGGTCAACTAAAGAGGCGAATGAAGGAGACCGAATGAGTCAGTCGACCGACTGAGACTCAGTCGGCCGACTGAATGCGATTGACTAGGCCAATCATACGACTGAACCTCAGTCGCCCGATGAACTGTGCGAATGAGGCCAGTCGGCCGATTGAAATTAGGTCAGTATTTAAAGGGTCTCAGTCGATCGCATCTCACTCATCACTCCCAATAGCCCCAAATCGCGTTCTTTACCGTTACTCTGTCAAAATTGCCACAGATTCTGATTTACATTGCTGTTAAGTTTCTTACATTCGAGTGACGTTTTACAGGTACACTACTCTTTGAATCCTACCAAAATCAGCAAATTACCGACCTACAATAGAGACACCCGATTGAATCAAGAACCGAACTGTGAAATGACCTAATCACCTATGTAAATTAAGCAAAATGTTAAAATTGAGTTTAATAGGTTATTAGTGACAAGTAGATGAGGCAATGGACCATTAACACTGTTAAATGACTTAGATTGGTCAAGATTCGACCCACAGCGATCGAACAGTGGGGCAAGCACTGGTCGTTCGAATGAACCAATCGCACGATTGAACCTTTCGATTGGATTATTCGACCGACTGAACCACCCGAATGAGTCCAGTCGGCAGATTGAACTCAATCGCATGTCTCAATCAGCCGATTGAACTCAATCGCATGCCTCAATCAGCCGATTGAACTCAATCGCATGTCTCAATCATCCGATTGAACTCAATCGCATGTCTCAAACAGACGACTGACTTCAGTCGCATGATCCATTCGCACGAATGAATCAAAATGACTTTCAACTTTACACTTAGAACAGAAGTTTTCATGTCTTATGTACTAATGGTTCTATGTCTTGTGTGTTTCAGATAATGGCAGAGAGGTGGTCCATAAATCCAAAGCACAACATCTGTGCCCATTTGGATCACACCACCAAACGGGGCTGAGTTTACCGACATTATAGCCTTTCTGAGACGGTCCCGGATTCATAAGGCTATCTCCACCCTTGCACGCCATATGATCACTCCATCAGGCATTCTGGGAGAATGCCTTGGTGGACCGCTCTCGTGAGCCGTACTGTATTGGAGCTCTATACTGGGCCATGATATTGAGATCTCTGCTGCCGACATTCAGAGGGTCCTAGAGTTCGGGGATGACGCTGATCATCCTACTAAACTACATCCGTTGACAGTGAGAGGATGCTTCCTGAGGATAAGTACGCTGGGGATATCAACTCAGGTGTGCTCAACAAGAGCAACCTGAGCCCCCAGTACAAGTACTTAGCACATGTGATCCTTAAGTGTTGCATCGAGGAGGGGTGGTTTTGACGACCTCTCAGACCAGATTCAAAATGCCTACGTGGCACTGGTTCTGAACCACCCCTTCAGCTTTTCCAACATGATATTCTCCTACTTAGTGGAGAATTTGGAGGTAAAGGGAAAAGAGGGGTTTTGTATGTACCCCAGATTCTTACAGCTCTTTCAACGAGAAGCTGCCACAGTTGCCCAAAGAGATTCATGACGCAGTGGCCTTAGAAATAATGGATGATACTACTCTGGGCAGGATGAGAGTTTACAGGGAAAGCAGATTAAGCCCCAAGTGAAAAGAATGATTGGCCACTTAGCAGATGAAAGTTATGTGGCACCGGGGAGACGCCAATGGCGTCACGAGGACAGTGACTCCGACGTGGAGCCAATTGTCCTCCCTACTGATGATTCAGAGGAGGATGACAGTGGGGATGATGCTATTCCATCCAGAGGCACTGTGTCTGATTCTGTTCCCTCTGTGTCTGTCTCACCTGCTGAAGTAACTGAGTCAGCAGGATTTCATCAAGATTTTGTTCTTAACGAGGAAGATGAGGATGAATATGATGAGGAGCCACTGACTCGAACTGTGGGAAGGAAAGTTGTTCCCACAGAACATGGGTTAAGAGTTGTTGGTGAACAACCGAGAGGCTCCGGAGATACAGAACTGACCCAACTTATGCTCCGGGGTCCTCAGGCGGGATTGTAGGGGGAGCATCCACCTCGAAGGGAACGAGGAGAAAACGGATGGCTCAACCCCATGGCAGAAACCTAGAAGAAGCGTAGGGTAACCTTTATCACTACCACATCCACCATACCTTCCATCACTACCACCACTCTTCAGACACACCATCCACCACCATACCTTCCACCATAGCACCGCTCCCTCCACCACCACATTTTCCATCCCTCATCACCGACCACCACAAGACAGACCCCAGCCACCACTACATCATTCACCCCACACTCACCACCACTATCATCCCGACCTGACCCGATATTCTCCACCACCACCACCACCACTAGCCACCAAACCGAGCCCTCAGCCTTTCCCTCACACACCTATAGATCTCCTCTACCTCTAATCGGGGTAGAGGAACAGCTGTCGGCGTTAAATAGAATGGTGTTGCGATTGCTGGCGGCTGATGAGGAAAAGACGACTCAGATCCGCCAGCTTACCGACCTGACTGCTGCACAATCGCATAAAATTGCAGAGCAGGATCGAGTAATTGAGGAGCAGGCCCAGCAATTGGCTGCTCAGAACACTCAGATGGACCAACTCCGAGCTCAAAGTGTCGCAGCAGGTAAGCAAATAGAGGAGTTGGAAAAAGCTAAGAGGACCAATTTTGCTAAAATTGAAAGGATCAAAGGAGGAACCTTAAAGATAAGGGATGGAGACAGAGATAATGAAGATGATGATGATGATGATAATAATGAGAGTGATACTGATGAAGAGAAAACCGAAAAGTGGTGTGAAGATGAAGACACTGAAGAAGGAGAAGCAGCTGAATCTGTCTCAGCTCCAGGGCAAGAGAAGAGAACAAAGAACAGACAAGATCAGTCAACTTCTGCTTCTGCACCTTCATGTGAAGAGTCTAGCATTCAGGATAAAAGTAAATAGTGATGTTTATGTATTTATTTACTTTTGTATTCTGTATTGAAAAACCATGTACTAAATGTAAATATTTAAGTGTTAATGCATTTTGTTTGATATATTACTAATGATTTGAGTGTGAAATGTGTAAATCAAACAGATCCAACGTACCACAGAGATGAGTTTGATATTGCTCCCCTTCAACAGGTCAAGTCTCAACTCACAATGATTCTTGATCTGCAAGGGATTGTCAGAAGGTCAGTGAGTTATACTCCTGAAGAAGGTGAAATAATTCACGACCTATCTAACGAGCAACTGGCAGAGATGTTCAGACTCAATCCTGATGAAATTGTCAAGGATGCTCCAACAGTTGATTCAACCAGTGACGACGAACTACATGACGTTGATGAATTTGAGGTTGAAGATATTGCTGCTGAAGAGTACCCTCAGTACGCTGACAACGAGGGTAATGTGGTCCCCAATCTGGGTGAATCCCTAGTCAGTGATATGTTTGAGGTACTAGACAAGATGGAGCAGGAAACAGGAAAGACCGAAGGAACGCCCAAGCCTCAAATGACGACGTATACATTCGAAAGGCTGAGTGGGCTGAATGTTTTAAAGAAGTCAGAGCCCAACGTGCTGCACCGAAGAGGGATGCCTACACCAAGTTCTACAGTGTCAAGAAACCCATAAGGTGTCAGGCAGGATTATTGCATGGGCTTTTTGATGACCTTAACGCGTATGCAGTTAAGAGGGAAAGGGCATAGAGTACTTTATCATGATCTGAAGACTCTACCTGGTTTGAACTCAACCAGCTGGCTAAGCTAAAGCTGCTGTATGCTGACCCACAAAAAATGTCAGGCTGGTTCGAGGCTGCCCTGAAGAAGGAGTACCACACCAGATGGTTAACTTCAGACCACAACAGCCTACGAGGTATCTAGAAGGTCTGAGGTTGATGCCAGTACTGGCAAGCCCAAGATTGTGTTGAAGTGGAGTCCTCCGCGCACTATGTCGAGAATTCCTCTGAGGGAAATGCCACAGGACTTCACTCCACACTTCAAATGGTGGTACTATGATTGGAGAACTGCTGAAGCTGTCATAGTTCTGAATAAAGGGGCCAAATGGATACTATCAGGGTATTCGACCCGATGTGGCTAACCAATTTGTCTGCTAATGATGTCTATACATTATACAAGTGGCCACTGTTCTATGACACACAATACATTGTACAAGCCCTCCAGTTCCAAAACGTTATATGACTTTGTTTTGCGTTTGAGATTCACGCAGGAGTCACTAAGGAGGAGAAGTACAAGAAGTATAAGGAGGTTATGCAAAAGACAAGAGACAGATAGATCTAGGTCCAAGGGGAGTTTGTTGATGCATGTATATGTCCCTAGATCATGATTTGAATTGTAATGAATCTTGTCTGTCTGGTATGATGTAATCTGTATTGATTAATGAAATGACATAAATTGTGTGTTACTTGTGATGTTTAATATTTCATTAATGAGTCGTGATTGAATTGATTGGGTTTATGATTGCTTAAATGGTTGCACATCATGTTATTTTAATTAAAACATTCAAACTTAACTAATGAAGTTCTCATGCGAATGGCTCATGCGAATGAACCATAAGCATGAAGAACTTCACACGATTGACTCAGTCGCACGACTGAACCAGGAGACTGGATCAGTCGTACGACTGTAACATAAGATTGGCTCAGTCGCACGACTGAACATTCAGTCGCACGATTGAATAGTGCCAACCTATAAATACAACTCAATTCGTGAAAAACAACACAACTCGATTAAGTACGATTCCAGACGAACCCTAGCCGTCCAGAAACCTTCCAAATCGTTCTCCAAGTTCATAGAACACATTAGATCGATTCCTTATCGATTTCTAACGTTAGTTTCAATCCTTGATTGATTTTTCGTGTGTTCTCACTGATTGGATCGCCAATCAAATAGGATTCCGCACTATTTGATCTGGTATACACATGATCTCTAGGTATTTCAGTCAAATACCAGGTCCTAACACATACTTCTCTAATCTTTTCAACACATCCATCTTGAGTGCTTGAGTTAGAATGGAGTAGGCTTTGAGGTCAATCTTGATTTTCTTGTAGTCTTCATCATCTAGAGTTAGATCTTCAATGGGTATTCTAGCAGTTCTATATATTACAGCTTGATCTGCAGATAGAGTAATAGGGATGTGTGGCCCCTTGCATATTGAGATCTAGAAATCAGGATCTACACCTGTGATGTAATTCCTAAACCTGATTTTCCACTGTTTAAACTCAGATTTATGTTTAAGCATAGGAGGTTTAGGTGTATGACCAAGTTCTGAGTAGCTTTTAGAATCCATTTTAACTAAGTGTTTAACTGGTATAAATATAGATTTAGATGATTTTTAGGATTGATTAGTCCAACTAGTCCAAACAGTTCAAACAGATTTCAGAACCAGATCTGTAATTGTATTGAGTTTCTTGCTGTTGTGAATATTTTGGTGAGAGAGTGTTGACATGAGTATTTTCTGCAGTTTACTAAGTAGAGATGACGATATACTCTATTAGCAACTTGATTACCAGATCAATAGATTCTATTCAGTTCTTGCGCAGATCTGAAAGAGAACCGAGAGCCAAAGCTCTGATACCAATTGACTGGTTTGAATAAGATTGAGATTCTTACTGTGAATCGAATATAAAATCAGTCAGTGATTGAATGGCGGAAACAAACAATCAAAGAACATTCAATGCAAGAAAATTACTCATAAATGCTTTCGTATTCTATATATGAAAGTTGATGAATTACAGAGAATGATTACAACAAAAATTCTCTATGTCTATTTTCCATCACCTCAGGTACGAGGTTATCTATTCTATTTATAGGCAGACAAGATGCATGTTACAAAATGACTAAACTACCCCTGAGCTATTACATCAGAAACTAGTCTAAGTCATGATCCGTATCTTTGCTTGTTCATCCACATTGACAAATGCGGATGAGTTAACTTGATCAACATTTCTTCACTTGATCATCTGCATTAGTATGTTGGTCATCTGCATTGGTTAACGCAGATGAACAAATACTTATGCGCATTTATTCGGTCATCCGCATTTGAAAAATGCGGATGAGCAAAGTCTTATCCGCATTAACAAATGCTTGTCCGTATTGGTTGTCTTCCGCATTTGTCAATGCGGAAGAACAAATACTTGTCCGTATTTGCTTTATGTCTTCCGCATTGACAAATGCGGAAGACAACCTTTGTTCTTTTTCTTAGCAGAATCTTCATCCGCATTTCTTCTTGGACTTAAAGGGATTCCAACAAAGCAATCATCAAATCACCCATTGAGTTGGCATGTATGATCCTTTCAAGGTGCAACACAAGTGACGCCTGAGAAGGATGTTGGCTGCTGAAAACAGATTAGAGTTAAATGAAGAAATCGACACGGAGGGTGAGGTCTAATAGCGGTGGGTATCGCGATCTAGCCATCCACCATATAATCTCGATTGTTGCATCGCGAACGTGTACTTCTAACTTTATCACTTGTATTTTCATGGTTGTGCTTATGAGGATTGTACATTATGCTTTGTTGTGGGTACAGTGACACTATAGTCACCGACCAAAGCGAATAATACATAGTGTAATAGATCTAGTGTGTCAATCACTAATGGAGTGTATAATGGATGTCAAGCTTTAATCCAATCCAATCTTTTAGACATTTATTGTTTCTAAAATGTTGATTAACATATTATTTGTGTTATTTAAAAATAATTAGGAAGGAGCTTTCGTTGTGTTATTAATCTCAATGCTAAAGGACCTTTGGTTCCATAGTTACTAGGTGTATTATATATATCATCTATCTAAAAGGTTATGGGTATAAAAGGACATAGGTGTAGACCAAAGAGTGCCTGAAAAAACGACGCAGGATGGGAATACAATGCTCGCGGGTCCAAAGAGTGAACATTTATCTCGACCCGGTGAGATTTTACCAAGAATCACCTAACTTAATTGGTTTTTTTTTGGGTCGGTCCAACATGGGTTTTTTGGGGCGGTTGGATTTGCTAAATGGAAGAGACATCAAACTAGAAATATAAATACATAAATATGAAATATAAATAAAAGATCATGCAACAAAAATAGCTACAAAATTCATTATATAACTATAACTTTTTGAAATATGCATTAGAAAGTTTGAAATATAAATAAAAATTTTGAAAAATACCTAAATTGAAAACTAGAAAACATTGAAAAATTAAAGAAATATAAAAATTGATGTGATAGTTAATATATCACACAAATAAAAATGTGTTGAAATGTATGATTGTGAGTAACCTAAGTCCGACTGTTAAAACATGATATCTATTTAGTGTGCATGTCAATACCCACTAAGCCAGCCGTTAAGAAAACATGATATCTGTTTAAAGTGTGCACAACAATAATGACTAGCCCAACAGTTAAGAAAAAAGAAAAAAGAAAAAAGAGAAAAAATGTTAGAGCGTGCGTTTAGTTTGTGGCTAAAAATATTATTATCGTGATTTGCTACGCCTTTTATTTATATATTATTTGACTAAAGGGTTATCAAAGTAGGGTTTACAATACAGTCTGTATGTGTCTCTTTCTCTGTGGTGCTGCTTTCCGGTGAGCAAAGCACAGTAATGACGACGACGAGCAGCCGTTTGTGAACCTTAAATCAGCTGTTCAGACCCCGAAACCAACGTTTTGAGCTCGAAAAGGAACAATGGCGTGTCACTCTTTGTCCCTCTTTGTCCTCCACATTCTGCTCCTCAGAGCCGGCGGAGTGACGACAGATCTGTCCTCCGACCGTGCTGCCCTCCTCTCCCTCCGCTCCGCCGTGGGTGGCCGCACCCTCCTCTGGACGACCACCCAACAGAACCCGTGCGTCTGGGCCGGTGTGCATTGCGACGACACCCTTAACCGCGTCACCGCCCTCCACCTCCCCGGCGTCTCCCTCTCCGGCCAACTCCCCCTCGGCATCTTCCGAAACTTGACTCGCCTTCGCACCCTCAGTCTCCGCTACAACGCACTCTCCGGCCCCCTCCCCTCCGATCTATCTTCCTGTCTCGATTTGCGCAGCCTCTATCTTCAGGGTAATCACTTCTCCGGCACATTGCCGGAGGCTCTTTTCACCAGCCTACGCGCTGCTGTTAGGTTGAACCTTGCTGCTAACAATTTCTCAGGCGAGATTTCGAGTGGTTTCAACAATTTCACTCGCTTGAGAACGCTTTACCTTGAGAATAACAAGTTTACAGGTGCTCTGCCGGAGCTCAATCTCCCCAAATTAGAGCAGTTTAATGTCTCTTTCAACAACCTCAATGGTTCTGTACCCAATCTCTCCAGTCAAAACCTAAGGAATCCTTCGCCGGAAATTCTCTCTGTGGTTCTCCTCTGGACCGATTGTGCCCTAGCAAAGACCACGTCCCTCCGGCGCTTTCGGTGGATTTCAACAGAAACGGGAAGAAGAACAAGAACGGTTTGTCCGGCGGTGCCATTGCCGGAATTGTTATCGGGTCCGTACTAGGGCTCATTTTGCTCCTGCTGTTACTGTTTTTCCTTTGTAGGAAGAGAAACGCGAAGAAAACAAGCTCAATCGACATTGATGCACTGAAGCTCACAGAGGCGGAGATGGGTGCCGGAAGCGCTGCTATGGCGACATCTTCGGCGGCGGTTGGTGGTGTTGGTGGTGTTGGTGAAGGCAGTAGGAACAAGAAGCTTGTGTTCATGAGGAATTCGTCTAGCGTTTTTGATCTGGAGGATCTGCTACGGGCTTCTGCGGAGGTTCTGGGGAAGGGGACGTTCGGGACGGCGTACAAGGCGGTGTTGGAGGGTGGGATGATGGTGGCGGTGAAGAGATTGAAGGATGTTACGGTGTCGGAGGGAGAATTCAGGGAGAAGATTGAGTTTGTGGGTTCAATGGATCATCAGAATCTGCTTCCACTCAAAGCTTATTACTACAACAAGGATGAGAAGCTGCTGGTGTATGATTATATGCCCATGGAAGCCTTTCTGCACTTCTTCATGGTTTGATTTCTTCTCCTTCTTCTTCATTCATAGGATATCTATCCTCTTTGATTGGCATTCATACTTGCTTTTCTTTTTTGCTAAAATGAATACCAAATGAATACAGATGAACATACACAACTTTTTGTTTGTTTGTTATTTTGGATTTGGTTGGTTCACATTCATCTCTTGATTCGTGTATATGAGTTATGAACTCCTGATATAATCCTTGTGAATTTTGCAATCAAAATCTAAAACCTTTTCAATTGAACTATGTTATGGAACGAAAGATGAGCACATGAACACGATGATGATTGTTTATGTTAGTAAAACGTATTTGTAAATGGTCAGGAAACTAACTAATCTGTTTGTATCTCATTAGCTGTGAGCCCATATGTGTGCAGAAGCCTCAATTGTTTAATCATTTGTACGCTTTACATATAGTAATTAAAAATCCAAATATATTATTTAACAAAGCCTACTCACGAGACAAAACCTAGTTTATGTACTAATAATGCTAGACCCAACACAAATTTACTTTAAAACCTACATTGTTTTTTAGCGCTTTTTATAAAAACCATTTTTTGAGAAATGCTGGATTAACATTTTTGATAGACACAATGTACTTCGAAGCAAGCCATTGTAGTATGAAATGCTTAATTATTCTCTCTGATTGACATATGTAATTATCATACCAATGAAGGGATCATTTTTTCTTAGCAAAATCATTCTTTCTTGCAACCTACATTGTTCTTTTAGCGCTTCTTTATCCCTGCTTTTCGTATTTGAGTATGACATTGTTGTTATAAAGTTTTGTACTTTGAACAAATTCAAAGGACTCTCAAATTTCAAGCATTAATCAATTATTGATTTTGCTCAACCAAGGGAGTGTGGTAGTACAGATGGTATAATGAGGCGGGTTGGGTAATGGTAACTTTTCCTATAATGCCTGTTAGAATGAATCCTAACTCATCCTCAAGTAAAGTGTTTTTTTTTGGGTTTATTTCTCATGGGCTCGATCAAGAAAATAACAGAACATTATTGTTGTTAATTTAGAATATAAAGTATTTTGACTATGATTGCTGGTTATTCCAGGAAACAAAGGAGGTGGTAGGACACCATTGAATTGGGAAGTTCGATCAGCCATTGCTCTTGGAGTTGCCCGTGGAATTGAGTATTTGCACAGTCATGATAACCATGCCTCACATGGGAACATCAAATCATCAAATGTCCTCTTAACCAAATCCTTACAGGCCTGTGTTTCTGATTTTGGCTTAGCCCCTCTTGTGGGCCTGCCCTCAACCCCAAACCGAGTTGCTGGATATCGTGCACCCGAGGTCACTGACCCACGCAGAGTCTCCCAAAAGGCTGATGTTTATAGCTTTGGTGTGTTGATATTAGAGCTTCTAACAGGAAAGGCCCCGACCCATGCCCTATTAAATGAAGAAGGGGTTGACCTCCCAAGGTGGGTGCAGTCGACAGTCAAAGAAGAGTGGACTTCTGAAGTGTTTGACCTTGAGCTACTAAGGTACCAAGATGTAGAGGAAGAAATGGTGCAACTTTTGCAATTGGCTGTAGATTGTGCAGATCAGTACCCTGACAAGCGACCAACAATGTCAGAGGTCACAAGGCAGATTGAGGAGCTGCGTGGTGCTGGTGGCTCGAACCCAGGTCATGTTCATGGGCTAGAGTTGGAATGAGTCTTCGGTGCTAGGAGGGCAAAAGAAATGTGGTTGAATTAATGTGTTGGTTAGATTTGGAATTGGATGAGTCATCATGGTGTTGTAATTATGATTGCTTTATGTTTCATGTTTTTCTAGATAACAGGTAGTGGTTGTACCTGTCTTTGACTGCTGGCAATTACTAAACTCTCTTTCCTTTTCATGCACCGATGCCTTTTCGGCCCAATTACTCTTGCACATTTGCCATTTAATGTGATGATTTTTTATGCCTTTCAATCGTTTGTTGAAGCAGCTACAAAGATGGATTTTGGTGGACTAGCCTCTCGCTAGACTCACCGCTGGTTTTCTCATAATAATGTTCTTGCCTCTCAAAAAAGAAAATAATAAAAAAAAGCTTGATAATATTCACGCATTTCAAAAAGAATAGTAATAATAAGAGATAAGCATAAGCAAATGGATGTTCTTAAGGGTGCATAGGTGAGTAAATGGAGTAGAATAGAAAGTGTTTTACATAAAACCATAAATGGATGGGTGAATTACCATGAGTTAAAAGAAAATTGCTAAATAAACGGGTTAATCGTTCGTTAAGTAATGGTTAAAAACTACCACTAGCATAATCAAAAGGTCCAGGGTTGCTAAAAAGGATATATGATTTAAGTGAAGAGGGTAAAACAAATATAACTATGTCAAAGTGTACGAAGCTTGAATAAATAATTTATATTTATTAATAAAACCATAACTCACGTGACATTCTTTAAGCTTTTATTTTTTTTTTTAAATTTTCGCTTAAATATGTATATGTTCTTAGCAGTGTTGTAAAACTCGGCCAACTCGGCCGAGTACTCGGGGGAGTACTCAGAAATCGGTCATTTACTGAAACAACTTTCTTCAACTCGGTCCTATAACTCGGAATCAGTCAACCTCGGTCAAAATCGGGGAGTACTCGGAGCTAGGCGGCCCAACACGGACCTACTCGGAGCTAGGCGGCCCAACTCGACCCAACTCGGCCCAACTCGGAAAACTCGGATTTTCACTGTTTTTCGTCAATTTCCGCTTATTTTCATCGATTTTTTTTATTTTTGTTGTTTTTCTTGTATATACATTAGAAGACGACTATTAAATGATTACTATGTCTATAATATCATAGAATAAATATTATTTTTTTTAAATTATTTTCATATTTCGAACATGTATTCTTCTAATTATATTGATATTCATATACATTGTTATAATTATTAATAAACTTATGATATTTGCTATATGTATAATTTCTTACAATTAAATTTTTGTCATTTATCATATCCGAGTACTTCCTGAGTACTCCCCGCCTAGAACGAGTACTCACAACTCCTCAGTTGACCGACCTAGCAGTGTATAACGACTTTTACACCATTGGTTCTTAGTGTTAGTCTAGGTTTATTTGATTAAAAATCAACTTCTAATATAATAGATATTTAAAAGTTCTTTTGAAATTTAACTCTAAATCAGAGCACATCTTTTTTTGAAAATTAAATTATAGAAGAGATTTTTCTTCCTTTTTCAAATAATTTATAAAAAAACTATAGAAATCAATTATTATTTTCTTCATTTATGAAATTGATTGATTGATTATATGTTTCCATTAAATACTTGGTTTATATTCGAATAACGAGATTTTTTCTTCGACTCCTCTCCAATTTAAAGGAATTCATGGGTATTTTTTTTAAATGAAATCATATCTGATTTTAAAATATTTCTCAACCATCCTAGCTTTACGACCCTCACGATTTGTTTTCATAAAGTCTGGTGATATCGCATTCGACAGACTTCATCAACGTTCTCATTTTAGCTTTGGTTTCATCAAGTTTTCTTAAACAAAATGTATTTGTTTTTTTTGTTATATTTGATATCTCATCCTCTGTGATTATAACTTAACCTATTATTGTCTATAATTGTGTTTTCGGATTAATATTATTTTACTTTTATATTTTTAATTTGAAGGTGATCTACTTCAAATCTATCTGTAAAGAGGTATTACATGTTTTTACTTTTTTAATTTTTTATTTTTATATATACACTACCATATTATTATTATGTTTGATTGAAATTCGTTTGATAAGAGTGCAAATTGTTTTGATGTATCCTGAAGTAATATTAAAAAACATATTTTTATTCCACGTTGATTTTGACACCTTCAGACAAAATAATTTCTTTTTAAATTTTAAAAAAGACAGTTCATATTAGTAGTGTGTTTTGCAATAACAATAAACAAGAGTAAAAAACAATCGTTATCCAAAGTTGATTTATTTTTAAATAGAGATCATAGATCTAATCAGCTTTATGTTGCATTATCTCGAGTTAAAAGTAAACAGAAATTAAAATTATTAATATTAGACAATGATGAAAAAATCAACAATAAAACTTTAAATGTCGTATACAAATAAAATTCCACAAATTTGAAATATTATTTTTTTTGTTCAATCTAATTTGTTTATTACTTAAAATTCTAATTTATAAGTTTAATTCATTCCATATTATACACTATTTAGACGTATAAATATTAATAGAGAAAACATACTAATATTAGATGTAGCTAATGTTAAAAATTATGCATAAAAGTCGATATACAAAGTATTATTAATAACATTATAACTTACAAATCTTTTTAAACAACAACAATATTTTTGGATATTAACCCATGTGTTACACAGTCTTTAGCTTGGTTACGTAATAAATGGTTATTCAGACCATTAAATTGTTATTCAACTATTTAGGTTATAGTCAAAATTAAGGTCTTAATTTTAAGCAAACTAGTGGGTAAACTCGCGCTGTGTGACACTGGTATAACTATTTTTAGTATTGTGTATTTATAAAATTCACCGGTTTTCAAAAATCAGAAAGACATTTTACCGGTTGGTTTTTGGTTTTGTGTTTAATAACATACAAAAAGGCATACATGTGAAACACAATTCTTTATTTACTTTGAGAAAAAAGCTCCTTATATAGAAAATAGATACTGCTTTTATTTCTCTACACAACCGATATTGGATAGACATATTGACTATAGTAATTAGGGACAAAATTATAAATGTAGAACTAAATATGCATCAACACTTGTACCAAATGCAACCACATGTTTCTTACGTGTCTTAAACTTTTGTTCAATAATATGTGAGATCGCATGATACGACGGGGTATAAAATTTTGTAAAAATTTGTACCTTTGACTAACCTCCCTTGTTGTGCTAATACGTGATTTATAACAAGACCGGATCGGACCAACCAGCTTAACCAACAACTGGCATGTTACAGGAATTCATGGATAACTAAGTTCAAACCCAACCATATAAACCAAAGATAGATTAGAAAAAAATAAAAAATAACACTTTATATTTTTGCTAGAATTGATATTTTTCATGACATTGCACAATAAATGACGCACAAATCATGAGTTTGTTTCCCTTCAAGTTCGTGTATTCTTTTTTATAGTTGTTGAACTCTCATTTTTCTTTTTTATTTGATCAATGTGGAATATCAAACATATCTATAATGCTATAGGGAAGAGCAATTTGTAAATAACAAGTTGTTTATGCATATCACTTGTACCAAATGCAAAAAAACTTATTCTTAAGTGTCTTAAAAATAAATTAAAATTACAATGTTGCCTAAAAAGTTGTATTATATAATAGTATGAATATAGATAGATTAATATAACTTAAATGTAATGGTCATTCTTTAAATTTAATTAAAAACTGATGGAGTAGAAGCATTTAAAGCTTATAAGTAGTATAATAAAATAAATCTTATAACATTACGCATTAAAGCTAGTAACTATTCATATGTCATCTTAAAATTTATGTAAAATCACAAATCTACTCATTCTAATTATATAGTAGTATAAATAAGTATTTATTAGTTAGTCCAACCTTAGTTGATATTCGTCACTAAAACTCTAAAAGATTTGTTTCGACTCAAGCTTATATTAAATTTAGTTAAAATTTTGTATACTTCTAGGCTTGAAAGAATCAAACACATAACAAACCGTTTAACAGTGGTTATACTTCCATTCGCTCGTTTAATAATGAATGAATATATACAATGAATTTCGTGTGATTAATTAAATGAACAGACTAGATGAAGGTTGTGTTCATTCAGTTACATTCGTAAAATTTTAATAATATGTATGTTTATATTTATTTTAGTTTGTTTATGTTTGTTTATTTATGTTCATGCATTTAAATTTTCATACTATTTTAATTTTTAATGTTTAGTTAGTTATCATAACATGTAAACTTAGTCATTTGATGCTTATATCTTTTTTAAAAACTTAGTCACTGATCTTTGAGATATTATTTTGAGAAAAATATTTTTTGATTATTATGTATAACATGTGTTTTTGTTTTGGGATGATAATGTTTATGAGTAGTATGTCAAATGCTTAACTTCGTTTTTGTTTAAGGTGATTTGTCTAATCTTTGGAATTAAGAATGTTTATTTTTTTTAAATGCTACATGTTTGTTTGTGTTCATATGTGTTCTTTTGTGTTTGTGAACCGTTCATGAATTCATTAACTAACGAACACGAACAAGTTTAGTTTCTTAATAAAGGAACACGGAAATTTTTTATTTTGTTATGTGTTCGTGACCCATTTTGTGGACAAGCTTAATGCTAAACAAATGAATGTAGACAAGAATTTGTTTAGTTTGGTTCTATTCATTCAAGGCCCTAATTACTCCACTTGGTATGAGTCCGTGCAGAGTAACCTTCTAAGACTATAATTACACCTCTTATTCATAAGATACATATCAACACATCCTTAATCTTTCATCACATCGGTTAAACTGTTTTATACATATCTTTCATCTTTGAAATCCTTTGTGATTTGGTTTTAATACAAATGAAAATTGTTAATTAAAAAATTACATAAGAATTAAGAAAACATCCATCACTTTGAATTGAAAAAAAACATACATGTAAAATACAAAGAAAGTGAATAAACATGCTAAAGCTTACGCAGAGAACCCGCACGCTTTTGTTCCCTTTGCCTTTGATACATTTGGCTCCCTAGCGCCAGAAGCTATCAACTTTTTGACCAGGGTCCAACGGGTGATAGACAACCATTGCTCCACCCCGGGGAGGCAAGGATTTGTTTTTGGAAGGTTAGGATTTGCTATTCAAAAAGGGGTGGCGGTGCAGCTTGTTGCCCGTCTACCTTCTATTTTGATGTAACTTGACTAAACATTATTAATTGTAATCATACAGTTGAGGCTAAATATATATATATATATATACAAATAAAAAGGATGAGGGATGAAAGTGTTAAATATGAAACTTAAAGGATGAGAATCGGCTGGTGATAAAGGCACTGACCTATGCTTTTAAGATGCATATAATTTGACACACACTATAATGTAACTTCTGAAATCAATGAGCACTTTGATTGTTTCAAGCAACAAAAAACTTCTAGAGAGTGTTTAGTATTAAGCATGTACTTTGATAGTGCGACTTGAAGTTTTAAGGAGTTTAATCCACATCAATGGCAGCGTGAGATCGACAGTAAACATCGACATCAGTAGCAATCAAGCATTTACATATCCTTTGGTAGTAACTAAGTAGAGTGTAAAACTTCTAACTTCAGCGGCAAAAACTTAACAAACTTTAATTGAGTTGCGGTAAATATCACTCTTAGATAACCCAATAGTTTTATAGGAAAACTTCTTTATTTTTCAAAAGTGTTTGTATCTATTTAATAATATTTAAATTGATTATAATATCAACTAGTTCTAAAATCTGATTTGACCGAACCTATTAGTTAACCGGTAACACGTCTAGTTTATTATTCGGTCCGGTTTTAAAACATTTCCAACTAATGTAAAGAACATTGATGATCGGAAGCACATAATTTTAGTTGAGGGTTTAGTTCAAAATTCTACATCAAGCTTCGACTCCACTTCTTTATCTTATTGTTTGACGGTATAAATAAACCTAAACAATATTTTTGCTTCTGGGTAGAGGTATTGAAGCAGCAAGAACAATGCTAGAGTTTTGAACAAAACCATAAATCTTATTGTTTGATTGTATTTACTCCCATTCTGTTGTGGAGTTCTTGGTGCATTGAATTGCCTTGCAATACCTTTATTCCTGCAAAAGAAATCTAAGTTAGAATTAACAAATTCAATTCCATTATCAATCCTGAAAAGTTTAACTTTTAAATTAAGTTGATTCTCAATCTTGATGACAACGTCCATTAATGTTTCTGATGTTTCACTCTTTTGTTTTAAAAAGAATACCCATGTGAATCTAGTGAAATCATCAACTACCACCAAACAATATTGTCCAAACAGATCCATGTGAAGCAATTTAAGTGGTGATACATATGTACCAAGTTTATGAGCCTAATGTAAATGTCTGTCATGTCTTACACATATGTTGATGCTTATAATATTTAATGTTTCATTGTTTATTATGTGATAAAGTATAATGAACTAACTATATAGGTTTGAGGTTGTTGTCTATATTTCTTAGTCAATAATGATTGAGAAATGTGTTCAAAATTAGTCGTATGAGTCTTCATGCGAATGAACCATGCTAATGGACCATACGCATGAATACTTCATGCTAATGGACCAGTCGCACGACTGAACTAGGAGACTGGATCAGTCGCACGATTGAGACATAAGATTGACTCAATCGTACGACTAAACCTTCAGTCGTGTGTATGGATCAATCATATGATTCAGTCGCACGACTGAACCATGCTAATGGTTCAGTCGTACGATTGGAAAACTCTAACCTATAAATACCACTTAATCCGTGGAAAAATATAAGAATTCGAAACACTTGAAGACTTTTGACACATACTCGTAACCTAGCCGTCCAGAGCGTCCAGAAAGCCTATTCCAAGTTCATAGTTCGCATCTGATCTTGTTCTACTCGTTCTTAACGTTTCTTTAATCGTTAGATTGATTGGGATTGCGTTCTCACTGATTGGATTGCCAATCAAATAGGATTCCACACTATTTGATCTGGTTTCACGCATTATCAGTTAGTACTCCGTACGTACTCGGTCCTAACAAGTGGTATGAGAGCTTTGGCTCTTGATTTTGCATGTGATTCGATTAGTTTCGGTGTAAAAGTCACGTTTTTCATTCAAAAGAGTCACCTTTTTTAGTAAAATAGTGTTTTCGACGTCTCCAGGTCTCAAAAGTTTACGTTTTTAGGCATACGGCAGATTAGGGTCCTTGAAAAATCGTGTTTTTATGTCAAAGTGTCAAAAACCCTCGATCTTGTAAAAACACCAGCCTTCAGTCGCACGATTGTCCCAATCGCACGACTGAAATCAATCACACAACCCATTCGCACGATTTAACTCAGTCGCTCACTCATTCGTATGACAGAACAACCCCATTCGCTTGTCTCCAATCGCATACTCCATACGTACGACTTGAATCCAATCGCACGATTGAATTCATTCGCACCCCCCATTCGCACGAGTGCTCCCTACGTATAAGTCCATTCGCACGAGTGAGTCAGTCTAGTTTTAAAGTCCAAAGTTTAAAGAGATGGAAGATCAATTCTCTGCATTTACTGTCAGAAGGGACTCTCGCATCCAGAACCTTCTACTTCTGGAAAATGAAATTGGGAATCATAATAAACCATCTAAACTTATAATGTTAGATGATTACCCAAAATGGAAACAGAGGTTCGAGATCTATCTAAATGGTGTCGATCCAAATCTTTGGGAATCCATTAAAATAGGCTATAGTATGCCAGTCGGTGATGATGGTGTTAAGCTCACTTCGGGAGGTATGACTGATAACCAGAAAGCTAAGTACAATGCTGAAAAGAAGATGTATGCCCTATTGACTCAGTTGATACCGAAAGATATATTTCATCAGTTCTCTGAGAACAAACAGGCGAAAAAGTTATGGGAGGCGTTGGAGAAAAGATATGATGGGAATGCAACGTTAAAGGCATTAAAGGCAAAGGCTCTCAAGAAGGAGTTTGATAACTTCTCCTCAATAGGGAAAGAAAGCTTGGACGATATTATCGATAGATTCTATGATCTGATGAGTGAGCTGCACACTCATGGGGTCACAACATCTATGGAAGATAAAATGTCAAGCTTTGCTAATGGTTTGTCGGAGAAATGGGACTCGTATGTGTCTAATCTGAGACAAAACAATATCCTTGCAAAATTAGACATAAATGACTTCATCATGAAATTAAGGGAGGAGGAACTAAGGATGAAGTACAGGTCACAGAAAGGTTCCTACGACTAGAATGCTTCACTTTATAACTCATCTCCCACTCTAACCAGTTCAGGAGCACCACTTCAAACTGCCTTTGTGTCTAGTTCAGCAGCTCCTTCCCAAACCACTGCTTTAGGACCAGAAACATTAGGGTCATCCAATACCCAATATATAGTGCCTGAAGCCAACACTATAAAGTTGAAGACTAAGAATCTCGGTAATATCACTGTGGAAATAGCAAAGGAGCACATGGATCTCCTAGCAGCTGTTGTCCATTCCTATGATGGTCTAGTTGCAGGGAAGATTGGAAATTGCCATCTTGCAGATGAAGATTACGAGTAGGTGGACGAAAATGAACTAGAGAGAATGGATATAATATAGGCTTTGGCTAGTGCTATCAGAAGGGCAAAAAAGTTTGTGAAAAAGACAGGACAGAACTTGGTAGCCACAAAAGACACAACCTTTGGTTTCGACAAAACCAAAGTTACCTGCTTTAATTGTGGTGAAAAAGGGCATTCAAACGTGAATGTGTAAAGCCCAAGAAAACAGGTAACGGAAATCCGTTCTCAACCTTCAACCGTTAGGACAAGACATGAGTGCAACTACCTAGTCAAGCAAAGAGACAAAGGCCTTGACTGCTCAAGGTGACGAAGAACAGGATTGGACCTTCAGTTTTGTGTCTCCGGGTGAATCAAACATTGCCTGTGTCGAGGGATTTGATGATGGCTCTGGGAGTGAAGGTGAAATCACAGTTGAACAAGTAACGTCAGATAATGAAGAAGCTGTGAATATGGTCAATCACCTGATTGAAATAGAACTCAAAATGACATGTTCAGAATCTCCAGCATCCGAAGAGTCAAACTCTGCATTGATGGCTGATTCAACTGATTCTTCATAGGTAAGTACAAAATACCAACTCTTTGAAAATCATGCTTGTATTAAATGTAACAAATTTAGAGAAATCATAGATTTAAAAATTGATAGGTTATTATACCACAATGATAGTTTAGTAAATGACTTACAACTGTGCACAAAAGCTAATCGTATTTTGAAACAAAATGAGTGCAGTTATAAGGAAAAAATATAACTTTTAGGTAAAAAACTAAGGGAAACCGAGGTTGTTGCTTTTAATCAAGCTAATGATATAATTCTTATTTAAATACTTTCGAAGAAACAAGGAAAGAAAAAGCAGTTTTAGACATCGAAGTCAATTCTTTAAAACAAAAACTGCATAGTTGGACCAGTTCTTCTCACATAGTTCAACACTTAGTGAAAGAACGAAATAATGGGAAGGGTTGGGTTACAAAGTAGTTCCATCACCACATGAGATCCTGTTAAATACAAAATGTAGACCTATAAATAACAACCCAGTAAAGGATCATGTAGTGTCCACTCCTTTGGTGAGTGATCCTGATTCCACAAGTAAACCAGTGAACTCTATTACTAAACAGAAGGAGTCTATTGTTGAATTAAAAGGAAAGATGCCCATTGTTAACTTCGATGAAAAATGTGAAAAATAATGTAAAGTCAGGTTCACCAAAGTCTATTTCGGAACCCAAAATGACTAAACCAATTAACCAAACACGTGTTACACGTCAAAGTCCAAATAAACTAAAGGTTAAAGATGTTAAAAATGTTCAAACAATTAATTTTGTTAAAGAAGCAGAAACATCTGAATGAGAAGTAACTAAACCCAACCAAACTCATGCTGCACCTATATCACACTCAACCCCACATAAACAGTTTCCCCAACATGTAGAAGGGAGATCATGCTACAGTTGTGGAAAGAGAGGACATATTTCTTCTAATTGTCCTTATTATCAGACTCCCAGAAAGAAAATTGAAGTTCATGATACTAAACCAAGTTCTTTGAAAAAGAGTTCTATTACTCCACCAAAAAGAATTAATGAACCTAAAGTTCAAAATGTAAGCCAGTCGTCTGTTTATCATAAACAGGCCTTACACAAAATTGGCTTATGGAAAGAAAAGTCAAGTCCATTGTCTGATAATGAGAACAAGAAGAAGAATGATATGTCCTCACCCTTGAATGGACAATGGGTTGAGTTTATGATGTGTGACTCCTCTAGGTCACCCAAGCCAGTTAAGGCTTGGGTTCCACACCTAAACTGATAATTTTCTTTGAATGTGCAGGGTGTCTGTTACAGTGCTATCACAAATACCTAGATTATTGATAGTGGGGCGTCTAGGCACATGACCGGGAACTTGTCTATCCTTTTAAATGTCAAACAAATTAAAGGGGGACATGTATCATTTGTTGGAAATAAAGGAGGATACACACCGCTCAAGGCGAAGTGGGAAACCAGAAAGTAAAGTTTGATAAGGTCAACTACGTTCAACAACTACAGAATAACTTGCTTTCAGTATCCCAGATATATGACAATGGATTCAAAGTTGTTTTTAACAACAAGAAGTGCTACTTATTGAAGAAGGATTACATTATCTTGGAGGACCAAATCTTAATGTCAGCTTCAAGATATAATGACTTATATGTCTTGGATCTATCAAAAGCCTCCACAACCGATCATCAAGTTCAATGCTTCTTGTCAAAGGCAACTGAAAGGGACTCAATCTCCTGGCATAGGAGAATGGGACACATAAATCCACGGAAGATGAATCATCTGATCCAGAGTGATTTAGTGAATGAAGTAAATGTCACGAATTTTCAAGTTTCGGATTTTTGTGTAGCGTGTAAGAAAGGTAAACAAACCAAGAAGTCTCACAAGGCAAAGAAAGTAAATTCCATCGACCTGACTCTCGAACTTCTACACATGGATCTATTTGGTCCTGTCAGCACCAAGAGCATCGTTGATGATTTGTACGATTATGTAGTCACTGATGACTACTTAAGATTCTCTTGGGTAATGTTTTTGAAATCCAAATCAGAGACATTTGAATCGTTCAAATAGTTGGTGACTACATTGGAATCTCTCTACAAGCTGAAAGTGCCACAGATTCGCTCAGACAACGGCATGGAGTTCAAGAACTAGTGGATGAGGCATTCTGCAAAGAGAAGAAATTGTACACCAGTTCACATCTGCCTACACTCCATAAATGAACGGAGTTATTGAATGGAAGAACATGAGCTTGATAGAGATAGCAAGAACGATGCTAGCCGACTTGAAACTGCTCATCCAATTTTGGAACGAGGTAGTTGCTAATGCATGTTACACCCTCAATCGAGTCTTGGTGGTCAAACATCATGGTAAAACGTGTTATGAGTTGCTCCAGTGACATAAACCTAATTTGGAGTATCTCGAACCATTTGGCGCACCATGTACGCTGCTGAAGAAAACTCAGTCAGGGAAGTTTAGTGAGAAGGCTGATGAAGGGATATTTCTAGGATACAATATGCCAAACAAGAGAGTTTATAACAACTCAACGGTCAAGTAAAAGGGTGGTGCAACGTTGACGTTCAGAGATACACCACCCCCTGCTGGAAAGGGACCTGCATTCTTCTTTGACTATGATGGATTCGTTAAGTCCTTCAACATTCCTCTCTCCCTTCCTGATGATGAGTTATCGACAAAAATGATGTACGATGTCTTAAACACACCATTACTAGACTCGACAACATCAGTTTCACAAGGTGAATCTTCTAGTCCTTTAGGGGGAGCACTTGAGGTAAGCGACTCCTCCTCTAATGATAAAGAGGTGGAAAATGATCAGGTGGATCAGGAGGAATAGGTTCCTACTACTGAAAGTACACAAGCATCAGATGTTGATGCTTCTGACACTTCGGAACCTCACACTCCAACGACTACAGCTACTGAACTGAGAATTCAAAATCTGGATCAGGAAGTAGTTGTTCTCACCACTTCCGGATCTTGACTAAATGTCTATCATCCTCTAGACAACGTCAGAGGGGATGTACAATCGGGAGTATAGACACGAAATCAGCTATACTCAGCTGATTATGCCTTAGTCATGAAAACAGGCTATCTTCACGACGATGCTTATCGATGTTTTGTGTCTCAATTTGAGCCAAAATATGTAAGTGAAGCCTTAAACGTGTGACACCCGGTAATTTATTTTCTTTGAAGCCGATGAAAGAAGAGAAGAAATAAAGTCCAAAGTCGAGGGATCAAACTCGACAAGGAGAGAAAGTTGGGTGAATTGAAGTATTTGAAGGGAGAGGACAACCCTTACCCTCTCCCCACACCCAAAATTCAGCAAAGAAAAGAAAGGAGAAGAAGAAAGGGAGAAAATAGAGAAAAAAGTTGGTTCGGGTGGATTCAAGTGAGCAAAATCGTCGTGTAACGGGGTCCAAACAAAGCTCTACTTCTTGGTGTGGTTTGTGTGAGTTCTAGGACCCCTCTTTTAAATGTTTTTGGTCGATTTTAGGGCTGGAACACATATGAAAATCCGTTGTTGTTTGTGTGTGTGTTTGACCAATTTGTATGTGTTTGCGTGTGATGCATTTGGAGATTGTTTCCGGGCTTGTGTGTGCTTGAATGGTGTTGTGGTACGCATTCCTAAGGTTTAGGATGGTTGATTTGGGCTTAGAATGGATTTGGATGAGCTTGGAGGTCAAAAATGGCAGATTGGGTTCGAGAGTGAGATGTATTCTACGCAGTTAGGGCTATGCGACCGAATAGCATGCCAGTCGTGCGACTAAAGTCCACACACATGCCGGTCCTGCAATTGAGGTTCAATCGCATGTGAGTCGTGCGACTTGAGCCCATACGCATGCCAGTCGTACGATTGAAGGTCAATTGCATGGGGAGTCATGCGACTGAGGGTTCATTCGCATAAGCGCCCATCCACATTAGTTCCATTCGCATGGGACTCATTCGCATTGAGTCCATCCGCATTAGGTCCATTCGCATCATTCGCATAGGTGTTCTTCCGTATTGGTCCATTCACGTGATGTTTAGTCACGTGGAAGGCCATGCGACTGAAGGGTGCCCATACGCGCAAGAAGGGCTTGTGCACTCGGGGAAAGCGTAGTTTAATTACTGACTTTCGGGGGAAAGTGCAGATGTAAGTTTTGATGTGGGAGGTTCCCGTAAGTTCATGTTAGATGACTTTTGAGATCATAGAGGTTATGTTAGGCATGATAATGATGTTGCATTTTTATGCATGATGTATGTTTACCTTTCCCGTGACTTTACGTTGAATGTTATTGAATGAAATGAAAGTATTATGTAACGTAAAGTGAAAGATAATGAAAGAGAAACATGATGAAAGAATGCATACATTAATGAATGATGAAAGTAAAGAAAGTCTTGCAAGCCTTGTATGTTGGGACACACCATTAAAAGGTGTTAGCCCAACGGTGTGTGGGTTCGCTACCCCGGGAAGATGCACATCGGGGTCTTTCTTTGTGATTGACCATTTGTACAGAACCATTGCTGCATACCCTAGGTACTATGACCAGAGGTGCAGTGCACCGTTATAGAAGGTCTATGATAGGCCTAGGTCCAGTACCAGGAACAAAAGGGTATTGCACATGGCAATGGTACACCTAAACTCTACCCTAGGTGTTATGACCAGAGGTGTGGAGCACTGTTATAGCAAGTCTATGATAGGCCTAGGTCCAGTAACAGGAACAAAATGGTAAAGTTTATGGTTGGATGGAAAGAAAAGAAGTAATGATGAAAGAATATGAAAGTTAAAGAATGAACGAATGAATGTTGAAGATAATAATGATATTATCTATGTGTACGTATGATGTATGATCGCATGAAAGTAAATAACGGTTTTAACAAAAGAAAAGTATGTTTTATTATAAAACAAGAACTCACTCAGCAACACTCACTTTTATGTGTTTTTAGTTGGCAGGTAATGATTGCTGAGGATGGCATGGGTCGGCTACTCAGCTCTTTTGGATGGCATCCATTTTTATAATGCTTTTGTGATGTAATGCAACATGTATTTTGTAACTTGTTAACGATGTATTATTTTGCAAAAGCTTTTATAATGAAATGAGATGTATATTTTGGTAATTTCCGTAGCGATGTTTTATGAAAGAAAAATTTATTTATATGTTTTAAGTGCGATGATTGACCAGCTGTGAGCGTCCCTGGAACGGGGCCTTACAAAACGATGAGGCATGGGTTAGTGCCATGCAAGAAGAATTCCTTCAATTCAAAAAACTAGGAGTATGGACACTGGTGGATAGACCAAAATGAATCTTCCTGCATCAGACTAAATATGTAGGGGACATCCTCAGTCAGTTTGACATGGAGAATGCTTCAGCTGCTGGAACTCCACTTGCCACGAACCATGATGTGGCACCCGATGAAAATGGTGATCTGGTTGATGCTACAATGTATAGAGGAATGATTGGATCCCTTATGTATCTCACAACGTGTCATCCTGATATCATGTATGCGACGTGTCTTTGTTCCAGATATCAGACAAAACCAAAAGTCAACCATCTCATAGGTGTTAAACGGATTTTCCGTTATCTGAAGGGTACTCTAACACTCGAGTTGTGGTATCATCATGACGATGATTTTGAGCTTACAGCGTATAGTAACTCAGATTATGGCGGTTGCAAAATGTATTACAAGTCAACATTAGCAGGATGTCAGTTCTTTGGTAGACGGTTAGTCTCCTGGCAGTGTAAGAAGCAGACTTCTATTGCTCTGTTAACATGTGAAGCTGAACACATTGGTGCTGCAAGTTGCCATTCACAAATCATCTTGATTCAACAGCAAATGCGTGACTACGGCTTGCAATTCTCTAACACTCCTATCTATGTTGAGAATTCTGCTGCTATAGCCGTAACAAAAAATCTAGTCCAACATCCTAAAACTAAACACATCGGTATTAGGTATCATTTTATACGTGACTATTTTGAAAAGCAACTAATCGATGTGGTTAAAATAAATACGGATTTTCAGTGCGCCGACCTCTACACAAAAGCATTTGATAAACCGAGGTTTTTATATCTATTAGAGGTTAACGGCGTGAAAAAGAAAAGTGATGTGATATTAGAGGAAGAAAATGTGTAGTCTGATATTCGTTATTTTTATTTTATTTTATTTTATCTTATTTTATTTTCATGTTTATTAAAATCCAAAAACACAAAAATATTTTCGGTTTTAGAATTTTAGGGGGATAATAGGTTAGATTAATATTAAATTAGCTGTTTTATTTAATTACTTAAAAAAAACGAGGGAGAAGGACAGCTTAGCTAAAAGGAATGTAATCAAATTTATGATACCGATTCAACGTTTATGAAAATGAGTACACAGGGAACAAATTGTTTGGGACTTCAAATGAGTTTAACTAATTAAGATGCAAAATTCAAAGTTTAAGTCTAAAAAGACTAAGCAAAATTAAAGGAAAAATGATAGTATAACTAGTATGCTACCAACGTAACATAGAGAAAGTAGACCTAGAGGCTGCTAGTTCATGATATGATGTGTCGGTAGATTCAACACAATAGATGAGTAGACCTCATTGGTGGTTTAACATTTAAACTAAGTTGGTCAACATGCTGTGGGTTTCCATCTTATCCCTGGTTAACACAACCAACGCAGTTCCAATAAGGGATGAAGAGCAAAATAAACGCCACAAATGTGTGCGGACGACCATATAAAATGAGCAAAGCACATGGAAAAATGCAAAATGCAAAATGTAATCAAGCTAACAACCTATGTTATTGGTGTGTTATGTGCAAAAAGAAAAATAAATGCTCTAACAAGAAGATAGGTTGTGTGCCTCTCTGCTGTGCGGTGGCACTGACCCGAGGATAAGCATAACCTAAATATTCTAGAACTCATTGTTGTTTGCGTCTCTTTGTTGTGCGATGGCACTGACTTGAGGCTTGGCATCTCTTTGAAAGCTCTTAGAATAGTTTCTTCTTGAACTATACCCGTAGACCGCTAAAAAATCTCCTGAGGAACGTTGATTACCATATAAGCGTAGGATCCACAAATGCTTGTTGAAATAATTAAACTTTAACTCATCACCAATGTGTGTCAAAAATCTGTGTATGGATTTAAGAGTACAAGTATACTGACAATCATCGTGAGCTGCAGTTCTTGAAAGTCAAAATAACTATGTGCATCTTGTAGCTCTAGTATGATTTCCTAAAATTGCTATTGACTCTCGGTCAAAACACGAATCTAGCATCAAAATAATTTATTAAAATGTCCCAAATGATTCTGATATACCTGTATGATTCCATAATGATTGTTCCAGAAATGATAAAATAGAATTGAAGCTGTGCTGTCTAGGAAGTAAGATCAGTTAGAAGTACTCTAATAGGTTTAAATCCATCTTCATTCAAAATTACCATATAAGCGCACGAATGGATGTGACTGACTGAGCCAGTCGCACGACCGAGCCCCAGTCGCGCGAGTGAAGTGTGCGAATAGGTCCAGTCGCATGACTGAAGGTAAAATTAGTATAAATAGGGTGAAGTCGGTCACACATTCTCATCACCCTTCAATCGCTCCCAAATCGCACGAAAGAAAAGTTACTTTGCCAAAATTCGATTTCATTGATTTCGTACTGTTTATGATACTAGCATGTACTCTCTTCATCTAAAGGTACTTAGTGACTGAAATCGCACAAAATGTTTGGTTTAATCAAGCCCAGATGACCTAATTTGGTCAAACCAAGAACCGAGACAAAGATGTCAAAATAAACCACCAAAATGGACTAAATCGTTAATTTAAAGAATATTTGGTGTTATTTTGAGTGTTTGCGAGTGTAATGAGCCTAACCACAACGTTTAACAATAAGTATAGACCAAGAACTGATTTAAAAGTGTCAAACAGAGACTCATGCGAATGGACATGCTAATGAACTTCAATCGCACGATTGAGCTAGGCGTCTGACTCAATCGCACGAATGAACCATGCGTATAAGTTCAGTCGCACAACTGGGTCAACCACATGGGATAGTATACGACTAAACCCAGTCGTAGGCTCAATCGTACGACTGAGCTTAATCGCACGACTACGACTCAATCGCATTATCTATTCGCATGATTGAACAAACTGATTCAAGTTCATTAAAATTCAAATATCATCCATTTACACAATTTCTAACGTATATGTATCGTGTGTTACAGAAACATGATGAGTAGATGGACTATGAGCGCGAAGCACAATCTCTGTGCTCATCTTGACGTCATATCCCGGAACGCTTCTGAGTTCGCGGGGATTATTACATTTTTACAGAGATCGAGGATCTTCAAGGCTATCTCTACCCCGTGTACACCATACAGATCGATTCAGCAAGCCTTTTGGGAAAGCGCTGTGGTAGACAGGTCTGCTGAGCCTCATCGCATTCGGAGTTCTATTTTTGGTCAGGAGATTGAGATCAGCGAGGATGATATGAGGAGGGTATTAGAGTTGGGTGATGATGGTGACTGCCCAACTAGGCTGCATCCACTAACGGTTCGAGGATGTTTTCTTCGGACTAAGTACGCTGGGGACATAAATGCAGGTGTGCTTAACAAGAGCAACCTGTGCCCCGAGTTCAAGTACTTGGCCCATGTGCTGCTCAAGTGCATAGCCTCGAGGAAGGGAAGCTTTGATGAGATGTCTGATCAGATCCAGAACGCTTACGTGGCTCTAGTACTGAATCATCCATTCAGCTTCTCTCGGATGATATTCACGTACATGGTGGAGAATATAGAGGCCAAAGGCAAGGAAGGCTTCTGCATGTACCCTTGTTTCCTGCAGATGATTATTGACCAGAAGCTTCCTTTGCTGCCAAAGGAGAGAGATGATGTTGTTACACTTGAGGTTATGGATGACACCACCCTGGGAGGATGAAGGTGTACCGGGGCAAGCAGGTGAAGCCCCCAATGAGAAGATTGTTTGGGTATCTAGCCCGAGTGGACTACGTGGCGTCCTCTCGTAAGAAGTGGCGTCACGATGACAGTGATTCCGATATTGAACCTATTGTTTTAACTACCGACAATGACGATGACGATGACAGTGAAGATGGTGGAGATACTGGCCCCACTCCATCTAGGGCCACTCCTACTGATATATCATCTCCACCATCCACTCAGGGTGGAACTGAGAGGGTTGCGTTTCATCGAGACTACCTACCAGATGAGGAGGAAGAGTCAGATGACGAGCCGCTGGTGAGGACAGTGGGTAGCAAGGTTGTTGCCACTTAGAGAGGGATTGAGGCGATTGGTGGACGCCAGGGTGAGTCCAGGGATGCGTCTACTGCGACTACTAATCCATCATACATCCTGACCATCCCATCAGTCCAGGGGGAGCATCCTCTTCTAAGGGATCAAGGAAGAAGTGGATGGCTTAGCCCCATGGCATAAAGAGCAAGAGGAGGAGGCTTACATTGATTACCACCACATCCACCATAGCTACCACCACTACTACCACACCCCCTACCACCTCTACCACAGCTACCACCACCACTACCACACTCCCTACCACCACTACCACACCTCCCACCATCACTGTCACACCTCCTACCACCACTAGCACAACCACCTCTTCACCATCCACTCCTATTCCACCACCCATATTCACCACATCCACCACCACTACCACCACCAACAAGCCAGGACTTCTACACAAGTCCCAATAAGCCAAGGACCCACTCTACCATCTATCAGGGTAGAGGAACAACTAGCCAACCTAAACTAGATGGTGCTAAAGCTGCTAGGTGCCAATGAGCAAAGAGCTACACAACTAAATCAGCTTATGGAGCTCAATGTTGCTCAAGCTCAGCAGATTAAATAGCTGGAGGAACAGAATGCACATTCTGTTAAGAGGATAGAGGAGTTAGAGAGAAAGAACAAGAAGATCATGCTCAGGTTGAAAGGATCCAAAGATGAGCCTTTAATGATCAAGGAAGGTGATGATGATGATGATTATGATGATGATGATGAGGATGATTTTGGTGAAGAAGATGAGGGTGATGATAAAGGACTGAGTGAACAGAAGAGAGGATATGATGATGATGAAGAAGGTGATGCTACTGCATCAGCCTCTGCTCAGAGTCATGAAAGGCGTACTAAGAGAGCTCAAGATCAAGGAGCATCGTCTTCAACTCTTCTAGTTGAAGAACTGACCGATCAAAATAAAAGTAAAGATTAGATGTTTTGTATTTAGAAAACTTTGGTACTTGATTAAAATATTACATTAATGTAATTTATGATTGTCTATGATAATCTATGCTTAAATGTCTTGATTAACTACTAATGATTGATGTGTTAAATATTTAAATCAAGAAGATAAAACTTCCCAGAAAGATGAATATGATATTGCTCCCCTTCAGCAAATCAAGTATCAATTCACAATGATTCTTGATTTGCAAGGGATTGTAAGAAGGTCCGTGAGCTACACTCCCGAAGAAGGAGAAATCATACACGACCTGACCAATGAGCAACTTGCAGAGATGTTCAGACTAAATCCTGACGAGCTTGTCAAAGACGCTTTAAAGGTTGATGTGATGAGTGATGACTAGCTAAACGATGTTGATGAAATATAGATAGAGGATGTCACGTCTGATCACTATCCAGAGTACACTGATCGAGAGGGAAATGTGATCCCTAACTTGGGTGACACTCTCGGCAGTGCTACATTTGAGTAATTGGATGGGATGGAAAAAGAAACTAATAAGGATGAAAGCCAAGCCTAAGCCTTGGATGCAGATTTTGAGATCAAGATGGCTGAATAGGCAGCTTGTTTTGCTAAAATACGAGCCCAACGCACAGCTCAAAAGCAAAATGCCTACACCAAACTCTATAAGGTCAAGAAACATCTGAAGGTGTCTGGAAAGATTATTGCATGGGCGTATTTTGAGGATTTAAATGTTTATGCTGTAAAAAGGGAGAAGGGAATAGAGTACTTCAGATATCTACATGATTTGAAGACTCTCCTAGTTTTGAACTCAACCAACTGGCATGCTTAAGTCTGCAATATGCTGATCCTAGAAAGATGTCAGGTTGGTTTGAGGCTGCTCTAAAGAAGGAATACCACACCAGATGAGTAAACTTTAGACCTCAACAACCGAAGAGGTACATCCGTAGGTCTGAATTGGATCCCATATCTGGAAAGCCTAATGTAGTGCTGAAGTGGAGTCCCCCACGCACAATGTCCAAAATTCCCTTATGGGAAATGCCTCAAGACTTCACTCCACACAATGGTGGTATTATGACTGGAGGACAAGCGAACGGTCATAGTTCTAAATAGTGAGGGAAAAATGGAAACTATCCGGGTATTCGACCCAATATGGCTTACCAACTTGTCTGCAGAAGATGTCTACACCTTATACAAGTGGCCACTGTTCTATGACTCGCAAGATATTGTACAAGGTCTCCAATTCTGGAATGTTATACGACTCTGTTTTACGTTTGAAATACACGCTGGAGTTTCAAGAGAGGAGAAGTACAAGAGGTTTGAGGAGCTTATGAAGAATGTCAGATGTTAAAGTAAACTAGGTCCAAGGGGGAGTTTGTTGATACATATAATATTGTTGATGCGAGGGGCCAGGTGTGACAGAATGGTATCAGAGCCACTCCTGTGTCGTTCGGGATGTAGGACATACCTCACCAAGGATGGTGACTTCTCAGGCTCATCGAGGACAATGAGTCCAAACAGGGGGTGCTTGTGACACCCTACACACTCCCATATCGACCGTGGACAGGAGAGATTCATGGTTCATAAGGAATGTCTGGCTTCTATCATCAACAATATGTTTTGGGTGTATTGGTTGTGGATGAGAGGAGAACTCCATAGTTAAGCGTGCTCAAGTGGGAGCAATCCAGGGATGGGTGACCTCCCTGGGAAGTTTTCACCCGGGCAACCAAAAGCAAATCCGTAAGCTCCTCGTGCCCAAAGCGGACAATATTGTTGATGCGAGGGGCCGGGTGTGACAGGAGAACTACAAGAGGTTTGAGGAGCTTATGAAGAATGTCAGATGTTAAAGTAAACTAGGTCCAAGGGGGAGTTTGTTGATACATATGTACCTAGTTTATGAGCCTAATGTAAATGTTTGTCATGTCTTACACATATGTAATGAATGAGTTGAATGAAATATAATATGTGGTTGATGCTTATAATGTTTAACGTTTTATTATTAATTGTGTGATAAAGTATAATGAACTAACTATATAGGTTTAAGGTTGTTGTGCATAGTTTTTAGTCAATAATGATTGAGAAATATGTTCAAACTTAGTCGTATGAGTCTTCATGCGAATGGACAATGCTAATGGACCATACGCCTGAATACTTCATGCTAATGGACCAATCACACGACTGAACTAGGAGACTGGTTCAGTCACACGATTGAGACATAAGATTGACTCAGTCACACGACTGAACCTTCAGTCATGCGTATGGATCAATAACATGATTCATTAGCACGACTGAACCATGCTAATGGTTCAGTCGTACGATTGGAAAACCCTAACCTATAATACCACTTAATTCGTGGAAAAATATAAGAATTCGAAACACTTGAAGACTTTTGACACATACTCGTAACCTAGCCGTCCAGAGCGTCCAAAAAGCATGTTCCAAGTTCATAGTTCGCATCTGATCTTGTTCTACTCATTCTTAACGTTTCTTTAATCGTTAGATTGATCGGGATTGCGTTCTCACTGATTGGATTGCCAATCAAATAGAATTCCACACTATTTGATCTGGTTTCACGCATTATCAGTTAGTACTCCGTACGTACTCGATTCTAACAGTAGTGTTTGTATTGAAAATTTTGAATTTATAAGACACTCTATGTTGTTTTCCTTTATAACAAGAAGAACAATGGTTTGAACAATAAAACTCTTTCTTTGGCAATCCAATGACTAAGTCATTTTTCACCAATTGTTTCATGTTCTTCATGTTAGAATGGATAAGCCTTCTATACAACAATTGAGATTCATCTTCTGATGACTTAGATAGAAGACAAGTTTCATGTCTTGTGAGTGAAGTGTTGTTCATATCTAAAACATATGTGTTTCCTTTTCTTGATGCTTTTAGAAGGACCCAATCTTCTGGAACAGAAAAAACCTGGCTTAAGAATGTAACAGTTAGTGTTATCAAATAATATGGTATAATTTTGATCACAAATTTAAGACATACTCAGTAAATTATATTGTAAATTTTCACAGTAGTTTACTTTTTCAAATTTGAGCACACCATTAGTTATCATTCCTTCACCAACTATTATACCTTCCTTTTTATCCCCCCCCAAATACCATATATGAAGCATTTTTATGTTTGAAGTCATGGAGAAGTGAACAGTTTTCTATCATATGCCTAGAACAAACACTGTCAACATGCCACTTGTTTTCAGCTCTCCAAGATTGTTCCTGCACTCAGAAAGTATCAGTTAGAATTGACCCAAGCTTTAATGATCTTGGGCTTGCCAGCAATGTCTAAAATTGTTACTCCTTTATGAATAAGTCTTGAAGTTTAAGTTTTAGTTTTGTTTGATTCATTTTGAGTTATTGCAGGTGAAGATGATCCTATTGAAGATGATGTTGATGAACTAGGTCATGGTTTCTCAATCTCTTCTTCATTCATCTTATTTTTGTTGGTTTGGTGCTTTGGTTTTGATATTGAATCTTGATTGTTAAAAGTTTCATTATCTTTTGATTTTGAATGAGGTACATGAGTTCCCTTTTCAAAATTATCAAAGAAATCATCATCAACATTTGTTTTCTTTTTAGTCAAATCCACCCTTTTATGAGGTGTTTTTGATTGCTGGAATGTTGTTCTTTTCTTCAAAGGTTGAACATCAATGGATGTTTTCTCCTTTGGTTTTGGCTTTTGTTTTTGTTGTGGCCTTTTAATTTTTGAATCTTTTTCACAATCAGTGGATTGAGTGTCTGATTCAGTTTTATCTGATTATTTCTTCTTTGTTCTCTTTGTCTTGTTCTTTTTTTTGAAATAACATTCCTGAGTTGAATGGTTATTTTTGTTACATAGCATAATGTTTGTTGAAGTAACAGTCAGATGTCATGTGATTGTTCATATTGCAAATAGAATAACAACTACTTAAGTAACAATCTTCAGTATTATGGTTTTTCATGTCACACCATTTGCAATACGTCTCCTCTGATTCTTTGTCAGAATCAGTTACTTTCTTCTTATTTGTCAACTTTTGAGACTTTGCATCTTTTTTAAGTTTTGAAGTTGATTTATCCTCTTTTAGATTTTGAAGTTTTGATTTGTTTGTTGTTGACTTTGCCTTCCGTAGATCATCTACTGAATCAGTATGAACTTCTACTGAAGAAGGTTTCTTCTTCCACAGAACTTCTACTTAAGAAGGTTTCTTCTTCCACTAAAGATCAGCTGATAGCTTCTTCTTTCCTTTTCCCATGGATGAGTTGTGTACTTCCTCAGTAAAGGCACAATTTTCAGTTACTTCATTTGAAGGTTTTTATTGTTAATGTAGTTCTTGAAGACCTTCATTTAGCTGAGCTATTCTCTTGCAAATACTCTTCAGCATGTTTCTTTGTTTTGGAGGATATGACAACTTTGTTTCTTCAAGAACTTTTGGAATGTTTGTTTCAAAAACAATATTCTTACCCTTGTTCAGTAGATCATCATCATGTTCATCAGAATCATCCAAGTCATCACACTCATCAAAGTCAAATTCTGAATCCTTTTGATTAGTCTTTTATGATTCAGAAGACTCAATTTCATTCACCTCAGTTTTATTATGAATATCTTATTGATTAGAACTTGTTTCAAACTTGGTGCTTGGCACAAAATGATATGACAAGTTATTTATCATTGATTCAGGTAAAGGTGTATAATTATTGTTTATAGGAGTTGCCACATCATTATATCCCAACCCAGACCTGTTCGTTGATTCAATATGAGAATTTAATAGTTTCTCATACTACTGAGATGAAAGTTGAAACTTCTGAAGTTTTACTTTAGTTGATGTATGATCGGCCATGGATTTAGTTAAGGAAGTGGTCAGATGCTCAACTTGTGCTTTTAAACTGTAATTTTCTGAAACAATTTTATCTAAATCCTTTTGTAAAGAGTTAATTTTTATTTGATATAATTTATGTTCTCTTACATGAGATTCATTCAAAATCATTGTTTATTTAACTTTATCAGCCAGTTGTCGAGCATGAGCTCTATATCTTTCAACTTCCTCAACACATATTGATGAACATAACCTATCTCTTACCTCACTAGCCATGGGTGGAACTTTGTTTTCCATGTGAGCCATTAAAGCTTGACTTTTTTCCAAGACTTCCCTCTCATACATACTCCAGTCACATGTTCCATCTTGAAGTATGATTAGCCTAGTTTCTTTAGAGTTACTTGTTCCTACTCATGAATTAGTGGCTGGTAGGGATGAGTTGGTAAGTTGTGATTCCCTGAAAGATATTTGAGATGATGATGTTTGGTGAGACTGATGTTGCTAATGTTGGTGATGTTGTGTGAAATTAGGATTTGATTGTTGATTGCATTCTCTAGAAAAGTGTCCATAGAGATTGCACTTAAAGCATCTTAACTTTGACTTATCAACACCAATCTTTGATGATTTACTTGTAGCAGCCAAATTCTTATTTCTCCTGAGATATTGTTTGGCTCTATAAGCAATCATCGCTATTTGCCATTGTAGATCCATCTCCTCTGGATGTAGTTATTCCAAGTCTTACTGGCAAACGTTGGCAGAGGTTAATGAGCTTCCCAGGTAAGCTTGAAAAACTTGAACTGAAAGCTACAAAAGCTACTTTTTGTTCTTTAGAGTCTAGAATGATAGTGATGGGTTATGTTTGGTTGTTATTTGATGAAGACTTTGCTGATGATTTATCTCTTTGATCATCAGTTCTTCCTTTATCTTTTCTTGACTTACTTTGAGAAGATTTCTTTGAAGGCTTTGATGCATAGAAACTTACTTTCTCTTCATCTTCACTCAAAGTACAAGAGTTATCACTATCATTGTTGGAAATGAAGGCACTTCCATCACTTTTTGTTTCTTTAAAGTGATAGGGTGAGACATGAGTTTTCACACTCTTATTTCTTGATTTTTCATCCATTTCAAGAGCCTCAACTTTAGCTACCATCTAAAGCAGTTGCTTTGAGATCAATGGTGTTCTTGAACATGGACACAGTTTGCTTCCAACTTTCTGGCAAAGTATGAAGCATCTTCTTGTTTAATTCCCGATTTGTGTATTTCAACTTCAAGATATTCATCTCTATAACAAGTTGCATAAATCTATGGAGTTGTTGAGGAATTGATTCACCCTCAATATGATGAAAGGTTTCATATTATGAATGAAGGGGTGTCCTTCCTAATGCTTTTGATTTCATCACTCCTTTTACAGAGTGTATGAAGAATCTTCCACAAGAAATTTTCCATTTTGTAATTCTCACACCTGATTAATATTTCTTTAGGTAAAGCCATACTAAGCAAACTGTATGCTTTAATATCAACTTTAACCTTCTTAACATCATTAGGTGACAAATCCTTTTTACTTATGGGTTGATTATTGTCATTATAATCCGGCCCAAGAATGGGTGCAATATAAGGACCTTCAGTCATTGAAACCCATAAGTCAGAATCTATATAATTAACATGATTCTTGAACTTCATTTTCCAGGATTTAAAGTCTGCTTTTGTTTCCAACTTTGGAGGCTGGTATGATGATCCACCAAAGTTACTCATGTTTTGATTTGTTTAATATTTGTTCAACTAAATATGAACAAATTTATGAATGTCAATCAATAACCAAGATCTACTATTCAATTGATTTGAATATTAACCCAAGTTAACCAAGCAATGTAACAGTACTTGCTGAAGGACAATTCATTGTTTTAATAAAATCACACAAAAACATTTGCTTAAAAACAATAGATCTAATCAACAAAGACTGACAAATCTAGTGAAACAAGCAAACAATTAAATGATATTAACATTGATAGATCAATCGATCTAATCAATAAGCACTTGGCTCTGATACCACCTGTGAATCCAAGGATCGCAAAATTATCAGTGTTAATATGGAGTCAAGTTAATGTTTGCGGAATCAACATTAACCTTGTTTAATCGTTTTTAATAGTTAAATATCAACTGTAATGATTAATGATTAAGATGAACACAATGAGAAGAACACAATTAATAATCAAACAAAAAGATTTGATTCAAACGTATTTCATTAAAACATATTAATGATTATAGATGAGTAAATAATGATTGACTAATAACTTCTTTGAATGTGTTGATGTTGATGTGACGGCTGCTTGGGTTTATGTTTGTGTGATTTGATGTGATGGTTGGGTTTTTCTGTATTGATGCTTGGTTGTTTGTGTTCGTGTCTCATCTAGTTGTCCTTGATGCGAAACCTAGGATCCATATTTATAGACAATGATGTTCATTTAAGGAAACACCGGATCTCTTGGGATTCATACGGCTGACTTGTTGACTTGTTGAATGGTAACACTTGTATTATTTAAATACAAGAGTTTGGATTCTGCAGACACTTTGTCTTCCGTAGGAAATTTACTCTTCCGTAGAAGTTTACTCATCCGCAGGAGTTTGCTCATCCGCAGGAGTCTTCACTTGAACTCTGATTCACTTGAACTCCAGTTAATTGTTCATCCACAGATAATCTTTGGATGTTTGATACTTGTAAGAAACATATCTAAAGAAGAACAAAATGTTCATCCGTAGATGTTTCTTACACTTAGTCAATTTCAGTACTTGACCAACTATTATATTTGTACCTGCAATCATACACAGATCAATACACATATGGGTTAACCTATATACACAATGCATACATTATAATAATGAATTACAATCATTCATTACAAATATTGATTAAAGTTCTAAGCCTATTGAAATAATCTAGATCTATTGTTCCTAGATCTAACAAAAACTATTTAAGAGATCAAGATGTTTATTTTGATCAGGTCACACAAGATTACAACCCTATTTTATTAGATTCAAAGAATATATACAAAGATTGAGAATTATGGTAATACTGTTTAGAAGTTCCAATACCCGAAACAACTAGATCTTCACGATTCAATGCCCAAAACCAAGAACACAAGATAATTAGATGATGTTTTAGACGTTTGATGATGAAAAACTAACAGATTTAACGAACAGTTAGACTAATACTGTTATTGGTAACAAAATTGAAGGGATTAATATTAGTTAATTTGTTGGTTGTGTTTAATGTTGACAAATAATAGTAGTTAGGATTATTTAAAATCTAATTTTCCTATTCGGGCATTCGAAATAATTTTTATGATAGTCGAGTTTATTTTAAAGTATTTTTAATACAAAAACTATTTTTTTACTAAAATCAGTATTAACAAAATTGAACATTAATAAAAACCTGTAGATACATGTGTCCCTAGTTTATGAACTTAATGTAATATGTTTGTATTATCTTACACATATGTAATTGTACGAGTACTTAATGAAATACAATATGTGGTTGTGCTTATAATGTTGAATATTTCATTGGCCCATGCTAATGGACCATGCGCATGAACAACTTCAGGCTAATGAACCAGTCGTACGAATGAACCAGGAGACTGGATCAGTCGCATGATTGAAACATGAGATTGACTTAGTCGCACGACTGAACACTCGGTAGTGCGAATGGATCAACCACATGACTCAATCGCACGACTGAACCATGCAAATGGTCCAGTCGCACGATTGAGAAGCCCTAACCTATAAATACCACTTAAATCGTGGAATAACTAGAAACTTTGAATAATTCGATACCCAGACGTACCCTAGCCGTCCAGAGACCTCTAGCAACCTGTTCCAACTTCAAAGATCGCAGTAGATCGATTGCTAATCGTTCTTAACATTTAGATTCAATCTTTAATTGATTCTACGTGCGTTCTCATTGATTGGATCGCCAATCAAATAGGATTCCGCACTATTTGATTCGGTATACTCGTAAATCTGTTAGTATTCGTCCAGTACACGATCCCAACAAGTGGTATCAGAGCTTTGGCTCTAGATTTACGTGTGATCAATCGTTTTGATATAAAAATTGTGTTTTTACTCTTAAAAAACGCAATCTTTTATGTCAAATCAGGTTTTAGACGTCTCCTTATCGTAGAGTTAAGTTTTTTCCGGCATACGACAATTAGGGTTAGCAAGAAATTCGTGCTTTTGCGTTCAAACACATTAAACCTATGAATTTTTGAAATCCAGCAAGTTCAGTCGCACGATTGACTCAATCGCACAACTGAGGTCATAAGCATCCCCCATACACACGATTGGATTCATCCCATCCATACGGCTGAGAAGTCTATTCGCATTGTCCAAACGCATTAGTTCATTCGGCCGACTGAGTCATCCGCATTAGTTCAGTCGCATGATTGAACCATCCGCATAGTTCAATCGCCCGAATAGCCCAATCGCACACCTTCATTTGCACTAATACAACAATTTGGTTTAAAGTTAAAGTTAATAAAAATGAAAGACCAATACTTAGCATTCACAGCAGGGAGAGACTCACGTGTACAAAACTTACTGCTATTGGAAAATGAAGTGGGGAATCACAACAGGCCCCCAAAGCTAACCATGTTAGACGAATACCCACAATGGAAGCGACATTTCAAGATCTACTTAAATGGAGTAGATCCCAATCTGTGGGAGTCTATAGAGACGGGGTACAACATGCCTGTAGGAGCTGATGGTGTCAAACTCACACTAGGTGGCATGACTGATGGACAAAAAGTAAAGTAGAATGCCGCAAAGAAAGTTTATGCTTTGCTTACATAGTCAATTCCAAAGGATATTTTCCATCAATTCTCGGAATATACACAAGCAAAGAAACTATGTGATGCATTGGAGAAAAGGTATGATGGAAATGCATCATTGAAGGCCATAAAGGCTAAGGCTTTAAAGAAGGAGTTTGACAACTTCTCCTCGATGGGAAAAGAAAGCCTAGATAATGTTATCGATAGGTTCTACCACTTGATGAGTGAGATGCACACTTATGGAGTATCAACGTCAATGGAGGACAAAGTGTCCAACTTTGCAGATGGGCTACCGGAGAAATGGGTTTCATTTGTCTCTAATCTCAGACAGAATGGTATGCTAACGAAGTTAGATATCAATAACTTCATTCTGAAACTGAGAGAAGAAGAACTGAGGATGAAGTACAGAGCTCAAAAGTCCTCTTATGATCAGAATCCAGCGTTGTACAACTCGACTCCTCAAGCCAAAACATCTGGAGCACCTCTTCAGACAGATTTTGTATCAAGCTCGTCTGGTCCTTCACCAGCCTTTACTTCAGGGTCAGAAACATCAGGGTCGTCTGGTACCCAATACATTGCACCTGAAACAAATGCAGCAAAGCTAAAGACCGAGAACTTCGGCAATGTGACAATTGAGGTAGCTAAAGAGCACATGGATCTCTTAGCTGCGGTAGTCCACTCCTATGATGGACTAATTGCTGGTAAAATTGGGAACTGCCATCTGGAAGATGAGGATTATGAGCAGGTGGATGAGACAGAGCTGGAGCGGATGGACATAATGTGGGCCTTAGCAAGTGCTGTCCGGAGAGCTAAGAAGTTTGTCAAAAAGACCGAAAAAATTTGATTGAAACTAAATACACTACCTTCAGCTATGATAAATCCAAGGTAACCTTCTTCAACTACGGAGAGAAAGGGCACTTCAAAACGGAGTGCCTGAAGCCAAAGAATACTGGCAATAGGAATCCTTTCTCCTCCTTCAATCGTCAGGAGAAACCCACTAGCAGTCCTACTTCATCAAGCAAGGATCCCAAAGTTTTGACTGCTCATGATGATGAAGGACAAGACTGGAGGTTTCGATTTGTCTCACCGAGAGAATCCAATATCGCTAATGTGGAGGATATTGATGATGATTTGGCTAGTGAAGGAGATATAGCAGTCGAACTTGCAATGTCAAACACAGAGGAAACTACACCAGTGGTCAACTACCTTCCCGAAGAAGGGAAAACTGCGACAACGTCAGAATCACCACTCTAGAATCATCAGATTCTGCATTGATGGCTGATTCTTCAGAACCCGCTCAGGTAAGTACTACTGATCAACTTTTTAATAATCATGCTTGTTCTGATTGTAATAAATTAGGGAAAGCATTGATTTAAAATTTTCTAGGTTATTAGATCATAATGATAACTTGGTAAAGGACTTGGAACTGTGCACTGAAGCTAACAGAGTGTTAAAACAAAATAAGCATAGTTACAAAGAAAAGATAGACCTTTGAACAAACAGCTTAGGGAAACAGAAGTAGTAGCATTTAACCAAGCTAATGACATTAGGTACTATCTAAACTCCCTTGAGGACACTAAGAAACAAAAGGCAGTTTTAGACGTAGAAGTTAATTCCCTAAAACAAAAACTACATAGTTGGACTAGTTCTTCACACATAGTCCAAAACTTAGTGAGAGAGAGAAACAACGGGGAGTCATTAGGTTATAAAGTGGTTCCGCCACCACATGAGATCTTGATGAACACAAAATGTAAACCAATTAATGATAATCCAATCAAGGATCATGTGGTGTCCACTCCTCTTGTAAGTGATCCAGATTCCGCATGTTCATCAAATGAATCTGGCACTAAACAAAAGGAGGCCACTTCAAAGGCAAAAGGTAAAATTCCTTTCTTTAATCTGGACAAAGAGTTTGAAAAGGTTAGTATGAAGTCTGGTTCAACAACTGTCAAATCTGAACCTAAAAAGACTAGTAATGTTAACCAATCACGTGCATCATATCAAAGTCCAGAAAATAGAAAAGAAAAAGATGTTAAAAATGTTAAAGCAATTAACTTTGTTAAACCAAAAAAAACATAAAAACAATCAGAGTCAAAACCCAAATAGAGTAAGGTCACCCAGGTGTCACATACATCTCCACAAAAACAGTTAAATCATAAGGTAGAAAGCAGATCTTGCTACAGTTGTGGGGAGCATGGACACATTGCGTCTCAGTGTCCTTACTATCAGACACCGAGGAAGAAAGTTGAACTTCTTGAACAAAAACCTAGCTCTTTAAAGAGGAACTCAGTGACACCACCTAAAAGAGATAGTGAACCTAAAGTTCAACATATTAGCCAATCGTCTGTCTATCACAAACAGGCCTTACACAAAGCTGGCTTATGGAAGGAGAAATCAACCTCATTATCTGATAATGAGAACAAGAATACATATGAGCTTCCCTTATCCTCGAATGGTCAATGGGTTACATTTATGATATGTGATGCCTCTTGGAAACCCAAGCCAGTGAAGGCTTGGGTCCCTAACCTGAACTAATTTTTTCAAATTGAATGTGCAGGGTGTTCGATATAGTGCTGAAACTAACACATGGATTACAGACAGCAGAGCATCCAGGCACATGAAAGGGAACAGGTATCTCTTATCAAACGTCAACAGATAAAAGGAGGTCACGTTTCGTTTGCTGGAAACAAAGATGGGTACATCATAGCTCAAGGGGAAGTAGGTAATCAGAAAGTGAAGTTTGACAAGGTAAACAACGTTCAACAACTTCAGAATAACTTGCTTTCTATTCTCAAATTTGTGATAAAGACTTTAAGGTCGTATTTGACAACAAGAAGTGCTACGTCCTGAAAACGACTATGTCATCCCGGAGGATCAAGTATTAATGTCTGCCTCAAGAAATAAGGACCTTTATGTCTTGGATCTCTCAAAGGCCTCCACAACGGATCATGAAGTTCAGTGCTTCTTGTCAAAAGCTACTGAGAAGGAATCCATCTCCTGACATAGGAGAATGGGACACATTACATGGAAGATGAATCACTTGATCCAGAATGATCTAGTGAGAGGAGTTAATGTCAAAAACTTCCAACTTCCAGATTTATGTGTTGCGTGCAAGAAGGGCAAATAGAAGAAGAAGTCTCATAAGGAAAAGAAAGTTCACTCGATCAAACTTCCTCTTGAACTTCTTCACATGGACCTGTTTGTTCAAGTCAATACAAGAAGCATCGCAGGCGACTTCTAATGCTATGTAGTTACTGATGACTACTCAAGATTCACTTGAGTGATGTTTCTAAAATCCAAATCAGAAACATTTGAGTCATTCAAGGAGTTAGTAACTACTCTAGAGTCCCTATACAAGTTGAAGGTACATCAAGTGCGCTCAGACAACGGAACCAAGTTCAAGAACCAATGGATGGAGGCTTACTGCAAGGAAAAGGGAATTGTGCATCAGTTCACTTCTGCCTACACTCCTCAGATGAACGGCATTGCTGAAAGGAAGAATCGCAGCTTGATAGAGACAACACAGACAATGCTAGCAGACTCAAAACTGTCTATCCAATTTTGGAATGAAGCAGTTGCAAATGCATGTTATACGCTAAATCGGGTCCTGGTAGTTAAACGTCATGGAAAGATGTATTACGAGCTACTACAACGACGTAAACCTAATCTAGAGTATCTCGAGCCGTTTGGCGCTCCGTGCACCCTATTGAAGAAGACTCGGGAGGGAAAATTCAGCGAGAAGGCTGATGAAGGTATATTTCTAGGATACAACATACCGAACAAGAGGGTCTACAACAACTCAAAGGGTCAGGTAGAAGTATGGTGTAATGTTGATGTTCAAAGATACACCACACCACCTGCTGGAAAAGGACCAGCCTTCTTTCTCGACTTTGATGGATTCTTCAAGTCCTTCAACATACCACTCTCTACTTTTGATGATGAGTTAGCAACAAAGATGATGTATGATGTTCTAAACACACCATCTCAGGAATCTACATAATCTGGACTACAAGGAGATTCATTAACAACTCAGGGGGAGTACTTGAAGATAGTGACTCTTTCTCTGATGAAGAAGCTATGGAGACTTATCAGAACAACCAGGAGCAACAGGTCCCCCTACCGATAGTCCACAAGCATATGACATTGATGCCTCTGCATCTTCGGAACCTCAGACTCCTACTGCCTCAGATACTGAACCAAATGTTCATAATCTTGATTTGAGGTAGTTGTTCCAACCACTCCTGGTTCATGACTAAATGTGTATCATCCTTTGGATAATGTCATTGGAGATGTGAGATCAGGAGTTCAGACCAGAAATCAGTTGTATTCAGCTGATTATGCCTCAGTGATGGAAAAGAGCTATCTTCATGATGGTGCATATCGTTGCTTTGTGTCTCAGTTCGAGCCAAAGTATGTTAGTGAAGCCCTGAATGATGAGGCATGGGTGAGTGCCATGCAAGAAGAACTTCTGCAATTCAAGAAGTTAGGTGTATGGACTCCGGTGGATAGACCTAAAGGTGCTAAGGTCATTGGCACAAAATGGGTCTTGAAATGCAAGAAAGATGATCAAGGCGTGATCATCAGAAACAAGGCTCGACTTGTTGCTCAAGTATTTCGACAAGTCGAGGGCATTGACTACAGTGAAGTGTTTGCACCCGTGGCAAGAATGGAAGCAATCTGTATCTTCCTTGCCTACGCATCGTATATGAAGATTAAAGTTTATCAACTTGATGTGAAGAGTGCATTCCTTCATGGTGAAATAAGAGAGACAGTGTATGTCAGTCAACCCGAGGGATTTGAGGATCCATATCATCGGGACAGAGTTTACAAACTCGACAAGGCTCTATATGGGCTTCATCAAGCTCCTAGAGCCTGGTATGAGAAACTCTCGACTCACCTTGTGAAACAAGGTTTTCGCAGAGGTGTCATTGACTGTACACTGTTCATAAAAGAGAAGGATGGAGATTTACTGCTTGTCCAAATCTATGTCGATGACATAATCTTCGGTTCAAAGAACGAAGATCTATGTAAAGAGTTTGAAGCAGTAATGAAGGCTGAGTTTGAGATGAGTGCCATGGGAGAGATGAAATTCTTTCTTGGGTTACAGGTGGATCAGACACCAAAAGGGATTTTCTACATCAGACCAAGTATGTAGGAGATATCCTCAGTCGGTTTGACATGGAGAATGCTTCCGTAGCAAGGACTCCACTTGCTACAAACCATGATGTAGCACCCGACGAGAATGGTGATCTGGTCGATGCCACAATGTACCAAGGAATGATTGGATATCTCATGTACCTCACTGCCTTAAGACCTAATATCAAGTACACAACATGTTTATGTTCAAGATATTAGGCAAAGCCAAAAGTTAACCATCTGATAGGGGTCAAAAGGATCTTTCGTTATCTGAAGGGTACTCCAACACATGGGTTGTGGTATCCTCATGACGATGACTTCGAGCTGACAGCGTATAGTGACTTGGATTACGGTGGCTGCAAGATGAACTACAAGTCTACATCAGCAGGATGTCAATTCTTTAGAAGGAGATTAGTGACCTGCCAGTGTAAGAAGCAGACCTCGGTTGCTTTGTCAACCTGTGAAGCTGAATACGTTGCTGCTGCAAGTTGCTGTTCATAAATCATATGGATTCAAAGTAAATGCGGGACTACGGTTTGAAATTCTCTTCTACTCCTATTTTTGTTGATAACTCTGCTGCAATTGCAGTAACAAAAAATCTGGTCCAACATCCTAAGACCAAATACATCGGCATAAAATATCACTTTATACGTGATTGCTTTGAAAAGAACCTAATCGATGTGATTAAAATAAATACTGATTTTCAACTCACTGACCTCTATACAAAGGCTTTTGACAAACCACGTTTCTTATATCTGTTAGAGGTCAACGACGTTAAAAAGAAAAGTGAGTAATTCTCGATGATGACCATGTGTAGTCCGATGTTTATTGTCCAATTTTCTTTTAATTTTTATTTTATTTTGTTTAAGTAGCTTAATTAAATTAATGTTTTTCGGTCGCCTATTAAAATCCTAAAAAGCGTAAATCGATTACGGTTTTATAATTTTAGGGGGAGAATAGGTCAGTTAGTAACATTAACAAAAAAAGACAAAAAAACGAGGGAGGAGGAGAGGCTAGCTGATAGAAAGTAGATCGTATCTGTGATACCGATTCAATGACTTTGGAAAATGATAGTACATAGGTACAAATCACTTGGGACTTTAAAAGTTTAAATAAAATAAGATGCGAAGTTCAAAGTATAAGTCTGTGTAGTCTGAGCAATAAAAAAGGAAAAATGATAGTAAAATTAGCTACTACTAAGGTAACACAAAGAAAGTAGACTTGGAGGTTGTTAGCCACAGATGATATGTCAGTAGATTCAACACAATAGACGATTAGACATTTTTGGTGATCTCAAGAACTAACTAAGTTGTTCAACAAGCTGTGGGTTAACATCTTATCCCTGGTTAACACAATCAACAAATTCCAATAAGGGGTGACGAGCAGAATAAATGCCACAAATGTATGCGTAAGACAAAATATGAGCAAAAGCAATCAAACTAATAACTTATGTTGTTGGTGAGAACTGTGCCAAAGAGTAAAATTGCTCAAACAAGAGGATAGGTTATGTGCCTCTCTGCTGTGCGGTGGTACTGACCTGAGGATAAGCATAACCTATATATTCTAGACTTCATTGTTGTTTGCCGCCCCTCTGCTGTGCGGTGGCACTAACATGAGGCTTGGCTTCTCTATGAAGTTCTAAGAATAGTGTCTTCTTGAAAACTACCCTGAGACCGCTCAAAAATCTCCTGAAGAATGTTGATTACCATATAAGTGTGGGATCCACAAACGATTGTTGAAATAATCAAACCTTAAACTATTACCAATTTGCGTCAAAAGTCTGTGTATGGATTTAAGAGGACAAGAATACTGACAATCATCGTGGCTACAATTTTTGAAAGTCCAAATCAATGTGGGGATCTAATAGTACTAGTATGATTTCCTAAACTTGCTAATGACTTTAGATTAAAAACAAGAATTGAGCATCAAAAGGTGTTGATAACATGTCCCACATGATTTGACTTGCCTGTATGATTCCAATTGAATTGGTCCAGTTATGGTCAAAATTAATTGAACCTACTTATTCCGAAACCGAATCCATTAGATTTCTATCTTAGGATTTACACCTCACACAAAACATAACAAAACAAGTTTTAGTTTTGTATTTCAATTTAAGTCTTTCAATTTGTTTAAATTTAGTCAAATTCAGTTTTGTTTGATAATGGACTACGTCATGGAATTCAATAGGGGATTTAATCATCTAAAAGGGTCACGTCTGAGGTGACCACACGTGTTTTCAAAGGTAAAATTAGTCACGTCTGAGGTGACAAATTTCTTAAAAGGATCACGTCTGAGGTGGTCAAAAGTTTTTCAAGTTAAAATGATCATGTCTGAGATGATCAAATGCTCATAAAGTTTAATCAAAAGTTAAAAATGGTTTAAGTGAGAAATGGTCATAAAGTCAAAAATCATGAGTATGATCCAATCGCACGACTGGACCATGAGTATGGACCAACCGTACGAATGGACCATACTCATGCACTAAAAAGCTGAATGGCACATGAGTATGAACCATTCACCCTAATGGCTTATCAGAATGAGCCATTCGACCGAATGGAACTGTGCGAATGAGTCAGTCGCCCGACTGAAATCCAGTCGGCCGACTGAATGTGATCGACTGAGCCAATCGCACGACTGAGGTCCATTCACCCGAATGAACCAAGTGAACGGGTCAAGTCGGCCGATTGAAATCAGATTCAGTATAAATAGGGCCATAGTTGATCGCATTCAACTCATCACCCCCAATCGCCCTAAAATCGCACAGCCTACCGTTACTTTGCCAAATTTTCATCTGACACAAATATCTTGCTTATTCTCATATTCTGACCGTTGTTATTGATTATACAGGTAAAATGCGGTGTGATTATGCCAAAAATTCCTTCGATTAGACTTCAAAATCAAGAAATTGGCCCTAACAAGACCGGAGACCTTAAATTGACTAATAACCTAACTAAACCATGTAAAATGTTGAAATAAAGGTTATTAGGTGATTAGTATAATGAATGCGAGTCCAAAGAACCATTACACGACGTCTAATTTCAAGAATTGGTTAAAAATCAAATCACAGTCGACCGAACAATGGGTCATGCGACTGGACGCCAGGATGAACTCCAATCGCACGATTGAGCTGGTCGAATGGCTCAATCGGCCAAATGGATCATACGAATGAGCTCAATCGACCGATTGAACCAATCACTGACTCAGTCAACCGATTGAACTCAGTCGCCTGCTCAGTCACCTGACTGAATCCAGTCGCATGCCAAGTCAACCGACTGAACACAGTCGCATGGTTCAATCGCATGAATGAACTAGAATGAATTCAACCAAGTTAATTAGAACTGATTTGTGTCGTGTGGTTAGCTAATGTCTATGCGTCTTGTGTTACAGATTGATGGCGGACAGATGGTCCATCAACCCCAAGCACAACATCTGTGCTCATCTAGACTCCATGACTCGGAATGGTGCCGAGTTTGCAGGGATCATCGCTTTCCTCAAGCGATCCAGGATCCACAAGGCGATATCTACAACATGCACTCCCTAGAGGTCTATTGAGCAGGCCTTCTGGGAGGGAGCATCGGTTGACCGCTCTAATGAGCCGTACAACATCAGGAGCTCAATTTTTGGGATGGATATTGAGATCACTGTTGCGGACATTCAGCGAGTACTTGGGTTGGGTGATGATGGAGACCACCCCACCAGACTTCACCCGTTGACGGTGAGAGGGTGCTTCTTGAGGATGAAGTACGCTGGGGATATTAACACAGGTGTGCTCAACAAGAGCAACTTGTGTCCCCAGTACAAGTACTTGGCACATGTCATCCTTAAGTGCTTGGCATCGCGAAGGGGTGGGTTTGATGATCTTTCAGACCAGATTCAAAATGCCTATGTGACACTGGTTCTAAACCACCCTTTCAGCTTTTCTAGCATGATTTTCTCTTACTTGATAGAGAACTTGGGGGCGAAGGGCAAAGAGGGTTTCTGCATGTACCTAGGTTTTTACAAATGATCTTTAATGAGAAGCTGCCCACTCTGCCCAAGGAGAGCCATGACGCTGTGTCGTTGGAGATTATGGATGATACGAAACTGGGTCGTATGAAGGTATACCGGGGAAAGCAGGTCAAGCCCCTGGTAAAGAGACTCATAAGCCATCTGGCCAAGGTGGACTACGTGGCGCCGGGGAGGCGTAAGTGGCGCCACATAGATAGTGATTCGGATGTCGAGCAGCTGGATCTCCCTGAAGTTGACTCCGATGACGATGATGGCGGTGATGATGGAGATGAAGGGCCCACTCAACTGAGGGCCCCCACTGCTGATATAGCATCTCCAGCATCCACCCAAGGTGGAACAGAGGCTGCAGGGTTCCATCAGGACTTTTTTCTTGATGAGGAGGAGGATACAGACGAGGAGCCCTTGACTCGGACTGTAGGGAGCCGGTGGTTGCCACTGACCAAGGTATTCGGGAGGTTGGAGGATGCCCTGGCGAGTCTGGGGAGGCTGACACTCATCCTAATTATGCTCTTGATTAGCCCAGCAGTGTTCCAGGGGGAGCATCCACCTTGAGGGGCTCGAGGAAGAAAAGGATGGCTTAGCCCCACGGTTTGAAGTAGAAGAGGAGGATGATGACCTTCATCACCACCACCACTACTACCACCACTTCCACCACTCCACCTACTACCACCACTCCACCTACCACTACTACCATAACAACTCCACCCCACCTTCATCTATACCACCGCCAATCTTCACCACTCCACCACCACTTCATCTATACCACCCCCAATGTTCACCATTTCACCACCACCTTCATCGATACCACCCCCAATCTTCACCACTGCCACCACCACCTTCATCGATACCACCCCCAATCTTCACCACTGCCACCACCACCACCACTAGCCACCATGCAGGACCGCATCTTACCCTTCCTATCCATCTAGATCCTCTCTACCTCCTAGTGGGGTAGAGGAATAGCTCTCGGCACTTAACCGTATGGTGCTGAAGCTGTTGGCAGCCGATGATGAGAAGACTGTCCAGATTCGTCAGCTAGTAGATCTTACTGCTGCACAATCTCAGCAGATATCTCAGCAGGCTCAGCTGATTGAACAGCAGGCACAACAAACTGCTACACAGAGCTCAGAGATGTCCCAACTCCAGGAGCAACATGTCCAATCAGCCAAAAGGATAGAGGAGTTGGAGACTACCAACAAGACCATCATGCTGAGGCTCAAAGGATCAAAAGAGGAGCCACTAAAGATCAGATTGGGAGATGGAGATGATGGTGATGATGATGATAGTGATGATGATGATGATGATGATGATGATGGTGATGATCAAGAGGAGGATACTAATGCTAGTGATGATGTTGATGATGATGATGATGGAGATGATGATCCCTCTGCAGCGGGTGCCACATCTGCAAGTGAAAGGAGGACTAAGAGAGCTTAGGACCAAGGTGCCTCTACTTCATCCCTATCAGCAGAGGAGTACATGATACAAGCCAAGAGTAATGCTTAGGAGGTGTTTGATTGCGGATGACCGGGCTGACCCGGCTTACTGGCTGACTCGGTCAGCGGGTCAGCCCATTTGATATGCATTTTATTCCTGCTGACCGGGTCCAAGTAGCTAACCTAGACCTGAAATTAAACAAAGCTGACCTAGACCACCGAGTGACCACCGGCGGCCACCACCCTACCCACCCTCCTTGCGCGGCCACTGAACAACCACCGACGGCGGACCCCCTGCGCGACAACCCCCCCTACGTGACCAGCCCCCTACGCTGCGCGACGAGCCCCCTGTGTGAAGAACTCCCTGCTCTTCAACCCCCCCTACGCGACGACCTCCCTGCTCGACTAAAAGGATCGAGATCTAGTTTGATCAATTAGATTAAGATTTGCAGCGGATAGCACAAGAATTAGACGAAATTTTAGCAAGAATATATGAATATTCATCAAATGGTAACGGTTATAGAGAGAGAAAGTTTTCTGCAAAGAAAATGTTTTCATTCATGCACACGCTTCGGTGTCAAAGAAATTAGGTCAACATTCCTTTTATAAAGGAATGTGACATCAGCTGACGTCACTTGATAGTGATAGCTAACTGATTTATACAAACAACTGAAAGTAAACTAAACTACTGAAGATGTCCACAACAACTGAGGACACCTTCACAAAAAGCTAAGTACAAGCTAACATTACAACTACTGAAGTTATAACATCTGAATGTAAGAACTTCAGATGTTTTACATAATATAAAACTACTGATTACAAACTACTGAAAAGTAAACCATCACAACTACTAAAGAGAACTACTTCAGCTGTTGTGACAACTTCTGAGAACTTGGTCTTTAGACTTTGTCTTCAGCTGTTGTCTTCAGACTTTGCCTTCACTTTGTCTTCAGACTTTGTCTTCAGCTCTTGTCTTCAGACTTTGTCTTTAGACTTTGTCTTCAGCTGTTGTAGACCACTTTAGTTGTTTTGATGTCTGTGGGACTTAAAAGTTTTTCTAACCTGGCTCATTGGTTCTTTTGGTCCAACAAACTCCCCCTGAACCAATGCAGCCAAAACCTTTAAGATTATTGAAGTCCCACTTATTGGCAGAAACATTTTCTAGATCAGCTTAGAAATCTTCAAATTAAGCTCAGGCCAGGGAAGAGGTTTCAGAAAGTTTGATTGGCAATGGATGAATGGGAACTTTGTCTTGGGGAATTGGACACAGAGCTGCTACCCCATCCATGAGACCTACTTCCCAATAATAAGTCTGTAAGACTCTCTGACATAAGCCTCAAGGAAAACAACTTGTTCTTGCATTGTGAGTTCTTCAGCTTCACTTTCAAAGAAGAACTCAGGCCCATAGTACTCTGATAAGTACTTAACATGCTTTCCATTCTTCAGCTCCACAGTAGTTATTTCTCTATATGCAAACTCATCAGGATGAGTGCCTTCAAGCAACAACTGGAGCTCATTTCTTCTTATTTCTTCAAGCTTCTTGTAGATCAACCCCTTCTTTACCATTTTGTTTTCTAGTAAATTTTGTGGAGTCATCTTAGACTTGTAAGCTCTCTTGAAGTCATCAAGGATTTCCCAGGGTGACACTACAATGGCCAGCATTATCACAGCATCTACAATCTTCTTTACTTGGCCATGGTATCTACTTGGAATCTTCTTTTTATGAATTCTATCACTTACTCTGGGGTCAGGCCAAATTCTCACTCTCTCTTTCTGATATTGAAATGTAAATCTGAGAGCATACAACCTCTGAGCATGTTTCTTCATGGCTTGTATGGATGAAGACTTAGGAAACTCTTTATCAATCATCCTTAACAACTGCTCATCATGTGTTTGTGATTTTCTTCTTCTTCAAGCTTGACTTTTACCATTTGCCTTTGGATGTCAGGTGTGATTGTTGTTGGTTGACTTTTGGGCTAAGGCATCTTTATTTTAAGAATAGCAGAGATTGGTAGACTATCATCTCATCATCATCTTCTTCTTCTTCCATCCTCAACACCCTTCTCTTCCTCTTGGGTGCATCATTGGTAGTGGGTTGAGTAGGTTCTTGGGTAAAGAGTTGGTTTTGAGGGTTGTGAAGTTGGTTGTTTTGGTGTAGGAGATTGTGCAGGCTGCTCTAGCATCTTGGTTATGAGTGAAGCTTTGGATAACTTTGCCATATCAGACCTTTTCCCAGCACCAGCTTCATCAAGAGCTTCTATGATCAATCCTTTGTTGAATACTTCAGAAGAACAGATTCTGGTGGTTATCTCCAAAATACTGTCTCTGGACCATGACTTCACTTCAATGATTGATCTTCCCAGATGCTTTGATATGAATCTTGTCATAGCTTCCAGCCTATCCCTTTCTTTCTCACTCCAACTTGCCCATCTATGTTCAATCTCTTGAATCTCTAGCCTTCTGATTTCAGAGTCAAGTTTGGCTATGTTAAAACCTTGTCTGAAGAGTTGATCAATAATCTTATCCATAGATCTGTTATGTTGTTCATCAGCTTCTTTGATCAGTTCTTCTAACTTTTTCTCACCTTCAGTCTGTTCAGAGCTCTTCTTTCTCTTATAGGTGATCATCTCCTTTTCTTTCTTCTCTTTTTCTTCTTCCTCTTTAACTCTCTTTCTTTTGTCTACTTTCACTGACTTAGACTCCCCTTTTTGGTTGCATTGGGTTCAGGGGTGTGAATGTCAGAAAGTCTCTTAGAAATAGCAACATCAACTAAGGATTGAAGATTTGAGGAAAGCCTCTCATCAATGGCTTGATGCACAATGTTTGTGATTATGGAAGTGATAAGAGGTAAGGATGATTGAAAGGTAGCAACCATTTGCTCAGAGGGGTTCTGTCCCTGAGAAATGGTGCCTGAATCAGAGGCTGGTGGCAAAGTTGTTGGGAGTGGCTCAGTGTTTGGGAGAGTTTCAGAAGAAACTGCCATCTGTGGGTGAATGTGGGCAGATGGACTTGATTCTTGTGACATTTTGGCAAGCAGTTCTTGTAGTCTGCATACCTCAGTCTCAAGAATGGTGTTGTGGGCTAGAACATCAAAGAAAAAGCCCAGGTCATCATCAGTCTTTGCCGAATCATCTGACCTCCTGATTAAATCAGGATGAACATGTGCTGAGTGTAGATCAGTATTCACATATGCCCCTATTTCTTGGAACTGGGGACTGCCTGCCTTAGGATTATGTCCTTCATTGGCAGTTGTCTCTGGTGAGGTCTTAGAAATGATACGACCTTCATCCTGGTCATGTGCTAAAACAGGAGAAGAGGCAGCCTCACCAGATGTTCGAATCTCCTCTTCTACACATGGAGTTGTTGAGGTTTTCCCAGTGGTAATAGGTTTCTGGGGAGGGTTAGAGGATTGTAGTTGAGTCAGCACTTGTGCAATAACCACAGTTGGGCTTGTAGGGGTGGCTTTAGTGGGAGATAGGTGTGAAGATGATACACCTGGGTGAATGGTGCTCTTCAATGGCAATCTTCTCAAGTGAGAGAGATTCCAGTAATGTGGTTTCCCCATTTTTGGTTGCAGCAGGATCCTGTAAGAGGATACCTGAGCGGTTTCAGCAGGTAGAGTCATGGAAACTACAGGGGGATTACTACCCATAGTTTCATCCTGCCTTTGTGTTGCAGGGGCATCATTAGGGGACTCAACTCCCTGAGTAGCCTTTTTGGTTTGTTTGGATTGTGGTTTGGAGGGGACTTTGGATCTGGAGGATGAGGCTGTGGGTTCCTTCTGCTTGGGTTTTAGCAGTTTGGCAGCCTTTTTGAGGTGTGGGTCAGAGTTGTGCCTGGAGTATACCTCTGGCAAATCTACCATAGTAGGGACTCCAAGGCCAACAGGGCCATCAGATTTTAATTGATTTATGATTATGGCCATAAGAAACCTTGGATATAATATCCATTTGTTAGCTACAGGTTTCATTGCTAGATCTTTTAATTCCAAAAATATAATTTCAGAAAAATTTAAGCTCTGGCGTTCAAGGATAGAATACAATACCTGCTGCCACCTGGATGACATTTGATCCCATGAAGAGGATTTGGGGGCAAGGCAGACATTGATTATGTGGAAGATGAGACGTTCAGCATCATGGAAGTGCTTCTTCAGAATGGTTGTAGCACTTAGGTCGCTCTCATATCCATGGTTGATGAATGATAGATCAATGGTGCCCTTTGGGTATTTGGTGACAAAGGTGGCATCATTCAGATCTATGGTTTGGCGAATGATAGCAGGAGTGACTACCACCTTCTTCTGGTTTACAAATGACTGGAGAGTGATCGCAACATCATTCTCACCAGTATGGACAGTGACATTTGTCTAGAATTGGTGAAGGGTATCGGGATAGATGGTTGGATTCAGAAGAAAAGTAGTTTGATACGGGGAATCAACCATCAGATCAATGGCAACATCAAACTTAGTCCAAAAGGCTGATTTTGTGAAGTAGGCAACACAGTTGTGTCGTGGTTTGATTTGCATGGTCGCCATTAATGGAAGATGAACGTTCGGAAAACGACTTATGAAAAGTTTGAAGTTAGGGTTAGGTATTTATAGGTTATGAAATGGCTGAAAGAAAACAACAGAAAGTTTTGGTGGTAGTCATCAGTTGTTAGAAAACTACTGAAGACATGGTTTTAACTTTCAGATGTTGTAAACAACTGAATACTTGGTGTTAGTCATTAGTAGTTTGAAACTACTAAAGACTTGGTTTTGGCTTCAGTTGTTTTGAAATGAAACAGCAGTTGTTTGAAATAATTGAAGAGGAAAATTGCTCCTCAGTTGTTGTCGTCAATTCACATATCTCAATTGTTTCATTTGACTTTAATACTTACTCAGCAGATTATCTGATTTTCAGATGTTTCATTGTTCATCAGTACTTATCTGTTAGAACAGACTTCAGTAGTTGTAACCACAGCATTAGTTGTAACTACATCAGTACTTTGCAACAAATAAAGTACTTCAGTACTTTTAAGTAATTTAGTCTTCAGTAGTTATGAAAACTGCTGAAGATAAAATAACTTATCAGTACTTTATTTTTGATAGCTGTATACTAATGCTCATCAGTACTTGTGAACTGAGATCATCAGTAGTTGTCAAATCATTCAAGCTGCAGCATACCAAGCCTTAACACAAGATTTTGGAAAGTTGCACTGTCCAAAGGCTTAGTAAATATATCTGCAAGCTCATCAGCACTAGGAACAAACTTTGGATCAATCAGACCTTTTTCATAACAATCCTTGATAAAATGATGTTTGATCTTAATATGTTTGGTCCTAGAATGCTGGACATGATTCTTAACAATACAAAGAGCTGAAGCACTATCCATCAGTAAAGGATTCTTAGTCTCTGTAATGTCATAATCCAGTAATTGATTCTGAAGCCAGAGTACCTGATATGTACAACTTGCAGCAGCAATGTACTCTGCTTTAGCAGTGGATGTAGCAACTGAAGTTTGTTTCTTACTCTGCCAAGAAACTAAACAATTGCCTAGAAATTGGCATCCACCAGAAGTTGATTTTCTGGTTAATTTACACCCTGCATAGTCACTATCAGAGAAAGCAACTAATTTGCAGAGTGCCAGTGGAATACCAAAGTCCTAGAGATTGAGTTCCTTACAACTATCTAAAGATCCTTTTGACTACAATCATATGGGATACTTTAGGTGCAGCCTGAAATCTAGCACAGACACAAGTTGCAAACATAATGTCTGGTCTAGAAGCTGTAAGGTACATTAAGGAACCAATCATACATCTGTAAAGAGTTTCATCACTGCTTTACCTTTCTGATCAGCATCCAGTTGTGTGGTGCTGCACATGGGAGTAGAACAGGGCTTACTGTTTTGTAAATCAAACTTTTTCAACAAATCCTTTGTATATTTTGAGTGATGAATGAAAGTTCCATCAGCCATTTGTTTGATTTGCAAACCCAGAAAGAACTGTAATTCTCCCATGGCACTCATTTCAAACTTTTGTTGCATCAACTTAGTAAAGGCATCCACAACTGTGGATCAGAGGATGCAAAAATAATATCATCTACATAAATTTGAACAAGGAGCTTATGCATGCCTACTTTCTTAATGAACAAAGTTTTATCTATGGAGCTTCTAGTGCAATTATTTTGGAGAAGAATGTTAGACAGTGTTTCATACCAGTATCTAGGAGCTTGTTTTAACCCATAAAGAGCCTTATCAAGCTTATACACCCAATCTGGATGTTTATGATCTTCAAAACCTGGTGGTTGACACACATAGACTTCTTCTTTTATTTTACCATATAAGAATGCACTTTTGACATCCATTTGAAAAACTTTAAGATTATGGAAAGCAGCATAAGCTAAGAACAATCTGATTGCCTCCAGTCTGGCTACAAGGGCAAAGGTTTCATCATAATCAATACCTTCTTCTTGTGAGAAACCCCTATACAACCTCTGGCCTTGTTCTTGACAATTTGACCTTTTTCATCAGTTTTATTCCTAAACACCTATTTAGTGCCTATTGCACACTTACCTTGGGGTAGAGGAACCAGTTCCCACACTTGCTGCTTTTGAAACTAAAGAAGCTCAAGTTGCATGGCTTCAACCCATCCATTGTCTCTTAATGCAATATGATAGTTCTTTGGCTCTTGCTGACTGATGAAGAGAGATAAAACAGAAATTGGACAATTGACTTCTAGTTGAAACACCAGCATTGATGTCACCATGATCTGAGACATGGGGTGATTCTTTAGTTCTTGATACTCAATAAGATCTTGCAAGTGTTTGTAGGTGATTCAACAGCAACAGATGTTGATCCAGACTCTTGAAACCTAGATGAGATGGCAATTCAAATGAAGTAGAGGATTCAGAGATCTCATCAGCATTTGTTGTGGATGGAGATGCTGAAGCTACAGCTAGAACATCAAGGTTAGTAGACTCAGGCAGGTGATCACTAAACCTTGCATTTGTATCACCAGATGAATGACTAGTTGCAGGAGATGATAGATTCACAGAATCTGCAACAGCTAGAGGCTGATAAGGAACATATTGCAGTATGTCCAAATCAAATAACTCCACAGGGTTTTGGGATTTTTTCTTTTGAGATTCAATTAAACTTTACATGCAAGGTTTCTTCAACTATCTTTGTTCTGCAATTAAAAACTCTGTATGCCTTGCAAGTAGATGAATACCCAACAAAGTACCCTGCATCCACCTTTGATTCAAACTTCTGAAGTGGATCCTTTGTGTTAAGAATATAACAGGGACACCCAAATGCTCTAAAGAAGGAAATCAGAGGAGCCAAATGATGTAACACTCATAAGGAGTCTTCATCAACCTCTGATTTACTAACACTCTATTTTGCACATAGCAAGCTGTGTTGACAGCTTCAGCCCAAAGGTTAGTGGCAACCAGAATCAGCCAACATTGACCTTGGGCTTCAATAAGGGTCCTGTTCTTTCTCTCCACCACTCCATTTTGTTCAGGAGTTCTTGGAATGCTATACTGCCTCTTGATTCCCTTAGAGAAATAGAATTCATCAAGTGTGTGGTTTCTAAATTTTGTGCCATTATCACTCCTCACACACTTGACAGAAAGGGAGTACTGCTTTTCCACATGCAACACAAAGTAGATGATGATTTGACCAGCCTCATCTTTTGAATGTAAGAAGAAGGTCCATACAAATCTGGAATAATCATCCACAATTACCAGACAGTATTTTTTCTTTGCCATGCTCATCACTCTTACTGGACCAAAGATCCATATGCAGTAATTGCAAGCAGGCAGTGGACTTTGGTTCTTCTATTGGAGGAAATGATACTTTGTGTTGCTTTCCTTTTAAACAAGTAGAGCAGTTGTCATCACATTTGAACTCCTTTAGTGGCAGACCTCTCACTAAACCATGATGGATAAGCTGGTTCATGTTTTTAAGATTCACATGACCAAGCCTTCTGTCCATAGTTCAGATTCCTGAGGAGAGGCCTTGAGAATAGACATGGATGGCCTTTTAGATCAATTTCTTTGATAAGTCTAAGGCATATACTCTTCCAATCCTGTTGGCCTTCAAGAGAGTATATTCATCCAATATCTTGTCAATCATTCTCAAAACATTGGAAGACAGAATCTGACAGTTTTGACTGGTGAAAAGTGCAACATGCCCTTTATCACACATTTGACTGACACTCAACAAGTTGTACTTGAGATTCTCCACATGGTTAACATCATCAAATCTTATCTCACCATTTGACACAAAGCCTTTGCCGATGATGTAACCCTTAGCATCATTACCAAAAGATACAAATCCCTTCTTTCCTTGAGAGTAGTCATAAAGAAGAGAACTGCTCCCTGTCATATGCATAGATCCTCCACTGTCCACATACCAGATGCTTCTATGGCATGCTAAAGAACCCTGCATTTTCCACAACAAACTAGTTAGCTTTTGAGACCCAAACCATTTTGGTTTTGGGTCTGTTCTCATCAACAGATTTTATACTAACTGATTTGTCATGATTAACAGCCTTTGAAGGTGGAGATGGTGCTGAAAAGGATTCCTTTGATTTGGCTTAGTTTTCCTTTTAGTGGTTTAATCACATGTACATCTATTGGTTAACTCTCCCACAGATGTTAACCATCAAACAAGTTGTGTCATGGTTGAACCATTCAACACAACTTGTGTTTGATTGGTTGTTTAAGCCTTCAGTTCAGCAGACATATCAGTACTTGTTTTGATTGGTTCCTGTGACTCACCATGTCCTCCTTTTTGAAAGACACAGACTTAGTCTGGTGTTTTGATACTCCATGAGGAATATTTTCAGCTGTTTTATGATAAACCCCTTCCTTCTTTTAGATTTTTGTGAAAACTTTGGGTTATCAGTTTGAGATGTTTGTGGCACAAACTTGGTTTCAAATTCATCTTTCATTTTATTAATTTTTTTAATGATTTTATCTTTGTTGAATTTGGAACCCTTTCTGTACCAACATTCATCAGTGAGATGATTGAATAGACCACATATTTCACATGGCTTTTTCTTCATCTTCTGTTGTTCAACTGCTGAAGAAGATGAAACTACTGAAGGTGTGTTCTTCAGTACTTTCTTCCTCTCAGTACTTATGTAAGTACTGAAGGATTTGTAACAACTGAAGACTTGTTCTTCAGAAGTTTTCTATCAGTATTTTGGATTTCCTGATAGACTCTTCATCAGTTGTCAAAACCATGTTTGTTTCATTTGGTTTGAAATGTTCTTTAGGTGTTGTTACTTGCTCTTCAGTACTTTGAATACTTTGTGAGACAGCACCTGAAGTGCTCAGCTTTTCTTTGATCATGTGTTATCAGCAGTGAGACCATCAACAGATTGATTAGCTGAGGTATTATTACTGACTTCATCCTCTGATTTTGCATTATCACTTGAGGATGAGACACATGATGATGTGGTTTGGGAATTGCTTTCACCTTCAGATTTTACTTTTGTTGGGAGTAAAATCTGTAAGAGGTACAGTGTGATTATACCAATCCCAAACTTCACATTTGAAGCTGTTTGCTTACTGAGAAGCATTTCAAACCCCTTACAGGATGTTACCCAGCGTTCACACTCTACTTGAGTAGCTGCAAGTGTTTCTTTGAGATTCTTATGATTCTCTAAAATGACCTCTACCTTGCCTTTTCATCAGGATTTGGCATTTTAATTTGTAAATCTCATCATCTTTTTCCTTAAGACAGACTCAAACTCAGCTTTTCTTTTGGAAATCACTTTCTCTAGGTCAAGATTTTGATTAATTAAAGCTACATTGCTTCTCTAATTGAGACAAAAGCAGCTATGCATGACTCAGAACACAACTTGGCCTTAGCCTCAGAAGATACCTGTGGTACCTGTGATGATGAAGCATTTGAGCATGAACCATCAGTAGACTCCAGGGCCATAAGAGCAAGATTTCCAAAAGGATTTTCACCACCATGTTGACCAGCACTAGAAAACACTTATTCAGAATAACCAGAAAGATCATCTGGTAAGCTACTCCAGTCAACAACTCAGGAGTTAAAAAGCTTTGATGTGATGAGATTGAGATTGAGATTGTTGATTTGATTAAGATGGTTGAGACTCAGGTAAGGCATGTGATTGTTGAGCTATAGGTACTAGATCCTGATTGGACTGAGGCATGTAAAAATAGGATAAGGATATGGCATTGACCTTGAGGGACAAAATATGCAAGAGATGATTGAATTTGTGAATGATGACCAGAACTGGTAGAATGTTGCCCTTTTTTTGAGCTATTACATGGAAAGGTCACAAAGGGTGCAGAAGAGTTAGATCCAGATGATCTACACTCTCTTGCAAAATGTCCAAGTCTATGGCACTTGTGACACCTCAACTTGCTCTTGTCAAAACCAACTTTGGTTTTTCCAGAGAGACTAGGAAATTTTCTACCTGTCCTTTTGTAAAATTTTTGAAATCTGATATTGATTAATGCCATTTGGCTCAAAATATCCATCTCTTCCAAATCATCATTAGCAATTCCTTTCAAATCATCCATCAAAAAGCACAAATTATCACTACTAAACCCTGAATTGCTATCATACCAACAAAAGTAGGATCTCCACTGTTTGAAAAGAATCTATAGGCTCATCATAAGAACTTTCTGATGCAGCATATTCTGACTCATGACCAACCAGAGCAGTATTCCCTGGTACAAAATCATCAGTGGGCTTCCAGACCAGTTTCCTTTTTGTTCTATCTCTCTTTCAAATGTTAATAGTTTCCCATGAAGTTGGGTGAGAGATAGATTGTCCAGATTTGCACTGGAGCGTAGTACAATAGTATATGTGTCCCATCTCTCAGGTAGGGATCTGAGGAATCTGTTGTTCATCTGACTGTTTGTATATTCATGTTTAACCATTTTCAGCTCAGATATCAAACAGGAGAATCGCTCAAACTGTTGAGTCAGTGACTCACCCTTTCTATGAGAGAATGTCTCATATTGCTGGGCAAGGATCTCTCTATTGTTTGCCAAGACCTCATCCGTTCTTCCAAATTGTTCTTTCAGAGCAACCCAGAGGTCATGAGCAGTTCATGATGCATAAGGCCAGAATAGATTTCATTAGGCAGTGCCATGGCTAGAATTCCATGGGCTTTAGCATCAATTTCAAACAGTTTCAGATCTTCACATGAGTATTGCTCTTTCTTCTTGGAACCATCTCATTGGTTTCCGGTTACTCACCATAGGCTTATATGGTCCATGAACCATAGATTTCCAACAACCTGAACTATTGACAGACAGGTGATGAAGCATTCGGCGTTGCCATATGTTATACTCACTCCTAACAAGCATCGGAGGCTTTGTTGAGGAGCCAGTATTGTGAGGATCATTGATTGATGTAGCCATTTTCACCATTCAAACAGGTTCAATGAGATTTTAACAGATCTAGCTCAAAAACTCAACAACACAGTTTGAAACAAGACGAATCTCAATTAATCACCAGAAGCAACTGAAAATCAAACTCTATAACCAATTCTTGCAAATTTGCTAATTCGATCAAACTTAGATATCAAAAGAGCAGTTACAATGATCAATTGTTAAATTGATCAGTGATTAACCTACTCTGATACCATTTGAAAGGATCAGGATCTAGTTTGATCAATTAGATTAAGATTTGCAGCGGAATAGCACAAGAATTAGATGAAATTTTAGCAAGAATAATATGAATATTCAATCAAACAGTAATGGTTATAGAGAGGAAAGTTTTCTGTAAAGAAAATGTTTTTATTCATGCACACGCTTTGGTGACAAAGAATTAGGTCAACATTTCTTTTATAAAGGAATGTGACATCAGCTGACGTCACTTGATAGTGACAGCTAACTGATTTATACAAACAACTGAAAGTAAACTAAACTACTGAAGATGTCCACAACAACTAAGGACACCTTCACAAAAAGCTAAGTACAAGCTAACATTACAACTACTGAAGTCATAACATCTGAAGTGTAAGAACTTCAGATGTTTTATATAATATAAAACTACTGATTACAAACTACTAAAAAGTAAACCATCACAACTACTGAAGAGAACTACTTCAGCTGTTGTGACAACTTCTGAAAACTTGGTCTTCAGACTTTGTCTTCAGCTGTTGTCTTCAGACTTTGTCTTCAGCTGTTGTAGACCACTTCAGTTGTTTTGATGTCTGTAGGACTTAAAGGTTTTTCTGACCTGGCTCATTGGTTCTTTTGGTCAAACATCGACGACCCCCCCTCTGGCGACGGCGTTTCCGGCGGAGATTGTGGTGGTGGTGGATTTGGGGAGGAGTAGGGAGGTGGGTTTGATGAGGGTTTTGAGGGCTTGTTAGAGGTCATGCATTTGGCGTTGAGCATGGCCATGGTGGTGGAGAATGTGGCTGCCATCGGTGGTTGTTGTAGTGGTGGTGTTGTTGTGGTGGTGGGGGTTGTTGTGGTGGTTGATGATGATGGTTATGTGATTATGGTGACACAGTGGATGAGAGGTGTGTGTGAATGTGCATATAGGAAGTGAGAGCCAATGGGGTTAATGTAATGGAGATTGTGGTGTTATCCATTGGATTTCACATTTTTTTAAGTAAATTTCACATTCTGTTAATATGGTTTGATTCAAATGATGTTTTTTCTTCTAAAGGTTTTAAAAATTATGATTTTACTAGTAGTTAATAATTTGTCATAATTAACTTTGATTGACATCAATTGACCAAACAGGACAATAAGGTTATTTTTCTTATTCAGCAAAGTCAGTCAGATGCTAAATCAAACAGCCAAGTTTCAGTCAGATGTAGATCCAGTCAGAACTTCTTACTGGGTCAGCTTCTGACTCAGTCAGATCTTACTCAGTCAGCAGTAATCAAACAGCCCTTTAGTTATTTATGTTATTTAAATTTCGTGTATTTGAATATTGTATCAAATTAATGTAATTAATGTTTATATTTATTGTTGATGTTTACTGCTTTGATTGTTGACTAATGGTTGATGTGTTACATGTTTTAAATCAAGCAGATCCAAACTATCAAAGAGATGAATATGATGTTGCTCCCCTCCAACAGATCAAGACTCAGCTCACGATGATTCTTGATCTCTAGGGTATAGTCAGGAGATCAGTGAATTACACTCCTGAAGAAGGAGAGATAATCCACGATCTCATAGACGAGCAACTTGCTAAAATATTCCAACTCAATCCAGATGAGATCATGAAAGACGCTCCAACAGTCCATGTGGAAAGTGACGAAGAGCTCAACGACGTTGATGAGATCGAGATTGAAGATGTCACGGACCAACACTATTTGGAGTACACTGACATTGAGGGTAATGTCGTTCCCAATCTGGGCAACAACCTTGTCAGTGAAACTTTTGAGACTCTGGATAGAATGGAAGAAGAGTCTGACAAGAAAGAAGATACAGCCCAAGCCTCAGAAGCTGAAGTCAATATCAGAAAGGTTGAGTGGGCTGCATGCTTTGAAGAAATACGAGCCCAACGCAGTGCTTCAACGTCAACTGTTTACACCAAGCTGTACAAAGTGAAGAACATCAAAAGATGTCGGGCAAAATCATAGCATGGGCGTATTTTGAAGATCTTAACGTTTATGCAGTTAAACGTGAGAAAGGGATTGAGTACTTCAGGTTCCCACATGACCTGAAGACTCTTCCTGGATTTGAGCTAAACCAGTTAGCAAAGTTAAAATTGCTATACGCTGACCCAAGAAAAATGTCAGGCTAGTTTGAAACTGCTCTAAAAAGAGAGTACCACACCAGATGGGTCAACTTCAAACCTCAACAGCCAACGAGGTATATCAGACGGTCTGAGGTTGATGCCATTACTAGAAAACCTAAAATAGTGCTGAAGTGGAATCCTCCGCGCACAATGTCTAAGATCCCTCTACGGGAAATGCCACAGGACTTCACTACACACTTCAAATGGTGGTACTATGATTGGAGGACAGGAGAGGCAGTCATAGTTTTGAACAAGAATGGTGTAATGGAAACCATAAGGGTGTTTGACCCAATGTAGCTTACAAACTTGTCTGTAGATTATGTCTTTACATTATATAAATGGCCATTATTCTATGACTCTCAAGATATTGTACAAGCTCTATAATTTCAGAACGTTATAAGACTCTGTTTTGCTTTTGAGATACATGCCGGAGTCACTAGAGAAGAGAAGTACAAGAAGTTTGAGAAACTTATGAAGGATGTAAGACATTAGACGAAACTAGGTCCAAGGGGGAGTTTGTAGATACATGTGTCCCTAGTTTCTGAACTTAATGTAATATGTTTGTATTGTCTTACACATATGTAATTGTATGGGTACTTAATGAAATACAATATGGGGTTGTGCTTATAAAGTTGAATATCTCATTGGTTGGTATGTAATAATGCTTATTGACTTAACTATATAGGTTGTGGTTGTTTGAATAATATCTAAATCAATTAATGACTATGAAACATATTCAAACTTAATCATGTAAAGTTCTCATGTGATTGGCCCATGCTAATGGACCATACGCATGAACAACTTCAGGCTAATGAACCAGTCGTACGAATGAACCAGGAGACTGGATCAGTCGCATGATTGAAACATGAGATTGACTTAGTCGCACGACTGAACACTCGGTCATGCGAATGGATCAACCGCATGACTCAATCACACGACTGAACCATGCAAATGGTTCAGTCGCACGATTGAGAAACCCTAACCTATAAATACCACTTAAATCGTGGAAAAACTAGAAACTTTGAAAAATTCGATACCCAGACATACCCTAGCCGGCCAGAGACCTCTAGCAACCTGTTCCAACTTCAAAGATCGCAGTAGATCGATTGCTAGTCGTTCTTAATGTTTAGATTCAATCTTTAATTGATTCTACATGCGTTCTCACTAATTGGATCGCCAATCAAATAGGATTCCGCACTATTTGATTCGGGTATACTCGTAAATCTGATAGTATTCGTCCAGTACACGATCCTAACAAAACCTAAATAAAACAATGTATTTAGATTACTTTAAAACTTTAAGTATTTCAAGTTATAAGATGAAAATCAGATTTATTTGAAATTAATTATTGAAGATAAAATACAAAAAACAAACCACATTCGTAGATGTTAGGGTGGTGGGTGTGCCCAGGCCACACCCACCACACTACACCACACACCCACCAATCAAAACATGCCACATTATACCACATAACATCACAACACACCGCAACACACCGCATCACACCACACCAATTTAGGGGGGCACTCACACCACACTACACCACACTATTTTTTCAAATTAGTTTCTTAAAATAAAAAAATTACACTAAACCTACAAACTAGTATCAATTTTTAAAAAATACAAGAAAAATAACAATATTAGTAAAACAAAATATTTTTTGTCATCCAAAACCGTGATATCAACATTATCATGCAGCGTGTTCAACGAGATTGAATCTAAAGGGTTGTTTGACAGCCTTTTAATCAGCCTTTTAATGGTTCAAATGTCTGAATAGTTCAGTACTTAATGGTTCAGACTGTTTGTTTCACGAGCAAATGTCTGAATGATTTAGACATTTGCATCTGAATGGTTAAGTATTATACTAAAGCTGAATGGTTAAGACCTTTTATCTGAATTGGTTAGACATGTGCCTTTGAAGTGTTAAGCAACTAGCTCTTAATGATTCAGACTTCTTTAGTATCAATTTTTAAAAAAATACAAGAAAAATAACAATAATAGTAAAACAAAATATTGTTTGTCGTTCGAAACCGTGATATCAACATTATCTGCAACGTGTTCAACGAGATCAAATCTAAGGGGTTGTTTGACAGCCTCTTAATTAGCCTTTTAATGGTTCAGATGTCTGAATAGTTCAACACTTAATGGTTCTGACTATTTGTTTCGCGAGCAAATATTTGAATAGTTTAGACATTTGCCTCTGAATGGTTAAGCATTATACTAATGCTGAATGGTTAAGACATTTTATTTGAATAGGTCAGACATGTGTCTTTGAATAGTTAAGCAGCTAGCTTTTAATATTTCGGACCTCTTAATATTTCAGACCTTTTATTGGTTCAGCACTTAATCATTTAGATATTGCCAAACAATACTAAGTCTGATATGTGTGTTTTCATCATGCAACTCCAATATTGTGTTTTTGTTCTCAAATGGATTCATTGGTGGATCTCGAACGCGCACGAGAGAAATAGCATTGTCATTATTCTTTATAATCATATTGTGTAGTATAATGCACATGTACATTTGACTTCTCATCCTTTCGACCTTCATCTCTCTAGCCGATCGATCAGTTATTTTCCATCGTGCTTTTAAAACACCGAAAGCTTGCTCAACATCTTTTCTTGCACACCCTTGCACCTTGTTAAATTTTTTTATATTCAACTAGATAAGAATATGACTTCACAAAAGTTGACCAAAAAGGATATATATCGTCGGCTAGATAGTGACCACGTTTATATCAATGTCCGTTAACATCAAAAGGACATATTGGGGCAAATTATTCAGTTCTCGCGTGAAGATTGTAAATTGATTGAGAACATAATGTTGTTAGAACTGGCTACACCAAAATAAGCATGCCAAATCCACAAATCATGTGACACCATGTCTTTGAGAATTAGCGTTGGACCACGTGGCCACCTCGATGATATTGTCCTCGCAAACACATAGCACAATTTCTCCATTCCTAGTGAGTGCAATACATACTACCAAGCATGACCGGAAGACCATGGTCTATATTGATGTGCAACGTATAGTAGCAAATGTCATTACAAGTAGGCCTTCATAAATATTCATTACCATAATTCAATAATAGCGTTGGAAAAATATTCAAGACATTCACGAGAAGTCCTAGCAGACATATTTGTCGTATCTGTCGGGTGAATTAGTTGTTGCGAGTTGATGTATTGCCGAGGGTGCACTTTTAAACCGAATGGCCCATACGATTGGCCCAGTCGGATGATTAAGGGAGAATGAGTGAGTCAGTCGCACGACTGAGATTCAGTCGGACGACTGAAGAAGGACGATTGAACCAATCGCACGACTGAGTCCCACTCGCATGATTGAAAGGTGCGTATGAGCTCAGTCGCACGATTGAACCTAGGGTTGATATAAATAGAAGGAGAGTCGGTCGGAGAGGCTCACCACCTTCAAAAATCACCCTGAATCGCACGTATTAATCCAACTCTGAAAAATTTCAATCGATCGCAAAACCTCTGTTTCTTTATTACTGACCAATCTACATTGACTCTACAGGTAATTTACTGTATACATGCACTTCCATAACGTTCAATTTGATGAAAAACACGGTAGATTAGGACTCACAAAGTACCAGAGACTTAAGTGACCAAATAACCTACCTAAATGACACAAACAAACGAAAGTAACGAAGTTAGGTGGTTTAAGAATGAATTGCGAGTCAAATGAACCAGATAAAGATGTCTAAAACTAAAAATTGGTGAAAAAGTAATTTTGAATCGAACAGTTTATTCTTCATGCGAATGGATAGCATGATGAACTTCAGTCGCATGAATGAAGGGCTCAAACTGCCCATATGCATGGCTGAGCCATGCGTATGAAGTTCAGTCGCACGACTGATGTAACTGCATGAGGGTATATACGTAGGAGCCCAATCGCACACTCCGAGATACAGATGGGTTCAATCGCACGACTGAATCCCATTCGTACGGTTCAATCGTATGACTGAACCCCTTTCGCATGGTTCAATCGCACATTTGAACTCAGTCGCACAATCTTAATCGCATGACAGAAAGATGTTCTTCAAGCTTAAGGATTTCATGACTTTCTTAGTAAATGATACTAATGTTTACTATCTTTGTGTAATAGATGGCGAGTAGATGGATTATGAGCACAAAGCACAATATATGTGCTCATCTGGACTTAACATCTAGAAACGCTGCAGAATTCTCTGGCATAATCACATTTCTATTCAGATCACGGATTGCACATGCCATCTCTACCCTTGCACCCCATATCGATCCATTCAACAAGCCTTCTGGGAAGGCGCTACAGTTGATAGATCATCTAAACCTCACTGCATCAGAAGTACCATATTGGCGAGGCTATTACAGTTTCAGAGGAGGATCTAAGGATTGTACTACAATTGGGGGATGACGCTGACTGTCCAACCCGTTTACACCCCCTCACTATCAGAGGATGTTTTCTCAGAGCCAAATACTCTAGGGACATCAATTCTGGGGTACTCAACAAGAGTAATCTCTATCCCCAGTTTAAATACCTTGCACACGTGCTGCTCAAGTGCATGGCTTCAAGAAAAAGTGGTTTTGATGAACTGTCGGACCAGATGCAGAACGCATACGTTGCGTTGGTGCTGAACCATCCGTTCAGCTTCTCTATGATGAACTTCACCTATCTGGTGGAGAACATCGAGGGGAAAGGGAAGGAAGCCTTCTGTATGTACCTGAGGTTTATGCAAATGATTATAGATCAGAAGCTTCCTTCCCTGCCAAAAGAAAAGGAGGATTCGGTAGTCTTGGAGGTAATGGATGACAGCACCCTGGGAAGGATGAAAGTATACCGGGGAAAGCAAGTGAAGCCTCCTGTCAGGAGGTGTTTGGTCATCTTGACAGAGAGGACTATGTGGTGCCGGAAAAGAGAAAGTGGCGTCACGAGGACAGTGAATCTGATGTGGAACAGATAGTCCTACCCACTCATGACTCAGATGAGGATGACAGTGGGGATGCTGCTATTCCACTCAGAGGCACTGTGTCTGATTCTGTACCTCCAGTGTCCGTCACAACTGGAGAAGTAACTGAGTCAGCGGGATTTCATCATGATTTTGTTCTTGACGCGGAGGAGGAGGATGAATCGGATGAGGAGCCACTTACACGAACTGTGGGAAGGAAAGTTGTCCCCACAAAACATGGGTTAAGGGTGGTTGGTGAACACCCGAGAGACTCCGAAGATACAGATACTGACCCAACCTATGCTCCGGGGTCCTCAGGCGGGGTTGTAGGGGGAGCTTCCTCCTCAACTGGAACAAGGAGGAAGAGAACGGCCAAACCCCATGGCCAGAAGAAGAAGAAGCGTAGGGTGACCTTCATCACCACCACATCTACCACATCCACCACAGCCACCACATCCACCATAGCCACCATACCCACCACATCCACCACATCTACCACAGCCCCCACCATACCTCCCACCACAGTACAGTTTCCCTCCACCACCACATCCTTTACTCCCTCATCACCTCCACCACTATACAGACGTATCTTCACTACCGCCACCTCCACCACCACGTCACACCAATCAATGTCCTCAGCCCATCCCTCATACACTTATCAATCTCCTCTACCTCCAATCGGGGTAGAGGAACAGTTGTCAGCGCTTAACAGAATGGTTATGCGCTTACTGGCGGCTGATGAGGAAAAGACAGCTCAGATCCGCCAGCTTACTGACCTGACTGCTGCACAATCCCATAAAATTGCAGAGCAGGATCGAGTAATTGAGGAGCAGGCCCAGCAGTTGGCTGCTCAGAGCACCAAGATGGACCAACTCCAAGCTCAAAGTGTCGCATCAAGTAAGCAAATAGAGGAGCTGGAGAAGGCAAGGAAGTTGATCCTGTTAAAACTGAAAGGGTATAAAGAGGAGCCATTAAAGATCAGGGAAGGAGACAGAGATGAAGATGATGACGATAGTGATGAGGATGATGAGAGTGCTACTGAGGATGATGAAGAAGTAGAAGGAGAGGGTGCACCTGCATCGGCCATGCTACAGGTCAGGAGAAAAGGACAAAGAACAAACAAGATCAATCAGCTTCTACCTCTGCTCCTCCAAGTGATGAAACCATGATCCAAGATAAAAGTAACGATTAGATGTTTATGTATTTATCTTCTTTTGTATTTGAATCATGTAATTGAACACAATGTATTTAATGTTTATATTACTTTAATGCTTTTCTGGTTGATTAACTACTAATGATTTATGTGTGGAATGTATAAACCAACAGATCAATCTTACCAAAGAGATGAGTTTGATGTTGCTCCCCTTCAGCAGGTTAAGTCTCAGCTAACGATGATACTTGATCTGCAAGGGATTGTCAGGAGGTCAGTGAATTACACCCCTGAAGAAGGGGAAATAATTCATGATCTAACTAATGAGCATCTCGCAGAGCTTTTCGAGCTAAATCCAGATGAAATAGTAAAGGATGCTCCGACATGCGATTCGACTAGTGACGAAGAGTTCAATGATGTTGATGATGTAGAGATCGAAGATGTCACTGCCGAGGAGTATCCTTAGTACGCTGACAATGAGGGTAATGTGGTCCCCAATCTGGGTGAATCCCTTGTCAGCGATACTATTGAGGTGCTGAACAATATGGAGAAAGAAACAGAGAAAGCAGAAGACATAGCCCAACCTTCAAATGATGATGTTGACATTCGAAAGGCTGAGTGGGCTCATGTTTTGAAGAAGTTAGAGCCCAACGTACTGCACCAAAGAAGGATTCCTACATGAAACTCTATAGAGTCAAGAAACATCACAAGGTGTCAGGAAGATCATAGCATGGGCGTACTTTGAAGATCTCAATGCATATGCAGTTAAGAGAGAACAGGGCATAGAGTACTTCAGATTCCCACATGATCTGAAGACCCTACCAGGTTTTGAGCTCAACCAGCTGACCAAACTAAAGCTTTTGTATGCTGACCCGAGGAAGATGTCAGGCTGGTTCGAGGCTGCCCTAAAGAAGGAGTACCACACTAGATGGGTTAACTTCAGACCTCAACAGCCTACTAGGTATATCAGAAGGTCTGAGGTTGATGCCATTACTGGCAAGCCTAAGATAGTGTTGAAGTGGAATCCTCCACGCACAATGTCAAGAATCCCACTCAGGGAAATGCCACAGGATTTCACTCCACACTTTAAGTGGTGGTACTATGATTGGAGAACAACTGAAGCGGTCATAGTCTTAAGCAAAGAGGGACAAATGGATACTATCAGGGTATTCGACCCGATGTGGCTTACAAACTTGTCAGAAAGTGATGTATATACGCTATACAAGTGGCCACTGTTCTATGATACGCAGGATATTGTACAAGCCCTCCAGTTCCAGAAAGTTATACGACTCTGCTTCACGTTTGAGATTCACACGGGAGTCACAAAAGAGGAGAAATACAAGAAATACAAAGAGGTTATGCAGAAAATAGAAGATAGAGAGATCTAGGGCCAAGGGGGAGTTTGTTGATACATGTATGTCCCTAGATCATGATATGAATGTAATAGATCTTGTTTATCTAATTCTGGTGTAATTTGATATGATTAATGAAATGGTATTGGTTGATTGTGATTTGGATGATTAATATTTCATTAATGAGTTGATATAAAATTGTTTAATTAGGTTAGTGATTGGTTGAATGTTTACATATAATGTTTACTAATTAATACATTCAAACTTAACATAATGAAGTTCTCATGCGAATGGCTCATGCGAATGGACCATAAGCATGAACAAGTTCATACGAATGACCCAGTCGCACGACTGAACCGGGTGACTGGATTAGTTGTATGATCGACACATAAGATTGGCTTAGTCGCACGACTGAACACTCAGTCGTGCGGATGAAACAACCGCATGGTTCAATCGCACGACTGAACCATACTAATGGTTCAGTCGCACGATTGAATAATACCAACCTATAAATACAACCAAATTCGTGAAAAATATTGACTCTCGATTAATTACGATTCCAGACGTACCCTAGCCGTCCAGAAGCCTCCCAATTCGTTCTCCAAGTTCACAGAACACATTAGATCGATTCCCAATCGATTTCTAACGTTAGTTTCAATTCCTGATTGATTCTTCGTGTGTTCTCACTGATTGGATCGCCAATCAATAGGATTCCGCACTATTTGATCTGGTTTACACGCTAATCTCCAGGTATTTCGTTCAAATACCAGGTCCTTACAGCATCCCTTCCCCTTCTGTCCTATTCTCAGTTTAAGTTAAGGTTTATTTTGAAAATTTACCCATTTCACTTAAACTTTGGCTTTGATACCAACTTGTAAGACCCTGTTCTCGGGACGCTTACAGCTCGTCAACCATTGCACATAAAACATACATTTACAGTTATTTTAAATAAACATTCGCAGGAAACATTTAAAAATGGGATTTCATTTCATCATAAAAACTTTTACAAAATAATGCATCATTTGTCGGTTACAAAATTAAATTTGATTTATTACATCACTAAAGCTTTATATAAATGAATGCCATCCAAAAGAGCTGAGCAGCTGCCTTGTGCCATCCTCAGCAACGTCTACCTGCCAACTAAAAATGCATAAAAGTTAGCATTGCTGAGGGAGTTATAGTTTTATAATAAAACATACTTTTCATTCGTAAAACCATTCTTTCTTTCAAAATCATAATATGCTTTACGTTCGTTCGTGATCATACATTGTACGTACATGCAGATAATATCATTATTATCTTCATCATTCTTTCGTTCATACTTTCTTTCATACATCATTTCATTCCTTACTTTTATCATCACCATGAACTTTACCCTTCATGCTTGTGATACTGTGCCTAAGCCTATAAAAGACTTTCATCAGTGGTGCCCAGCACCAAGTGGTCACAGTACCTAAGGTAAAGTTAAGGTATACCATTGTCATATGCTATGCCCTTCATGCTCGTGATACTGGACCTAAGCCTATAAAAGACCTTCATCAGCGGTGCCCAGCACCAAGTGGTCACAGTACCTAAGGCACGCAACAATGGTTCATCCATATGGTCAATCACCAAGAAAGACCCCAATGTGCATCCTTTGGGGTAGCTAACCCGCACACCGTTGAGCTAACACCTACAATGGGTGTGCACCTCCATACATTTGCTTGCAAGCTTTTCTTACATTCACGCATTCATTAATGCATGCATTCATTATCATGTTCCTCTTTCTTTATCTTTCACTTTACGTTACATAAGACTTCGTTCATTCATTGTCATAACACGTAAAGTTATGGGAAAGATAAATATACATCATCATATGGAACATAAACATATCATTCATACATCATCATGCAGGGCATCATACATACATAACATACATCATGTATAACCATGCAACATCATTATCATCATCATCATTATGCATATGCATCCATCACACATCATTACATGCCTATCATACCATCTATGACCCTAAAGTCAACTTACATAACCCCCGGAATCTCCTAGGTCAAAGCCTACATTTGTCTTTTCTCAGAAAGTTACAAAAATCTAAGTTTCATCCGCATTTCCTATAGTTCATCCGCATTTGCTATAGTTCATCCGCATTGGTCTTACTTCATCCGCATTGGCCTTACTCATCTGCATTTCATGTACTTAGTCAAATGCTCATCCGCATTTCATGCATTTCATCAATGTTCATCCGCATTGGCTTACTCAATGGTTAAAGTTCATCAGCATTAACCCTTTCCATCCGCATTTACAAGATAGTCAAATACTCATCCGCATTTCATGCACTTAGTCAATGTTCATCCGCATTGGCTTCATCCGCATTTGACTTCATCCGCATTTGCTTACTCAATGGTTAATGTTCATCTGCATTAACCCTTTCCATCCGTATTGACTTCCAAACACTTAGGCAGATTTAAAAACTTAACATGTGAGCCTAAAACATCATATTCGATTTCCATGCACCATTCATCATGTTCTAGGCTTAAATCTTACCCTCTAAGCCTTAGAAACACAATCATACATCATCAAGCATGAACATAGTCACACATCACATCATAACATCATCATACACACATTCAAGAGTACGGGTCCGAAACGCAGTTTAATAAAAACATACATTCATGCATTTGCAGCCCCAAAATCAGTTAAAAACTAGTAAAAGAGGGGTCATAGAACTCACATTTGCAGCTCTTGTGTATGGCTTCTTCCAAAATCATTTGCAAATTGAATTCAACCTCCTAGAAACCCACTAAAAACATACCCGAAGACATACAAACACACATAAGCATAAACTCGAGGATATGACCAGTTAAGAACACCATAAAAGCATGAATTCTTACCTTGAATTTGAATTCTTTCTTCTTCGTGTTCTTCTTCAAACCTGAGCTTTGCTCTTTCTCACTCTAAAATTAAAACTCAAAAGTTAAAAGTGGCATGGCATGGGCGGCCATGCTACTTTTGTACTACATAAAAAGTAAATCTTGTAATTTTACATATTTAACCCCTCATCTTGGGTTAAATAGCATTTATTTCTTTTCATTCGCTTTATTCTTCTCCTTCTTTGACTTTAAAATAACTGGGTGTTACAAAGCATACTGACAATCATCGTGAGTTGTGGTTCTTAAAATTCAAAATCGTTGTGTGCATCTTGTAGCTCTAGTATGATTTCCTAAACTTGCTATTGACTCTTAGTGAAAATAAGGATCTAGCATCAAAATAGTTTATTAAAATGCCAATAATTCTGATATACATCTATGATTCCATAATGAATTATTCGAGAAAAGAAAAAATTGAATTGAAGCTGTGTTGTCAAGGAAGTAAAATAGATTAGAACTACTCTAATAGGTTTAAAATCCACCTCAAATCAAAAATACAAAAATATGTCTTAATACTGTTTTTAATTTTTAGTTATTTTATTTATTTATTTTTAGTCATTTGGTAGGTAAAATTCGGACTATGCATTTGAATTAAATCTGTGAATCACTTACTTAAAAGGGGTCACGTCTAAGGTGACCAGTCAGTTTTGTTTTAACTTAAAAGGATCACGTGTGAGGTGATCAATAGTTTTTCAAATTAAAAGATCATGTCTGAGATGATCAATGGTCATAATGTCTTATCAAGAATTAACAAGGCTTAGTGTTTGAAAGGTCATAAGGTGAAACTCATAAGTATGAGCCATTCACACGACTGGACCATAACTATGGACCAGTCGCACGATTGGATCATAAGCATTGGTCAATCCATACGATTGGATCACTAGAATGAACCAATCGCAGGAATCTAGGAGACCGACTCAGTCAGTCACACGACTGAAACCAGTCACACGAATGGATGTGACCGACTGAGCCAGTCGCACGACTGAGACCCAGTCACTCGAATGAAGCGTGCGAATAAGTCCAGTCGCCCTACTGAAGATAAAATCAGTATAAATAGGGCTAAAGTCGGTCGCATATTCTCACCACCCTTTAATCGCTCTCAAATCGCACGACAACAAACTTACTCAGCCAAAATTTGATTTAGGTGATTTCGCACTGAGATTGTGTTACTAACTTGTACGCCCATCTTCTACAGGTAATTAGTAATCGAAATCGCACAAAATGCATGATTTAATCAAACCCTAACACACCCAATTTGATTAAAATCAAGAAATCTGTAAAAACTTTCAAATAGACCACGTAAATGTGCTAAATGGTTAAAATGAAGGACATAAAGTGATAGTTAGGGTCCCTGGGAATCTAAAGAGCTTAAACACAACATTTAACATCAAGTTTTGACCGAGATTCGGGGTTAGAGTGTCGAACAGAGAGTTATGTGACTAGACACTCCGAATGAATTTCAATCGCATGATTGAGCTGAGCGAATGACTCAATCGGCCGATTGAACAAGGCGTATGAGCTCAATCGCCCGAATGAACTCAGCTGCATGCTCAATCGCCCGATTGAACTCAGCCACATGCTGAGTCACCGGATTGAACTCAGTCGCATGCTCAGTCGCCCGAGTTTAAATTATCAACAGTTTCTGTTATGGATAAATCTCATGTTTATGTGTCTTGTGTTACAGAAACATGGTAGATAGGTGGATGGTCAACACCAAGCATAACATTTGTACTCACTTGGATGCCACCACTAGGAATGCTGTTGAGTTTGTGGGTATTATTGCATTTCTGAGGTGATCTAGGATCTACAGAGCCATATCTGCTCCATGCACACCCTACAGGTCTTTACAGTAGGCCTTCTGGGAGGGTGCATCTGTTGATAGATCTACTGAGCCCTACTGTGTTAGGAGCACCATTTTTGGACAAGAGATTGAGGTGACGGTAGCAGATCTTTGACGAGTACTGGACCTGGGTGATGATGCTGACCACCCAACCAGGTTACATCCTCTGACTGTAAGGGGATGTTTTCTAAGGATGAAGTGCACTGGAGACATAAACACAGGTATGCTTAACAAAAGCAACCTGTGTCCCCAGTTCAAGTACTTAGCATAAGTCATTCTCAAGTGCATTGCTTCACAGAGGGGTGGATTTGATGATCTATCTGACCAAATCCAGAATGCTTACGTGGCACTGATGCTGAATCACCCCTTCAGCTTTTCCAACATGATCTTCATGTACATGATTGAAAACGTTAAGGCTAAGGGTAAGGAGAGCTTCTACATGTATCCAAAGTTCTTTCAGATGATCATAGATGAGAAGCTCCCCCTACTGCCCAAGGAGAAGGACGATGCAGTGATGCTAAAGGTGATGGATGACACCACTTTGGGCAGGATGAAGGTGTACAGGGGGAAGCAGGTAAAGTCCCATGTTAGGAGATTGTTCGGGGATCTGGCCAATGCTGATTACGTGCCGCCTTCTCACAAGAAGTAGCGTCATGATGATAGTGATTTCGATGTAGAGCCTATTAAGCTACCCACAGATGATTTAGACGATGACGACGACAATGGTTATGGTCAAGGCGGTGAGGTTCCGGGAGGATCCGAGCCTGCTCCAATCCACCAAGACTTCCATCCTGATAAGGAGGAAGAATCAGATCAGGAGCCTCTGGTATGGATGGTGGGAAACCGGGTCGTGGCCACTCAAAGAGGGCTCAGGGCAGTTGGTGGATGCTAGGGTGAGTCCGGGGATGCCGTTACTGCTTATACTGATCCATCTTACATCCCAGACCATCCCATCAGCCAGGGTGAGCATCCTCCTCTAAGTGATCGAGGAATAAGAGGATGGCTCAGCCCCATGGGATGAAGAGCAAGCGAAGGAGTGTTACCTTGGTCACCACCACTTCTACCATAGCTACCACCACCACTACCACACCCTCTACCACCACTACCACACCTGCTACCACTACTACCACACCTCCCACCATCACTACCACACTCCTAACCACCGCTACTACAGCCACCCGTTCACCGTCCACTCCTATCCCACTACCCATATTCACCACATCCACCACTACCACCACTAGCCACCAAGCAGGTCCCTCAACCCACTCTACCTTCACCACCGGACCCACTATACCCTTCATTGGGGTAGAGGAACAGCTAGCCGCACTAAACTGGATGGTGCTAAAGCTGTTAGCTACTGATGAGCAAAGTGCTACATAGCTAAGTCAGCTTCTGGAGCTCAATGCTGCTCAAGCACAACAGATTACCCAACTTCAGGAGCAGAATGATCAATCAGCTAAGAGGATTGAGGAGTTGGAGGCCATGAACAAGAAGATCATGCTTAGACTTAAAGGATCAAAATATGTGTTGTTAAAGATCCGGGTAGGTGAATATGATATGGATGTTGATGATGGTGATCATGATGAGTCTGATGAAGAAGATGACAGTGATGATGAAGGATCAAGGGGAAAGAAAGAGGAGAGGATGACGATGAAGAAGGTGATGCTACTGCGTCAGCCTCTGCTTAAGGTGAAGAACGGAGGACTAAGAGAGCACAAGACCAAGGAGCATCATCCTCAGCCCCTGCTGTTGAAGAACTGACCGATAAGGATAAAAGTAAAGATTAGATGTTTTTGAATTTATCAAACTTTTGTACTTGATTCAATATTACATTGATGTAATGTATAATTATCTATGTTTATATATGTTTAAGTGTCTTGATGAATTACTAATGATTGATGTGTTAAATATTTAAATCAAGCAGATCAAACATCACAACAAGATGAATATGATGTTGCTCCGCTACAGCAAATCAAGTCTTAATTAACCATGATTCTTGATTTGCAAGGGATTGTCAGACGGTCATTGAGATACACTCTCAAAGAAGGAGAAATCATTCACGATCTGACTGACGAGCAACTCGCTAAAATGTTCAGATTGAATCTAGACGAGCTTGTGAAAGATGCTCCTACAGTTGATGTGACAAGTGACGATGAGTTTAATGATGTCGATGAACTAGAGATTGAAGATGTGACAGGTGAACACTATCCAGAGTACACTGACCGAGAGGGCAATGTGATCCATGACTTGGGTGACACTCTTGGCAGTGCTACATTCGACAAACTGGATGAGATGGAGAAAGAAACCGAAAAGAATGAAAGACAAGCCAAGCCTCGGATGCTGATGTTGAGATAAAGAAGGCTGAATAGGCAGCTTGTTTTTTTGAGATGCAAGCCCAACCCACAACTCAAATGCAAAATGCCTACACCAGCTCTACAAGGTCAAGAAACATCAAAAGGTGTCTGGCAAGATTATTGCGTGGGTGTATTTTGATGATCTTAACGTTTATGCTCTTAAGAGAAGAAGGGAATAGAGTACTTCAGATACCCACATGATCTGAAGACTCTCCCAGGTTTTGAGCTCAACAACAGGCATGCTTAAATCTACTATATGTTGATCCTAGAAAGATGTCAGGTGGTTTGTGTTGGACCAAAAGAACCAATGAGCCAAGATCAGAAAACCTCTAAGTCCCACATGGTATCACAACAACTACTGAAAGCCTCATCAGTAGTTTGACAAGTGCTGAAGACTTCAACAGCTGAAGATCAAGTGCTAAAGACTTCAACAGCTGATAGACTAAAGTGCTGAAGTACAACAGCTGAAGAACACAAGTGCTGAAGCTGAAAGACCAAAGTACTGAAGTACAACAGCTGGAGAGTTTACAAGTGCTGAAGATCAACAACTGATGTACAAAGTCTGAAGACAAAGACTGAAGACATCAGCTGATGATATCTACTGAGGTCATCAGCTGATGAAACACTTGAAAGTCAAAGTCTGAAGATCAAGTACTGAAGCCTCAGTAGTTTGTCACAACTGCTGAAGAGTACTTCTTCAGTAGTTTGTCAAAACTGCTGAAGAGTACTTCTTCAGTAGTTGTGATATCAGTAGTTTTATATTTCTAGTTTTAGTAGTTTTATGTTTCAGTAGTTTTGTAAACCGACTGAAGAGCTTGTTCTTCAGTCGTTGTAGCTTCAGTAGTTTATATTTTGTACTTAACACTCTGATATGTTCTCAGTAGTTGTGAACATTTCAGTAGTTTGTTAAGAGTTAGTTATTTTTGTATTAGATCTGCCAGTTGTCACTTTCCGTGATAACAGCAGTGATTGTTGCACTCTATATAGGAGTGACAACCTATTGTAATATATGAGTGGATGGATGATGAATGTATTGAATGATTTGATTAGAAACATTCCATATCTATAAACATTCCTTGAATCAGAAATATATTCTCTCGCTATAACCGTATGAGCTCTTAATGCATACAAGCATCGACTTCTTGCTACAATTCGTCTAATTCCTATTCGTATTCTGCTGCTTTGAACCCTAATACATCAAACTTGTGATCGCTGATCCTGTCAAATGGTATCAGAGCAGGTTAATCATTGATCGATCTAATAATTGATCATTGAAACTGCTATTCAAGATCTAAGTTTGATTGAATTAGCTTTTGTTTTTGCAAGAAACGGTTATAGAGATTGAATTTTCTGTATTTCTGGTCATTCATCCTGAGATCTTTTCTTGGTTTTCATTGAGTTTGTTGTGGTCTGTGTAAAACTTTTAAAAGCTTGATTAAATTGGTTTTGAACTGAAAATGACTACTCCCTCCAATGATCCTCACAATACTGGTTCCTCAACCAAGCCACCAATGCTGGTTAGGAATGAGTATAACATATGGCAAAGACGAATGCTCCATCACCTGTCTGTTAACAGCGCAGGTTGTTGGACATCAGTGGTACATGGTCCACACAAGCCTATGGTGAATAACCCAGAAACCAATCAAATGGTTCCGAAGAGGAGGGAACAATACTCAGATGAGGATAAGAAGTTGCTTGAAATTGATGCAAAAGCCCATGGAATTCTGGCCATGGCACTGCCAAATGAAATCTATTCTGGGCTAATGCATCATGAAACTGCCCATGACCTCTGGAATGCCTTGAAAGAACAATTTGGAGGAACAGATGAGGTCTTGGCAAATAATAGAGAAATTCTTGCCCAACAATATGAGACATTCTCTCATAGAAAGGGTGAGACACTGACTCAACAATATGAGCGGTTCTCTTGTTTGATCTCTGAACTAAAAATGGTCAAACTTGAGTACACAAATATCCAGATGAATAACAGATTTCTCAGATCACTGCCTGAGAGATGGGAACATATACTTTTGTCCTACGCTCCAGTGCAAGTTTGGACAAACTATCTCTCACCCAACTCCATGGGAAACTGCTCACGTTTGAGAGAGAGATAGAACAGAAGAGAAAGCTGTCTTCATCTGGAAAGCTCACTAAAGACTTTGTACCAGGCAACACCGCCTTGGTGGGTCATGAGTCAGAATATGCTTCATCTGAATGCCAGTATGATGAGCATATAATTTCTCTTCAAGCACTTCTGATTCTGCATTTGTAAGTGTTAATGGTCAGTTTACTGGGTGTAATAATGACAATTTATGCTTCATTATGGATGATCTCAAGGGCATTGCTGATGATGACTTAGAGGAGATGGATATTTTGAGCCAAATGGCCCTGATAAATATCAGATCTCAGAAGTTCTATAAAAGAACTGGAAGAAAATTCCCAGGACTCTCTGGCAAAACCAAAGTTGTTTTGACAAGAGCAAGTTGAGGTGTCACAAATGCCAAAGGCTTGGACACTTTGCAAGAGAGTGTAGATCAACTGGATCTAACTCCACTGCACCCTTTGTGACTTTTCCTGGCAATAGTCAACAACACAGAGGGCAACATCCTGTCACTCTAGTCATCATCCTCAACAACAATCTCCGGCATATTTTGTTTCTCAGGGTCAAATGCCATATCCGTACCCTTGTTATTACATGCCACAGTCAAATCAAGTCAAGTTCCTATGGCACCACAACCTCATGCACTACCAGAACCTCAGCCATCCCATCTCATCAACAAACTCAACCTCAACAACACAGCTTCTTCACCCCAGGAGTTGTTGACTGGAGCAGTTTACCAGATGATATGTCTGGTCATGACAAACTGTTCTCAGGTGCTGGTCAACATGGTGGTGACAGTCCTTTTGGGAATCTAGCTCTTATGGCTTTGAGTCTGCTGATACTTCATTTTCTAATGCCTCTACACCTCAGGTATCACAGGTATCCTTTGAGGCAAAAGCCAATTATGTTCTGAACCATGCATAGCAGCATTTGCTTCCATTAGAGAAGCAAATGTAGCTCTAATTAATAAGAACATTGAGTTAGAACAAATAATTTCCAAAAACAAAGCTGAGTTTGAGTCTGTGCTTAAAGATAAAAATGATGAGATTTATAACTGAATTGCCAAATAATTGATGATAAGGCTAGAGAGAGGTACTTCTAGAGAAGTACAAAGATCTCAAAGAAACCCTTGCAGTTACCCAGGTAGAGTGTGTGATAGATGGTACAATCATGCAAAGGTTTTAAAATGCTTCTTAGTAAGCAATCTGCTTCAAATGTGAAGTTTGGAATTGGTTATAATCACACTGCTCCACCTACAGATTTTACCCCAAGAGCAGAGGAAGAATCTGATGGTGAGAGTGATAACCAATCATCACATCATGTGATCTACCTTCTGATACAGCACAATCAGAAGTAGCAGTCAGCATCAAGCCCTCTTTGAACCTATCAGCTGATGTTGATGGTTCAAATGCTGACACTCACATGATCAATGAGTTGATCAACTCAGGAGTTAATTCTGAAGGTCCTGAAAGGACTAGAGAGCAGGATCTAACACCTGAAGTTCAAACTTCAACTGCTGTCAGTACTGAAGAGAAGAAAACTGGCAGTAGAAAGAGTTTGAAGACTACTAAAGAGGCAGTAAGAAAGCAAACAATGCTTCCAAAGCATTGAAGAACAGTCTTCTGTTGCTTCACCCTCTTTAGTTGATGATCAACCTAAGATGAAGAAGAAACCATGTGAAGTATGTGGTTTGTTCAATCATCTTACAGATGATTGTTGGTACAAAAGAGGTTCCAAACTCAAACAAAAAGAAGAAATTAAAGAGAAAATGGTAAAAATGAAAACTGAGTTTGAGACCACATTTGTATCAGCAACATCAAATCCTGTAACCCTTAAGTCCTCAAAGAAATCCAAAAAGGAAGGGGTTAAACAGGTGACAGCTGAGAATGCTCAGAAGAAGAAGGTGCAACATAGGAACTTATCAAACTCACTGGCAATGTGTCTGATGAGCTGAAAGCTTTATCACAAAATTAGACACAGCTGGTTATGATGGTTCAACATCTGTTGGGTAGAGTTAACCAACTAGATGCTCCTATGTTGAAACCACAGAAAAGGAGGTCCAAGCCAAAGGACTCCTCTTCTACACCATCTTCTTCCTCTCAGGCTGTTGTTTCAAATAAACCTGTTAGTTTACCATCTATTGATGAGACCAGGCCCAAAACAAAAAGGTTTGGGTCTCTAAAACTAACTGATTGTTTATTATTGCAGGGTTCTTCAACATGCCAAGTAGCATCTGGTATGTAGACAGTGAGGGATCTATGCACATGACTGGGAACAGCTCTCTTCTTCATGACTACTCTCAAGGAAAGAAGGGATTTGTTTTTTTGGCAATGATGCTCGGGGTTACATCATTGGTAAGGGTTTTGTCTCCAATGGAGAAAAAATTGATGATGTTAATCATGTGGAAAATCTCAAGTACAATCTCTTGAGTGTCAGTCAAATGTGTGATAAAGGCCATGTTGCTCTTTTCACCAGTCAAAACTGTAGGATTCTGTCATCCAAAGTTTTGCACTTGATTGACAAGGTGTTGGATGATCACACTCTCCTGAGAGCCAACAGGACAGGAAGAGTGTATGCCTTAGATCTTTCTAAGAAAATAGATCTCAAAGGCAATCCTTGCCTATTTTCCAAAGCCTCTTCTCAAGAATCTAAACTGTGGCACAGAAGGCTTGGTCATGTTGATCTCAAAAACATGAATCAGCTTACCCACCTAGTTTAGTCAGAGGCTTACCAATAAAGGAGTTTCACTGTGATGAAACCTGCACTGCTTGTTTAAAAGGAAAACAGCACAAAGTCTCATTCCCTCCTATTAAGGAGCCTAAGTCCACTGCCTGCTTGCAATTATTGCATATGGATCTATTTGGTCCTGTGAGAGTAATGAGCATGGCAAAGAAGAAATACTGTCTGGTAATTGTGGATGATTACTCCAGATTTGTATGGACTTTCTTTCTACATTCAAAAGATGAGGCTGCTCAGAAGATTATTCACTTTGTGTTGTATATTGAGAAGCAGTATTCCCTTCCAGTCAAGTGTATTAGGAGTGACAATGGAATTGAATTAAGAAATCATACACTTGATGACTTCTATCTTTCAAAGGGAATCAAAAGGCAGTTTAGCATTTCAAGGACTCCAGAACAAAATGGAGTAGTGGAGAGAAAGAACAGGACCCTCATTGAAGCTGCAAGGTCCATGCTGGCTGACTCTGGTTTGCCACTGACCTTTTGGGCTGAAGCTGTCCACACAACTTGCTATGTGCAAAATAGAGTTTTAGTAAATCAAAGGTTAACGAAGACTCCATATGAAGTTCTCCATCATTTGGCTCCTCTGATTTCATTTTTCAAAGCATTTGGGTGTCCCTGTTTTATTCTCAACACAAGGATCAACTCCATAAATTTGATCCTAAGGTGGATGCAGGGTATTTTGTTGGTTATTCATCTACTTGCAAGGCATACAGAGTCTTCAACTGCAGAACAAAGATGGTTGAAGAAACTCTACATGTTAAGTTCAATGAATCTCCAAAGGACAAGATTCCACAAAGCCCTGTGGAGTTATTTGATTTGGACATACTGCAATATGTTCCTTATCAAACTCTTGCTGTTGCTCCTGTCAACAGTTCACCACCTGGTGGTACTGCTGCTGATGATGATGATTGCAGTACTCACCTCTTCAGGTTAGTGATCAGCTGCCTGATTCAGCTAGACCTGATGTTCCTGTAGCTCCAGTAGCACCATCCACAACAAATGCTGATGAGATCTCTTTGAATTCAACTTCCTTTGAATTACCATCCACTGATTGGTTTCAAGGAAATGATTCACCATCACCATCTGTTACTGCTGAGCCTGCTACAAACACTTGCACAGATCTCATTGTGTATCAAGATCTGAAGAATCACCCTATGTCTCAAATCATTGGTGATATCACTGCTGGAGTATCAACAAGAAGTCAATTGTCAAATTTCTGCTTCTATGCTCTCTTCATCAGTCAGCAAGAGCCAAAGAATTATCATATTGCTTTAAAGGACAATGGATGGGTTGATGCCATGCAGCTTGAGCTTCTTCAGTTCAAGAAACAACAAGTGTGGGAACTGGTTCCTCTACCTCCAGGGTAAGTGTGCAATAGGCACTAAATGGGTGTTTAGGAACAAAACTGATGAAAATGGGCTTATTGTTAAAGTGCATTTTTGTATGGAAAAAAAATTAAAGAAGAGGTTTATGTATGTCAACCTCCAGGCTTTGAGGACAATAAACATCCTAATTGGGTGTATAAGCTTGATAAGGCTCTTTATGGGTTAAAGCAAGCTCCTAGAGCCTGGTATGAGACATTATCAAACTTTCTTATGGAAAATAATTTCACTAGAGGCTCCATAGATAAGACTTTATTATTAAGAAAGCTGGGCAGCATAATCTACTTGTTCAAATTTATGTAGATGATATCATTTTTGCATCCTCTGATCCAAAGTTGTGTGATGCCTTTACAAAGTTGATGCAACAGAAGTTTGAAATGAGTGCCATGGGAGAATTACAGTTCTTTCTGGGGTTGCAAATCAAACAAAAGGATGATGGAATTTTCATTCATCAATCCAAATACACAAAAGATCTTTTGCAAAAGTTTGATTTAAAAAACTGTAAGCCCTGTTCTACCCCCATGTGCAGCACCACACAACTGGATACAGATCAGAAAGGTAAAGTGGTTGATGAAACACTTTACAGATGTATGATTGGGTCCTTGATGTATTTAACAGCTTCTAGACCAGATATTATGTTTGCTACATGTGTTTGTGCTAGATTTCAGGCTGCACCTAAAGAGTCTCATCTGATTGCAGTCAAGAGGATCTTTAGATATCTGCAAGGCACTCCATCTCTAGGTTTATGGTATTCTACTGGACATTCTGGTAAATTAGTTGCTTTTTATGACAGTGACTATGCAGGGTGTAAGTTGACCAGGAAATCAACTTCTGGTGGATGTCAATTCCTAGGCAACTGCTTGATTTCTTGGCAGAGCAAGAAACAGACCTCAGTTGCTACATCAACTGCTGAAGCAGAGTACATTGCTGCTGCAAGCTGCACCTCTCAGGTACTCTGGCTTCAAAACCAACTTTTGGATTATGGCATTACAGAGACTAAGACTCCATTGTTAATGGATAGTGCGTCAGCTTTTTGCATTGTCAAAAATCCAGTCCAGCACTCTAGGACCAAACATATAGAGATCAGACATCATTTTATAAGGGATTGTTTTGAAAAAGGTCTGATTGATCCTAAGTTTGTGCCTAGTCTGATGAGCTTGTAGACATTTTTACTAAGCCTTTGGATAGTTCAACTTTCCAAAACCTGGTGTTAAGGCTTGGTATGCTGCAGCTAGAATAAGTGACAACTACTGATGATCTTAGTAATAAGTACTGATGATCATTAGTAACTATGTCACATATAAGTACTGATGAGCTCGTTTACCCTCAACAGTTTTTATAACTACTGAAGGCTAAATGTTTCACAAGTACTGAAGTACTTCATCTGTTCTAAACTACTGATGTAGTTACAACTACTGATGCAGCTACAACTACTGCAATCAGTAAAAACAGATAAGTACTGATGTCCTATGAAACAACTGAAATCAGCCAAAAAAGGCTGATGAATGTGTTGAGGACAGTATGAAACAGCTGAAAAGCTAAGAATTGACGAAAACAACAGAAGAGAACTTTCTCTTCAGTCGTTGGTACAACTGATGTTTCATTCTAAACAACTGAAGCAAAACCATGTCTTCAGTAGTTTTATAACTACTGATGACTAATACCAAGTCTTCAGTTGTTTACAACAGCTGATGACAAAACCACTGTCTTCAGTAGTTTCATAACTACTGATGCCAAACACCATGTCTTCAGTTGTTTCATCATCTGAAGTCAAAACCACAGTCTTCAGTAGTTTTCTAACTTCTGATGCCTAACACCACGACTTCAGCTGTTTCAATGTCTGAAAGGATAATACCATGTCAACGGTCGTTTAAAACTACTGATGACTAACACCACATCCTTCAGTCGTTTTCTTACCCGTACCCTATAAATATCCCTAACCTAAGCTCTCAATGCTTCATCTTCTTCAAACCTAACGTTCCTCTCCAAAACTTCCCTCTTCTCAATGGCGTCCATGCAAATTAAACCGCGACACAACTGTGTTGCCTACCTCACTAAATCGCCTATTTGGACTATGTTCGATACTGCTATCGATCTTATGGTTCAGTCCCAATACAATACGGCATTTCTTCTGAATCCCATACTACATGCCGAATCCCTTCAACAATTTTGGATGAACGTTACTATTACCACTGGGGAGAACAACACACCATCTCTCCAGTCGGTCGTAAACAACAAAGAAGTAGTCATCACTCATGCAATAATCCGCAAAATTCTTCATCTGAATGATGCTAGTTCTCCTGCTGGATATCCGAAGGGCACCACAGATCTATCCTTTGCCCAACATGGATATCAAGGCGATCTCAGTGCCTCCACTATCATGAAGAAACACTTTAATGACGCTGAGTGCCTAATCTTTCACATGGTGAATGTATGTTTGGCCCCTAAGACGTCGTCTTGGGATCAAATGTCGACAAAATGGCAGCAGGTAATGTATTCTATTCTTGAGCAACAACCACTAAACTTTTCAGAACTAATATTTTCGGAGCTCAAGGATATGGCTCAAAAACTAAATGCCAACCGTTGGATACTATATCCACGGTTCATAATGGCCATCATTACAAACCAGCTTAATGCTGAGGGACTTGTTGGCTTGGGAGTCCCTGCTACGGCTGTTCTGCCGGAAGTATACTCCCGCACAACTCTGACCGGCCACTCAAATTGGCTGCCAAGCTGCGAAAACCCACGCAGCTGGAACCCACAGCCACCACCTCCAAATCAAAAGTCCCCACGAAACCCACCAAAAGAAACCCAAAACGGCTACTCAGGGAATTAGTCCCCTGAGGATGCCCCTGCAACACAAACGCAGTATATATCCACTAGTCCAAACCCCCTAGTGATACGATGACTCTTCCAGCCATAGCCGCTCAGGCTTCCTCTCAACAGGAGCCTGCAGCAACCACGCAAGGGGTACCTACATATCTGGGATCTTCCTCACTTGAGGGCATTGCTTGAAGAGCACCAACCTCCCCAGGTGCACACTGCTTCTATCCCTTCACCCAAACAACCGCCCCTCACAGCCCAACTTTAATAGTTGCACAAGTGCTGACTCAATTGCACTCCTCACCCCCTCCCCAGAAACCACTCACTACTGGGAATACCTCTACAATTGAGGGGGAGGAACAAAGTGCACTTGAGAGAACCACAACACAGGGGTTTACCACTTCTATCTCCTGGTGTAGATAAGGAGCTTAGAATATCTAGTGAGGCTGCCACCTCCTCTGACTCAGCACATGATCAGAATGAGGCTGGTAACATTGCTAAGACCTCACTAGAGGCAACAGCTGATGATGGACACTGTCCTGAGGCTGGAAGTCCCCACTACCAAGCACAAGGGGCACATGCACCAACTGGTCTACACCCAGCATGTAAATCCTGCTCTAAGCAGGAGGTCAGGTGATTCAGCTTCGGCTGATGATGACCTGGGCTTTTTCTATGATGTTCTTGCCCAGAACACAATCCTTGAAGAGAAAGTCCGTAGGCTGCAAAACCTACTTGACCAACTCTCCCAAGGAGAAAGACCATCTGCCTCTACCCACCCACAGATAGCACCTTCACTTGACGGTTCCCTAAACACTGAGCCACTCCAAACTCAACCACCTGCCTCTGCTTCAGGCCCTACTTCTCAGGAACAGAACCCTCTTGAGCAAATAGGTGCTGCACTTCAAAATTCCCTCCCTCTCATCACACCCATAATCACTGATATTGTGACTAAAGCCATTGATGAGAGGCTTTCCTTAACTTTACAACCTTTGATTGATGCTGCTGTCCAAAAGACTCTTTCTGTGGTACAAACCCCTTCCTCCAATGCATCCAAAAAGGGGGAGAGTACTGCAGTGAAAGAAAAGAAGAGGAAAAGAACAGAGGAAAAGAAGGAAGAGAAGCAAGCCCAAGAGGAGGAGAAAGAAAAGCAACCTCTGCTCACTTACAAGCGAAAGAAAAGTGCTGATGATCATACTGCTGAAGACAAATCCTTGGAGGAGCTGGTAAAAGAAGCTGACACTACACACAGCCGATCCATGGATAAAATAATTGAACAACTCTTCAGGCAGGGGTTTGACACAGCCACACTGGATAGTGAGATCAGAAGGTTGGAAGTGCAAGAGATACAAACCCGATGGGCAGGGTATGATGCTCTGGAAAAAGAGAGATTGGAAATAATGATCCGCTTTATTGCAAAATACTTGGGAAGATCATTAATGGAGATTCGCGCATGGACCAGGGACAGCATTCTGGCTATAGCCACCAGAATCTGTCTGTCTGAGCAATTCAACAAAGGGATTATTGTGGAAGCCCTCGATGAGGCTGGGGCTGGTAAAAGGTTAGAGATGGCTAAACTCACAAAGGCAAAATAACTACAAAGATGCTGATCAACCTTCCCTTCCACCCACTCAGACAGAGCCTATCCCTCAAATCTCCCAACCAATCTCCAAGCCAAAATCCAAACATCTTCATTCTCCAAAACCAATTCCTTCACCAACCCAACCATCATCCAGTGATGGCCCAAAGGAGGAGAAAGGTGCTGAGGATGGAAGAAGAAGAAGAAAAGGAGGATGAAGATGATAGTCTGCCACTCTCTGCTGTTCTAAAGCTACCAAAACCCCGAAGTCAACCCATGATCACACCTGACTCTCAAAGGGAAATGGTCAGAGTCAAGATAGAAGAAGAAGAATAGCAGAAACAGCATGATGAGCAACTATTGAAGATGGTTGACAAGGAATTTCCTCAGTCATCATCTATTCAAGCCATGAAAGGGCATGCTCAAAGGCTGTACACTCTCAGGCACACTTTTCAGTATCAGAAGGAGAGAGTGAGAGTATGGCCGGACCCCAGGGTGAGTTCTAGAATCCATAAAAGAACTATCCCTCACAGATACAATGGCCAGGTACGAAAAACAATAGATTCTACCATCATGTTGGCCATTGTAGTCTCACCTTTGGAAATCATTGATGAATTCAAGAAAGCTCACCAAGCAAAGAAGACCCCTCAATATTTACTAGAAAACATGATTAAGAAGGGGTTGTGTATATAAAAGCTTGAAGACATCCAGAAGAATGAGCTCCAGTTACTCCTTGAAGGCAACCATCCTGATGAATTTGTATATAGGGAGGTAACTACGGTGGAGCTGAAAAATGGCAGGACCATGAAGTACTTATCAGAGTACTATGGTCCAGAGTTCTTCTTCGAAGGAGGAGTAGAAGAACTCTCTCAGGAGGAACAAGTTGTTCTCCTTGAGGCCTATGTCCGAGAGTCATACAGACTCATTATGGGGAAGTAAATCTCATGAATGGATAACAACTCTGTGTCCAGTTCCCCAAAACAGAGTTCCCAATCATACTCTGCCAAACAAATATCTGAGTTTTCTTCCCAGGCCGGAGCTTACATGGGTCATCTTCTCTACTGATCAAGAAGGAAAAAGACCAACATTTTGCCAACAATAAGTGGGATAATGAATAATTTAGAGGTTTTGGCTGCATTGGTTCAGGGGGAGTTTGTTGGACCAAAAGAACCAATGAGCCAAGATCAGAAAACCTCTAAGTCCCACATGGTATCACAACAACTGCTGAAAGCCTCATCAGTAGTTTGACAAGTGCTGAAGACTTCAACAGCTGAAGATCAAGTGCTGAAGACTTCAACAGCTGAAAGACTAAAGTGCTGAAGTACAACAGCTGAAGAACACAAGTGCTAAAGCTGAAAGACCAAAGTACTGAAGTACAACAGCTGAAGAGTTTACAAGTGCTGAAGATCAACAACTGATGTACAAAGTCTGAAGACAAAGACTGAAGACATCAGCTGATGATATCTACTGAGGTCATCAGCTGATGAAACACTTGAAGTCAAAGTCTGAAGATCAAGTACTGAAGCCTCAGTAGTTTGTCACAACTGCTGAAGAGTACTTCTTCAGTAGTTGTGATATTAGTAGTTTTATATTCTAGTTTCAGTAGTTTTATGTTTCAGTAGTTTTGTAAAACGACTGAAGAGCTTGTTCTTCAGTCGTTGTAGCTTCAGTAGTTTTATATTTTGTACTTAACACTCTGATATGTTCTCAGTAGTTGTGAACATTTCAGTAGTTTGTTAAGAGTTAGTTATTTTTGTATTAGATCTGCCAGTTGTCACTTTCCGTGATAACAACAGTGATTGTTGCACTCTATATAAGGAGTGACAACCTATTGTAATATTATGAGTGGATGGATGAATGAATGTATTGAATGATTTGATTAGAAACATTCCATATCTATAAACATTCCTTGAATCAGAAATATATTCTCTCGCTAACCGTATGAGCTCTTAATGCATACAAGCATCGACTTCTTGCTACAATTCGTCTAATTCCTGTTCGTATTCCGCTGCTTTGAACCCTAATACATCAAACTTGTAATCTGATCCTGTCAGTTTGAGGTTGCTCTAAAGAAGGAATACCACACCAAATGGGTTAACTTCAGACCTCACAACCGAAGAGGTACATTCGTAGATCTAAAGTGGATCCCATTTCTGGAAAGCCTAAAGTGGTGTTGAAGTGGAGTCCCCCGTGCACAATGTCCAAGATTACCTTACGGGAATGCCACAGGAATTCACTCCACACATCAAATGGTGGTATTATGATTGCGGAACAGGAAAAACAGTCATAGTTATAAATAGAGAAGGAAAAAATGGAAACTATCCGAGTATTCGACCCTATGTGGTTAACAAAATTGTCTGCAGAAGATGTCTATACATTGTACAAGTGGCCACTATTCTTTGACGCGCAAGATATTGTACAAGCCCTCCATTTCCAGAACGTTATACGACTCTCTTTTGCATTTGAAATACATGGAGGAGTTACTAAAGAGGAGAAGTACAAGAGATTTGAGGAGCTTATGAAGAATGTCAGACGCTAATGTAAACTAGGTTCAAAGGGGAGTGTTGATACATATGTACCTGGTTTAGGAGCTTCAAACAAATGCCTATCATGTCTTACATATATGTAATGAATAAGTTGAATGAAATACAATATTTGATTGATGCTTATAATGTTTAATGTTTCATTGTTTATTGTGTAATAAAGTATATTGAACTAACTATATAGGTTTGAGGTTATTGTGCATAGTTCTTAGTCAATAATGATTGAGAAACGTGTTCAAACTTAATCGTATGAAGTCTTCATGCGAATGGACCATGCTAATGGACCATACGCATGAATACATCATGATAATGGACCTTTCGCACAACAGAACCAGGAGACTGGATCAGTCGCACGATTGAGACATAAAATTGACTCAGTCGCACGACTGAACCTTCAGTCGTGCGTATGAATCAATCGCAAGATTCAGTCGCACGACTGAACCATGCTAATGGTTTAGTCGTACGATTGAAAAACCCTAAACTATAAATACCACCTAATTCATGGAAAAACATGACACTTCAAAACTTTTGACAAATACTCGTACCCTAGCCGTCCAGAGACTTCAGAAAACCTGTTCCAACTTCATAGTTTTGCAGTTGATCTTGTTCTAATCGTTCTTAACGTTTCTTTAATTGTCAGATTGGATCGGAACTGCGTTCTCACTGATTGGTTCACCAATCAAATAGGATTCCGCACTATTTGATCTAGTTTCATGCATTATCAGTTAGTACTCCGTACGTACATGGTCCTAACAGAATAGAGGTGCCTTTAACCTAGGTCTTTCTTTACACAAAAAAGTGGGATGATAAGGATCATACTTTATACACCAGTTGGTTACAGAGGTATACCAAGGTGTCCATAGACTCTGGTCTTTGTTTACACAAAACAGAGGGAATATGATTTGTAGAGATAGAAGTTATAAAGTATTTTACATAGTGTGCTTGGGTGAGGGAGTTGATCACATCAGGATAAGACTTACTTGCTTGATCCTTAAAATATAGTTTCCCACAGACAGTCACCTGTTCATTTTGTTAGGCATACTCTAAATGTAGTTTTCACTCCAGATGAACCGACTCACATATCAAAGTACTTCTTATCATATTTAAATTAAGTTAATTACTCAGGAAGTAAGCAAAGGCATAGTGTACTATCATTTTCCATACATATGACTTGCTAAATCAAAAGACACAATAAAGGAAGAAAATATTTTTTGTATTTTTATATGGTGAATGTTTTTGGATTTTATAGATTACTATTCACAAGTACAGTCACATGCTTTTATTTTTTATAGTGATAATTCTAAGTTAATCATGCCCAAAGACTTAATTAAAAAATTAAATCTAACTGAATCAAAGCCTTTAGTGAATAAATCAGCAAGCTGATTTGTTGTATCCATTTTGATTTACTTGATTAAACCTTTTTCTAAGCAATCCCTTAGAAAATTGTAACTGATTTTAACATGCTTTGTTTTGCTATCTTGAACTAGATTAGCAGTGATAAACATAGCAGCTGAATTATCAATATGAATTGGGATTTGAAGGAAATTGTAACCATAATCAAGCAATTGGTTATTCAACCAAAGTACTTGAGAGTAACCAGCTGAAGCAGCTATGTACTCAGCCTCAGCTGTGGATATAGATACATTTTTTTGCTTTTTGCACTGCCATGAAATAAGTTTTGGTCCTATAAATTGGCATCCACCAGTTGGGGATTTTGTATTATTGTTACATCCAACAAAATCACTAATTGAATATGTGTAAAGTGTGAAGTCACCATCCTTTGGATACCAAAGTCCAAGAGCAGGTCTCCCTTTTAGATATCTAAAGATTCTCTTAATAACATTCAGATAAGACTCTTTTGGATCAGATTGGTACCTAGCACAAACACACACAACAAACATTATATCATGTTTGTTGATAGTTAGATACATAAGAGATCCTATCATTGATCTATACAATATTGATCAACAGATTTTCCAGTAGGATCAAGTACAATGTTGTCAATTGTTGAAGCAAGAGTTTTGCATGAAGATTTATCAACAAGATTGTACTTCTTCAATATTTGATGAATATACTTCTCTTTAATGACAAAGATGCCTGATGAACTTGGAGACCAAGGAAGAAAGTCAATTCTCCCATTGAACTCATCTGAAACTCAGATTTCATTAGTTCTTCAAAACTAACACATAGTCTCTTGTTTGTTGATCCAAATATAATATCATCTACATATATTTGAACAACTAAGAGGTCTTGATGATCTCATTTAAGAAAGTGTGTCTGATTAGTAGTTCCCCTTTTATAGAGTTGCTTGAGCAAGAAATATGATAATGTTTCATACCACTTTCTTGGTGCTTGATGAACACCATACAAAGCTTTGTCTAGCTTGTATACCCTATGTGGGTAGTCAGAATCTTCAAAACCAGGAGGTTGAGCTACATAGAACTCTTCATCAATTTTCCCATACAGGAAAGCACACTTGACATCCATTTGATAGACAGTGAACTTCTTATATGAAGCATAGGCTAGAAATACTCTTATTGCTTCAATTCATGCAATAGGTGAAAAAACTTCATCATAGTCTATCCTTCTTCTTTAGTATAGCCTTGTGCAATTAGCCTAGATTTGTTTCTTACAATTATTCCTCTGTCATCTAGTTTTTTTTAAGAGTCATCTTGTCCTAATTGGATGTTGACCTTCAGGCAGATTAGCAAGATTTTAGACATTTTGCTTTCTGAATTGCTAGAACTCTTCCTGTATAGCTTCAATCCAGTTATTATCTTTTAGAGCAGCTGTAATGTTTAGAGAAAAAACTTGTGAAAGAAAACAAGCAATCATACAAATGTATGCAGCTCCCCCTTGGCTTCTAGTTGTTCTTTCATTAAGATCTCCAGTTTATGTTGTGCAGGACCATTTAAAGGTACTAGCTTACAACACAACAACACAAAGAGGAGAGTGTGCAACAACAATCAAATAGGGAACTAGAAACTAGTTTTAGTGAGAACTAAGAAACACAAGTATTCAAGAGATAGGACAAGAACAACACAAGTATTTGGTTTTCAAGGATGATGTAAATTGATCTCTAGTTCCTTACAAATATTTACAAAGCAATGGTGTATGATACAAAGGACCAGAGATACTTATACTACAACCTACAGCCTTTCGTACTTTGATGACCAGGTGGATACATGATCTAGACAACAAAAATTTCAATGTAGAGTCAAAAGGCAGATTGCCTTTTGACTAGTGACTATGATATGCCATAGCTGACATCCTAATATATTACAAAAAGGATAAAGTACATGAAATATAAAGTTACAGACTCAAGACCTCAATATACAGTTATCAAAAGAATGGACCTTTCACCAACTTATGTAAAGTTGGTGTCTTATCAGAGTTGCAACAGAAAGGGGTCCAGCTTTATGGAAAAGATACATCGGATAAAGCATGTGTTCAAAAGTCTTCAGAAGAAATCAGTATTTAAGCGTTGGCTTCGGAAGACTTTGTTTTTGAAGCTTCGAAAGACTTCATGTTTGGCTTTGGAATATTGGTCTTGGGTATGGAAGATTTCACAGTTAGAATATTTTCTAAGGCAGAGTGTGAAACTTCCAAAGCATTCCACTTTAGTACACTTGTGCCTGCATGCAGCAGAGACTTTAGGTATTTAGGTTGCATCAGTCTTATATCAAACCTTAGAAACTCCCCCTAGGTTGATGATACCAAAACATTTGAAGACTTCAGATATCAACAGTCCTCATCATGATAATGACCATCCTTTCTTTGTAAGATGATCAGGATCACTCAAACACTCAAAGTGTCTTCTCATTTTAAAGAGATTGTGTAGAGGTAGATTGAACATGTCTTGCCATGTGTAGACATCTTCAACACCTTGATCTATGATGACATGCCATCTTTCTGGATTTGTAGTGTATGTCCAGGACAAGGTGGGTCTTCCTGATGCTAGAGAAGTTACTTGAACTGGAGTTGGTGGAGCATCCTCTTATTGCACATCCTTAGGACAATTTGACTCATCCCGAGGTTTGGAGATGGATGCTTCTTTCTTCTTCTTCTTAGGCTTTGGTCTGGAAGCCATCCTTTTTCTCTTCTTTGAACCTTTTAATTGAGAAGACTGGTCTGTAGCATCATATTGATCTTCTTTGTCTTTCTCAATTGGGTCTTCCTCTCTCAAAGGCTTAGATTGAGAGGGGATAGAACCCTGCTATGTATCAGAAGTGGAAGCTTGCTGAGGCTCAGCAGGAGACTTAGGTTGTGTTGTCTCAAATGGTTCAACCTTAATCTCCACTTCCCGAGGGACCTGACTTGGTGGAGAGTGTAGTTCAACACGTTCTCCTCTTTGAATCTTCTGCTTGATCACCCTAATGTGCTCATCCATAGTGGACAGAGACATAGGGCCAAGTCTCCTTCAGGCGAATCCATACAGCTTCACAAAGCTAATCATCCTTATTGATACATGTGTCCCTAGTTTCTGATCTTAATGTAACATCTTTGTATTGTCTTACGCATATGTAAATGTAATAGTCGGGTACTTCATGAAATACAAGTTTTTGGTTATGTTTATAATGTTTAATATTTCATTAATGAGTTGTTTAACGCATATTGACTTGATTATATAGGTTTGTGATTGTTTGAATTGTTATGCATAATGTTATAATATTGAATACATTCAAGCTTGGTGAAGTGAAGTTCTCATGCATCCGGCTGGACCATGCGCCCCAACAGTGGTCATGCGTCCGAATGGCCATGCGACTGAGTGTCCATGCGCCTAAATAGTTCATACGCCTGAACAACTTCATGCGTCTGACTTAGTCGCACGACTGAACACTCAGTTGTGCTAATGGATCAACCGCATGGCTCCATCGCATGAAGGAACCATGCTAATGGTACAGTCGCACGAATGAGCAACCCTAACCTATAAATACCACCTAATTCATGGAAAAACGTAAGCATCAAATCCACTTCGACTCCAGACGTACCCTAGCCGTCCAGAAGCCTCTAAGTTCGTACTCCAAGTTCATAGAACATTGTAGATCGATTCCTAATCGATTCTTGACGTTAGATTCAATACGTTATTGTTTCTACGTGCGTTCTCACTAATTGGATTGCCAATCAAATAGGATTCCGCACTAGTTGGTTTGGTTTAACACGTTAATCAGTTGGTGTTTCGTTCAAATACCAGATCCCAACAAGTGGTATCAGAGCCTTGTCTCTTGATTATGTGTTGATTCAATAGTTTTGACACAAAAATTGTGTTTTGTATCAAAAACGCAATCCTTTTGTGCCTAAGGAGTCTTAGATGTTTCCTGATCGAAAAGTTGAGTTTTCCGGCATACGGCTATTAGGGTTTGATAAAATTCAAGTTTTTACGGACAAATCAAGTTAAACCTACGAATTATCCAACTTCAGCAAGTTCAGTTGCACGATTAGACTAATCGCATGACTGAGTTCATTCGCACTCTCCAACCGCACGATTGGACTCATTCGTACCTTTAATCGTACGACTGAGAACTTCATTCGGACTGTTCAATCGCATTTGTTCATTCGGGCGACTGACTCATCTACATTAGTTCAGTCGCACAATTGAACCATCCGTATTGTTCAATTGCACAAATAAGTTCAATTGCATACCTCCATTCGCATACAGTAGCAGTTTGTTAAACAGTAAAGTTAAACCTAATGGAGGACCAGTTTTCAGCACACATAGCAAGTAGAGACACACGTATTTAGATCTCCTACTGTTGGAGAACGAATTGGGGATTCACAACAAACCCCCAAAACTTATTACGTTAGAAGACTACCCACAATGGAAGCAACCTTTCGAAATCTACTTAAATAGAGTAAATACAAATTTGTGGGAGGCCATCGAGTCGGGTTATAGCATGCCAGTAGGAGCTAACGGAGTCAAACTTACTCTAAGTGGCATGTCGGATGCTCCGAAGGTAAAACACAATGCTGAGAAGAAAGTCTATGCTTTGCTTACTCAGCCTATTCCGAAAGATATTTTCCATCAGTGTTCGGAGTATACACAAGCAAAGAAACTTTGTGATGCATTGGAAAAGAAGTATGACGGAAATGCCTCTCTGAAAGCTATCAAGGCAAAACCCTTGAAGAAGGAGTTTAACAACTTCTCCTCTATGGGAAAAGAAAGCCTTGATGATGTGATTGATAAGTTCTACCACCTGATGAGTGAGATGCACACTCATGGAGTGGTTACATCAATGGAGGGTAAGGTATCCCATTTTGCTAATGGGTTACCAAAAAAATGGGCTTCGTTTGTCTCAAATCTAAGACAGAATGGAATGCTCTCAAAGTTAGATATAAATGACTTCATTCTGAAACTAAGAGAAGAGGAGCTTAGGATGAAGTATCGAGCCCAAAAGGCTAACTACGATCATAATCCTGCACTCTACAATGCTACTCCTTCGTTCAAGACATCTAGAGCACCACTACAAACCGCCTTCATCTCAAGTGCAGCTATTCCAGCACAACCTCAACTTCAGTATCCGAAACATCAGGGTCGTCGAGCACCCAATATATGATACCTGAAGCTAATGTAGCAAAACTAAAAACCGACAACTTCGGGAATGTGACTGTGGAGGTGGCCGGAGAACATATGGACCTCTTAGCTGCGGTGAGAAGTCAAAGGTTAGATGTTTTAACTATGGTGAGAAGGGACCCTTCAAGAGGGTGTGTAAAACCAAAGAAGATGGGTAATGGCAATCCCTTCTTGTCATTTAATCGTCAGGACAAGACCACATCTAGTAGCTCTAACTCATCTAGTAAGGATCCAAAAGCCTTAACTGCTAATGAGGATGAAGGACAGGACTGGAGCTTTCGGTTCGTGTCACCAAGAGAGTCCAATATAGCTAGTGTGGAGGACATTGATGATGATTTTGCGAGTGAGGGAGATATATCAGTAGAGCTCGCGATGTCAAATTCTGAAGACACTGCAAATGTGGTTAACCACCTGCCTGAAGAAGAAAAATCTGCATCACCATCTGAATTACCAAAACCATCTGCACTCATGGCTGATTCCTCTTCAACATCTCAGGTAAGTACTACTGACCAACAGTTTAATAATCATGGTTGCTTAGAATGTAATAAATTCAGATAAAGTATAGATTCAAAATTTGCTAGGCTATTAGATCATAATGATAGCTTAGTAAGGATCTGAAACTATGCACAGAGGCAAATAGAGTGTTAAAACAAAACGAGCATAGTTACAAGGAAAAGATAGACCTATTAAATAAACATGTTAGGGAAACTGAGGTCGTTGCTTTTAACCAAGCAAATGACATTTGATACTATCTGAACTCTCTAGAGGACACTAAGAAGCAAAAAGTAGTGTTAGAAGTAGAAGTCAACTCGTTAAAAGAAAAACTGCATAGTTGGACAAGCTCACCACACATTGTCCAACACTTAGTGAGAGAGAGAGATAATGGGGAGGGGCTGGGATACAAAGTGGTTCCACCACCACCTGAGACCTTGGTGAACACTAAAAGCAAACCAATTAACAATAACCACATCAAGGATGAAATGGTGTCCACTCCTCTGGTTAACGATCCAGATTCCCTAAATAAATTAATTGGATCTGACATTACACAGAAGGAGGCCTCTTCAATGGCAAAGGAAAGATGCCATGTGTTAACCTGGAAAAAGAATTTGAAAAAGTTAGTTTAAAGTTAGGGTCAAACAAAGTCAAACAAGAACCTAAAATGACTATAAAATTTAATCAATCATGTGCATCATGTCACAGTCCAGGTAAACAAGAGATCAAAGATGTAAAACCAGGTAAAGCAATTAAGTTTGTAAAACCAACTCATACATCTAACAAAGAAGTGTCTCAGTCCAAACATAATCAGTTCAACCGTGTGACATCTACATCTCCATTAAAAAAAGTTAATCGTAAAGTTGAAAGCAGATCCTGCTATAATTGTGGAGAGCATGGTCACATAGTGTCTCATTGTCCTTATTAACAGACACCAAGGAGAAAAGTTGAAATTTCTGCATCCACATCTAGATCCTTTTAGAGGAACTCAGTGATGCCTCCAAAAGGGGATAGTGAATCCAAAGTTCAACCCATTATCCAGTCGTCTGTTTATCACAAACAGGCCTTACACAAATCTGGATTATTGAAAGAAAAAACCTCCTCAGTGCCTGAAAATGAGAACAAATGGAATTATGATCAATCCTTAACCTCAAAGGGTTAGTGGGTTGAGTTTATGATATGTGATGCCTCAGGGAAACCCAAGCCAGTTAAGGCTAACACGTGGTTGAGTTTATAATGTTTTCATTGAATGTGCAGGGTGTTCGCTATAGGGTTGAGACTAACACGTGGATTGTAGATAGCGGAGCATCCAAGCACATGATAGGGAAATGAGAAGGTTAAGTTTGATAAGGTGGGTATATCACAGCCCAAGGAGAAGTGGGAAATGAGAAGGTTAAGTTTGATAAGGTAAACTATGTCCAATAATTACAAAATAACCTGGTTTCTGTCTCCTAAATCTGTGATAAAGGATTCAAGTTAGTTTTTGACAACTAGAAGTGTTACGTTCTAAAGAAGGAATACATGATCCTGGAGGACCAGATCCTAATATCAGCTTCAAGATAATGGTCTTTATGTATTGGATCTCTCAAACGCCTCCACAACGGATAGTGAAGTCCAATGCTTCTTGTCCAAAGCTACTGAGAAGGACTCCATCTCCTGGCATAGGAGAATGGGACAATAAATCCTAGAAAGATGAATCACTTGATCCAAATGATCTTGTGAGAGGAGTAAATGTCAAAAACTTTCAACTCCTGGATTTCTGTGTTGCATGCAAAAAGGGCAAACAGACGAAGAAATAAGGAAAAGAAAGTTCATTCTATAGAACTTCCTCTTGAACTTCTTCACATGGATCTATTTGGTCCAGTTATTACAAGAAGGATCGCTGGCGACCTATATTGTTATGTAGTTACAGATGACTACTCAAGGTTCTCTTGGGTAATGTTTCTAAAATCCAAATCAGAAACATTTGAATCCTTCAAGGAATTGGTAACTAAACTGGAATCCCTATACAAGCTGAAGGTACGACAGGTGCGCTCAGACAACGGAACCAAGTTTAAGAATCAGAGGATGGAGGCCTATTGCAAGGAAAAGGGAATTGTACATCAATTTACCTCGACTTATACCCCTCAGATGAACGGTGTTGTTGAACGGAAGAACCGCAGCTTGATAGAAACGGCACGGACTATGCTGGCAGACTTGAAACTGCCTATCCAATTTTGGAATGAAGCAGTGGCAAATGCATGTTATGCCCTTAATCGAGTTTTGGTAGTAAAACGGCATGGTAAAACGTGCTACGAGTTATTACAGCGACGTAAACCTAACTTGGAATATCTCGAGCCGTTTGGCGCTCCGTGCACCCTGCTGAAGAAGACTCAGGAGGGAAAATTCAGTGAGAATATTGATGAAGGTATCTTTCTAGGATACAACATACCGAGCAAGAGAGTTTGTAACAACTCACAGGTCAAGTAGAGGTGTGGTGTAACGTTGATGTTCAGAGATACATCACACCGCCTGCTGGAAAAGGGCCTGCCTACTTCTTCGACTATGATGGATTCTTCAAGACCTTCAACATACTTGTTTCCACTTCAGAATACGAGTTGGCAAACAAGATGATGTACGATGTCTTGAACACACCATCTCGAGATTCAACAAGTCATGACACTACTAACTCAGGGGGAGCACTTGATGTGAGTGATTCTTCCTCTGATGAAGAAAATGAAGAAAATGATCAGATCAACCAGGATGTACAGGTTCCGACTACCACAAGTTCACAAGCATCTGCGAGTGATGCTTCTGAACCATCAGAACCTCAGACTCCGACTGCCTCAGATCCAAAACCAAATGTTCATAATCTTGACTCTGAGGTGGTTGTTCCGACAACTCCTGGCTCACGTCTAACAATCTATCATCCATTGGATAATATTATAGGAGATGTGAGATCAGGGGTTCAGACTAGAAATCAGCAATACTCAGCTGATTATGCCTCCGTGATGGAAAAAGGATACCTTCAGGACGGTACATACCGTTGCTTTGTGTCTCGTTTGAACCAAAGTATGTTAGTGAAGCACTAAAGGATGAGGCTTGGGTTAGTGCCATGCAAGAAGAACTTCTTCAGTTTAAGAAGTTAGGTGTATGGACACTATTGATAGACCTAAAGGTGCTAAAGTCATTGGCACCAAATGGGTCTTGAAATGCAAGAAAGATGATCAGGGTGTGATCATCAGAAACAAGGCTTGGCTTGTTGTTCAGGGATTTTGACAAGTTGAAGGTATCGACTACAATGAAGTATTTGCACCAGTGGCAAGGATGGAAGCCATCCGCATCTTCCTTGCGTATGCATCGTATATGAAAATCAAGGTTTATCAGCTAGACGTTAAGAGTGCATTTCTTCATGGTGAGATCAGAGAAACAGTGTATGTCAGTCAACCCGAGGGATTTGAGGATCCATATCATCGGGATAAAGTGTACAAACTTGACAAGGCTTTATATGCGCTTCATCAAGCTCCACGGGCTTGGTATGAGAAACTCTCGACTCATCTTGTGAAACATGGATTTCGTAGGGGAGTCATTGACTGCAGAGTGTTTATCAAAGAATAGATGGAGACTTACTGCTAGTACAGATATATGTCGATGACATAATCTTCGGTTCAAAGAACGAAGAATTATGCAAAGAATTCAAAGCAGTAATGAAGGCAGAGGTTGAGATGAGTGCCATGGGGGAGATGAAGTTCTTTCCCGGGTTACAGGTGGATCAGACACCAAATGGAATCTTTCTACATCAGACCAAGTATGTAGGAGATATTCTTAGTCGCTTTGACATGGAGAATGCTTCCACAGCTGGCACTCCACTGGCTACAAACCATGATGTAGCACCCGATGAGAACGGTGATCTGGTAGATGCCACTATGTACCGTGGGATGATTGGATCTCTCATGTATCTCACCGCCTCAAGACCTGATATCATGTATGCTACATGTTTATGCTCACGATATCAGGCAAAGCCTAAGGTGAAGCATCTAATTGGAGTCAAAAGAATATTTTCTTATGTGAAGGGCACACCCACACTTGGGTTGTGGTATCCTCATGATGATGACTTTGCACTTACAGCGTATAGTGACTCAGATAACGGAGGTTGCAAGATGAACTACAAGTCTACATCAGAAGGGTGTCAGTTCTTTGGGAGATGATTAGTAACCTGGCAATGTTAAGAAGCAGACCTCGGTTGCTCTGTCAACCTGTGAAGCCGAATACGTTGCTGCTGCAAGCTGCTATTCCCAAATCATATGGATTCAACAGCAAATGCGGGATTACGGTTTGCATTTCACTTCCACTCCTATCTTTGTTGATAACTCTGCTGCGATTGTAGTCACTAGAAACCCGGTCCAACATCCCATGATCAAAAACATCAGAATCAAATATCACTTCACACGTGATTGTTTTGAAAAGAATTTAATCGATGTGATACAAATAAACACTGATTTTCAACGCGCTGACCTCTATACAAAGGCTTTTGACAAACTACGTTTTCTATATCTGTTAGAGGTCAATGGCGTTAAAAACAAAGTGAGGTCATTCCTGAAGATGACCATGTATAGTCTGATGCGTCGCGTCTAGATTCTTATAATTTTTAAATTTTAGGGTTATTTTAGTTTTGTTCTTTTGTGTTTATTTAACTAGTTTAATTACAATTAGTGTCTTTCCTTGACCATTAAAATCCTAAAATGCAAATCCTTAGAGGTTTTAGTATTTTAAGGGGAGAATAGGTATAAAAAAAAGAAAAAAAAATAAATAATAAATAATAAATAATAAATAAAAAAAACGAGGGAAAATGAGAGGCGAGCTGAAAATAAATAAGATCATATGTGTGATACTGATTCAATGTTTGGAATATGATACTACACAGGTACAAACCATTTGGGACTTCAAATTTCAAAATTGAAAAAGATGCAAAGTTCAAGTATATGTCTGTGTAGCTTGAGCAATATAAAAGGAAATATGATAGATAAGCTAGCTACTACTAAGGTAACACAAAGAAAGTAGATCTAGAGGTTGCTAGACCACAGTTGATATGTCAGTAGATTCAGCACAATAGATGACTAGACTTTTGGTTATCTCAAGATTAAATTAAAATGTATGACTAGCTGTGGGTAACACCTTATCCCTGGTTAACACAATCAACAAGATTCCAGTAAGGGGTGACGAGCAAAATAAACGCCACAAAAGTGTGCGTAAGACCAAAGCATGAGCAAAAGCACATGAAAATGCAAATACAATCAAACTGATAACCTATGGTGTCGGTGAGATCTGTGCAAAAAGAAATAAATTGCTCAAACAAGAAGATAGATTATGTGCCTCTCTGTTGTGCGGTGACACTGACCTGAGGATAAGCATAACCTATATATTCTAGAACTCATTGTTGTTTGCCGCCTCTCTGCTGTGCGATGGCACTAACCTGAGGATTGGCTTCTCTTTGAAAATTCTATGAATAGTCTCTTCTTGAATTCTGCGCTAAGACCGCTTAGAAATCTCCCGAGGAATGTTGATTACCATATAAGTGTGGGATCCACAAATGCTTGTTGAAATAAACAAACCTTAAGACGATCACCCAATTGTGTTGAAAGTCTATGTATGAATTTAAGAGGATAAGTATACTGACAATCACTATGGCTACAATTCTTGAAAGTTCAAATCAGTGTGGGGACCTAATAGTACTAATATGATTTCCTAAATTTTCTAAATGACTCAAGATGAAAAACAAGGAAAGAGCATCAAAGGTTTTAGCTAACTTGTCCCAAATGATTTGAATATCATGTATGATTCCAGCTTAAATTGGTCCATGTTTGGTTTAAAAGATTGAAGCTGCCCTCTCAGAAAAATTATTCCTTAGAGTTACATCTTAGGAATTAACCCTCACAAAATACAAAAACATGTCTCAGTATAATTTTCAGTGTTAATTCATTATGTAGGTACAACGTTAGTCTATTTTAGTTTTGTGTAGTATCGGACTATGTCTGTAAGGGGTTCCAACATGTTTATCAAAGCTCATATATCATAGATTATATGAAAAACGCAGCGGATATTATATTTTAAAACATGTTAAGAAGGTAGTTGTTAAACCCATTTAACAAAGAACCCCAACCCATGGATCTTTATACACAATGCATATAGTAAGATAAAGCATAAGATATAAAACTACAACCTTTGTAGCTTCTCCAAAACGAATTATATGAGATGAAAGGAGATGAATGTAAGGCTGAAACTTCAAGCTAGAAGTCCTCAAGAGGTTGTACCCCAAGCTTCTTCAAACACATTCTTTGCTAGGTTATGCAACACCACCTTCAAGAACCCTCTTGAACTCTTGATTTTCAGCCAAGAACACTAAGATTAAAGGCTGAAAATCAGCTCCTTTCTTACTAAAAACCGTTTTCTAGAGAGAAGGTAGAGAGGATTATTCTCTTTTGTTGTTATGTGTGTGTGAGAGAGTCAAAAATGCAAGAGTGAAGTGTGTAGTTAATTGCATGTCTTGGACCAACAAAAAGGGAATCCCAAGACTCAAGGGGTGGCCGAAAATTAGGCTCCCTTGGTCTTTCCCTCTTAATTCAAATTATTAAAAAAAATATACTTGCATTCTACCCTTTTATAAAATTAAACTATTTAATTTTATAGAACTCACACACTATTATATGTCATTGTTTAACCAATTTAAGCAATGAAACAAATAATCCCATATGAATGAATTATATATATATATATATATATAATCTTGTTCATTTACAAAAGCAATGATTTAGAAAAGCCGGTTTCTAAATTGGTGCTAATATTTAATTGTATGATCTTATCAACGAATAAATATTTATCGGTGTTTGTTTGGCTTGTTATTGGGTATGACCCGACTTGGATCATATCACACTAGCCACATCAATTTAATATGTATCTTGGGCAGATCAAATCTTTCAATCTCCCACTTGCACAAGATTCATAGAAGATTGATGCAAGCAGCAAATAACGCCTAGCAACGGTTTGCTACCCCTAATGTATATGACTAAGTGCCATTCAATAACATCATCCTTTTCAAGTGACTTACTTGAATATGTCTTAGGTGAATTATTCATCTATCCTTTTGTTGCAGATGTCATGTTAAATCCAAGAGACACAGAATTGTCATTCTCCAATGATTTAACTTTAACAGGCCTTAGACATCTAACTCTCAACGAATAAGAGGAACAAATTCCATCTTGACTACATACGTCTCTCATAATCACCTCATATTATACCTGAACTCAGCCTTATGTACTGCCAATTTTTCAGAACAGCAAAGAACTAAGTCAAAGTACAACACTGGTGAATATCAAGATCCAATGTATCTCAGGTCTGAGGATACAATGATATTCGCCTTTACTCAATATCTCTTATGACTAATCACAAAGATTCCATGCAGAAATAATTGAGTGCGGGTCAGTCCAACATCTATATCCCATATATTAATGAACCTTGGTAACAACCTCTTGCTTTATATTCATACCTTATGAACATCAACCAATCCAAGTTCATTATAGTCTTTCATTCATAGTTGTTCCCACAAGTATGATCGACTACGGACGTTTAGAATAACTTATTTATTCACGGATTTAAACATGCTAAAATAGAAGAACAAATGAAATTATAACCATATAATTAAGTTCACCATAAGTTCTAATATCCAAATACAAAATACAACATCAAATCCAGTCACTTGAATATCTAAGTCCCATGGCACAAACATGACCCTCATGCTTTGCCTTTTCAAGGAGCTTTGTGAGTGGATCCGCAACGTTTTTATCAGTGTGGACTTTGCGAATACATATCTTTCCTTTTTCAACTTCATCCCTTATGTAGTTGAATCTCCGTTCAATGTGCCGAGTCTTTTGATGAGCACGAGGTTCCTTGATTTGAGCAATCGCACCCTCGTTGTCACAAAAGATCTCTAGGGGATCCTGAATGGAAGGGACTACCCCTAGATCGGCTATGAATTTCTTCAGCCATGCAGCTTCCTGTGCTGCCATTGAAGCGGCGACGTATTCTGACTCTGTAGTGGACAACGCTACGACTTCTTGCTTTGAGCTTTTCCAAGAAATAGCTCCCCCATTTAGAATAAAATGTACCCCGATTGAGATCGTGAATCATCTCGATCGGTTTGGAAACTCGCATCCGTGTAACCTCTTACAACGAGTTCCTCTTCACCAGACCCGTAGATCAAGAACATGTCCTTAGTCCTCCTTAGGTACTTCAGAATGTTTTTGACAGCCATCCAATGACTATCACCAGGATTTTGCTGGTATCTACTTGTCATGCTTAAAGTGCATGACACGTCTGGTCTAGTGCATATCATTGCATACATGATGGATCCTATAGCAGATGCATATGGGATCGCCTTCATCCTAGTTTGCTCCTCCTTGGAGCTTGGACATTGAGTCGTACTCAATATTGTCCCTCTTTGAATAGGTACGGTACCTTTCTTAGAGTTTTCCATCTTGAACCTTTTCAAGATTTTGTCAATGTATGCACTTTGATTCAACCAATTAACCGCCTTGATCTATCCCTATAGATCTTTATTCCCAGAATATAGGTGGCTTCACCAAGATCCTTGATGGAAAAACAACTTCCAAGCCAGGTTTTTACGCCTTCCAAGGTTGGAATGTCATTTCCAAATAGTAGTATGTCATCAACATACAATACTAGGAAGGTTATTGTGCTCCCACTAGCCTTTTTATACACAAGCCTCGTTAGCGTTTTTGATGAAGCCAAATTTCTTTACTTCATCATCAAAACGGTGATTCCAACTTCTCGATGCTTGTTTCAATCCATAGATTGATTTCTTTAACTTGCATACTTTGTTAGGATGTTTTGGATCGACAAAACCTTCAGGCTGAACCATATAGACATCTTCCTCAAGATATCCATTTAGGAAAGCAGTTTTGACATCCATTTGCCAAATCTCATAATCATAATGAGCTGCTATGGCAAACAATATCCTAATAGACTTAAGCATTGCAACAGGTGAGAAGGTTTCATCATAATCAACCCCTTGAGTTTGAGTGAAACCCTTTGCTACAAGTCTAGCTTTGTAAGTATCCAAGTTTCCATGCATATCGGTTTTCTTCTTGAAAACCACTTACTTCCAACTACTTTGGAATTAAGAGGCAGCATAACAAGTTCCCAAACTTGATTGTCATACATGGATTGCATCTCACGTTCATGGCTTCAAGCCATTTGTCACAATCCAATTGGACACTACATCATGATATGTGGTTGGTTCATCTGAATCTACCACATAGCATCCATCCATGAAAAATCCGTATCTTTCAGGTGGATTACTAGTTCTACCACTTCTGCGAATGTTTTGTGTGTATTGATCAACCGCTTGATCATCCTCAAAATCCTCATGTTGAGTGCTAGTTTCAACCAAACGTGCATCGGGCTGTGGTTCTTGCAGTTTTTGATCCTCTTCAAGATCCACTGTTCTACTGCTAGCTCCTTCCATAAGGAACTTGGCTTCTAAGAACTCACCCTTTCTGGCAACAAATACCTTTGTTCCAGTGGATTATAGAAATAATATCCCATAGAATCTCTAGGATATCCAACAAAGATACACTTGGTGGATCGGACATCTAATTTGTTTGGGGTGGGTTCTTAACATAAGCCTCATAACCCCAGACCCTTAAGTACGATAGGGATGGAACTCTTCCATGCCATATCTCAAAAGGTGTCTTTTCCACCTTTTTGGTTGGGGCCATATTCAGAATACGAGCCGCTGAGAGCAAAGCGAGACCCTAAAATGATAGAGGCAATGTGCTTCTAGCCATCATAGATCGAACCATATCCAATAAGGTTCGATTCCTCCTCTCAGACACACCATTATGTTGCGGTTTCCAGGTGGAGTGAGTTGTGAGATGATCCCACACTCCTAAGATGATCTTGAAAAATATCACTTAAGTATTCACCACCTCTATCGGTGCGGAGAACTTTAATTGACTTGTTGAGTTGATTTTGTACTTCATTCTTGAAGTTTTTGAACATTTCAAAAGCTTCATCTTTGTGTCTTAATAAATACACATATCCATAGCGACTATAATCATCGGTAAAGGTAATGAAGTATCTTTCACCATTCCTAGTCATTGGCTTAAAAGGACCACATACATCTGAATGTATGATACTAATAAATCTTTTGCCCTTTCGTTAGTACCACTAAAGGGTGCCTTAGTCATTTTTCCTTGTAAACAAGATTCACATACATCAAATGAATCACATTCATTTGTGTTTAAAAGACCATTCTTTTGAAGTGTTTGTATACGTTTCTTGTTATATGACCAAGACGACAATGCCAAAGGTAGGTATCACCAAATCTTGTTTGAGTCTTTTGGTGGTTGCTTGGTATATTGAGCTATCATATGTTGTGTTTTCATGAACCAATCATAAATACCATTACAAGGTATAGTCTTAAAATAAAATACATGATTTAAAGAAACATGAATATCATTGTCAACAAACTTGAAATCATAATCATATTGTCTTAAACGGGAAACAGAAATTATGTTCCTAGTCAAACTAGGAGATATAATACATTATATAAAATAACTTCCAAACCACTTGGAAGCTTCAAAATGTAGTCTCCTTGGCTTCCACGTGAACCTTTGCCCATTGCCCATGAAGAGACTTATTTCCCCTTTTGCATAATGTTCATTTCTTTTGAACCCCTGCAACAAAATTGCAAATGTGAGTTCCACATCCGGTATCTAATACCCACGTGTTAGAAGAAAAACATTTAGCTCAACATGTATCATATAAATTATACCTGAGGTTTGCCCCGCATCCCTCTTCTCTCTCAACTCTTTGAGATAGACTGGACAATTCTCATCCAATGTCTATCTCACCACATTTGAAGCATGGGTCGTTACAGCAACCTTTGCTTCTTCTCCTTGGGCTTCGGAGGTTCCGCCTAAAAACCATCTTCCCCTTCCCTTTAACGTGCCCCTTCCTTTGGCAACATTTGCCTTAGGAGGGGGGAGAGACCTTTTCTTCTCCCACCTTCATTAATGGTGAGAACGAGTAAACCCTTTTACCATTCCCGCCTCAGCTGATTTGAGCACGAATGAAGTTCGTTTATGCTCTTGTCCCATCCGTTCATGTTGTAATTCATGACGAATGCCTCAAACCTTTTAGTTAGGCCATTAAGGATCAAATCCGTGGCCAATTCTTTTGAGACAGGACAATTTAGCCTTTGAAGGCGATCGATGTGGCTTTTCATCTTAAGAACATAAGATGAAACTGATTGGGTTTCCTCCATCCGACATGCATGAAGCGCTCGAACCGTTTCAAAGCGCTCCACTCTAGCTTGTTGTTGGAACGTTTCCCGCAACTGAGTGATCATGTCATAGGCTCCATGGAGCTCATACTCCTTTTGGAGTTCAGGTGTCATACTTGCCAACATAAGGTAAGAGACTTGGACGAGTCCTCTACATACTTTACTAATTATTATAGGCCTCCACATCCTCCTCGCTAGGTTCATCAGGGATGGGATCATCAAGAATGTAGGCCCGCTTTTCTTGCTTGAGAACAATTCTCAAGCTGCGGTACCAATCCATGAAGTTGTTAGGCGTTAGACGATCCCTTTGAAGGATCACCCTAAGAGATAGTTGTTTTGGTTAGGTACATCACTATTAGCGTTGTTGTCGGCCATCTACAAGATTTTACAAAGTCCATTTTAGTAATCATTGATATAATTATATTTTATTTATTAACACCCTTTATGTCTCATAGACTTATTAATAAATAAAATTTTAGAATCCAACGTTATATTTAAATATTGGTTAGGTGACCTTTATCCCATTATTTAAATAAACAAGGTAGTCATAAATGACAATTGCAACCTATTGCAACTTCTAGTGGTATGGGATCGTTTGAACATCTTTTGTTTATAACGGCATGTTTACCCCATCAACACCTTTTATAAAACACATTTTAGGTGATCCATTCAATATATTTTATAAATCAAGTCGTCCTACTTACACACACGTGTGAGTTTACTACATGAGTGGTTAGGTGACCTTTATCCCACAAACATGGTATTCTCACCTCAAGTCACAAGTTCCCTCAAAGTGGTTAGGTGACCTTTATCCCACTAAGAGTTTGCAAGTAACCTAAGTGTTGTGTAAAAGGATGGTGCTTAACTTGTTTTCAAAAGGGATTTAAAATGATACAATTCTAGTTTTAGAAAAGTCTATGTATCATATGATTGTATGCATTCAACCATATGGTACTCTATCGATTCTTTTAAATAAAACTCATTTTATTTTACAAACCATTAATTCCTTTTATAGAACCATTCTATTTTGCATAATGATTGAGAACCAATTTTCTTGTTTATAGTTTGTTTTAGTAGACGTTTTGTTAATCACATCCAAATAATCAAAACAAACATCATCATAGCAATCAACCAAACATAAACAAAACATTCATATATGCATAACAAAGCATACTAAGTTGAGCACACTTGTTTAGCCAAAACAAGTGTGTCAAATGGTCTTGTCCTAAGGGTTAAGAATCATGACACATGGTTGATCAAAGGGACTCCTATTTGAATCCACATCTTCAAGCATCCTCTTTGTCTTATCTTTTCTTCAAGTCTTGATCTTGAGCATCCTTTACAAAATTGTGTATCCTAATACATGTTTCTAGTAAAGAAAAACTCCTAATCTATTTATTACAATCATATGAATGAATATTACAAAACAAAACTTGAAACCCAAAATAAAACATTACATGCCCAAATGAATATAACTAAACAATCAATCAATATTCAGGCTTTATTATGCATAAACAACAACAACATATTAAAACATATCATAAGACACGGTTTTGGCAGCCCCTTTTTAACCCATTTTCTTGGCCAACATTAACCAAGAACACATGGGTTTAGTCCAAACTAATAAACATCTTATGATCTAGATTTTTAAAGATCATTATATGCATAAAGTAAGATCTTTAAAACATCAAAAAAGGGGGGCACAAAACAGCCCACTAACTCACGGATTTGAGGTGTTAAGCACCCAAAAACCGTGAACTAGTGAAGTAATATATGTATGCATATGTATAAGTGGCTCTGATACCATTGTAAGGGGTTCCAACATGTTTATCAAAGCTCATATATCATAGATTATATGAAAAACGCAGCGGATATTATATTTTAAAACATGTTAAGAAGGTAGTTGTTAAACCCATTTAACAAAGAACCCCAACCCATGGATCTTTATACACAATGCATATAGTAAGATAAAGCATAAGATATAAAACTACAACCTTTGTAGCTTCTCCAAAACGAATTATATGAGATGAAAGGAGATGAATGTAAGGCTGAAACTTCAAGCTAGAAGTCCTCAAGAGGTTGTACCCCAAGCTTCTTCACACCTTCTTTGCTAGGTTATGCAACACCCCTTCAAGAACCCTCTTGAACTCTTGATTTTCAGCCAAGAACACTAAGATTAAAGGCTGAAAATCAGCCCCTTTCTTACTAAAAACCGTTTTCTAGAGAGAAGGTAGAGGATTTTTCTCTTTTGTTGTTATGTGTGTGTGAGAGAGTCAAAAATGCAAGAGTGAAGTGTGTAGTTAATTGCAGTCTTGGAACAACAAAAAGGGAATCCCAAGACTCAAGGGGTGGTCGAAAATTAGGCTCCCTTGGTCTTTCCCTCTTAATTCAAATTATTAAAAAAAATATACTTGCATTCTACCCTTTTTAAAATTAAACTATTATTTTATAGAACTCACACACTATTATATGTCATTGTTTAACCATTTAAGCAATGAAACAAATAATCCCTAAATAAATTATATATATATATATATTATATATATATATATAATCTTGTTCATTTACAAAAGCAATGATTTAGAAAAGCCGGTTTCTAAATTGGTGCTAATATTTAATTGTATGATCTTATCAACGAATAAATATTTATCGGTGTTTGTTTGGCTTGTTATTGGGTATGACCCGACTTGGATCATATCACACTAGCCACATCAATTAATATGTATCTTGGGCAGATCAAATCTTTCAAGGTCAGGACGTTGATAAAGGACCTGATCATCTAGAAAGTCACGTCTGAGGTGACCACATGTACTTTCAAGTAAAAATTGGGTTCACATCAGATGTAACAAAATCTCTTTAAAAGGTTCACGTCTGAGTGATCAAAAGGTTTTAAGGTTACAAATGATCAATTCTGAGATGATCAGTGCTCAAATGTTTATAATCAACAGTTTTTAAAAGGGTCTAAAAATCAAAGGTCATAAAGTCAGAAAAATTTCAAGAGTATGACCCATTCGCATGACTGGACCATGAGTTTGGACCACTCAGGCGAATGAACCATACTCGGAATTAAATAGCTGATTGGACATGAGTATGAGCCATTCACCCGAATGGCTTATCAGAATGAGCCATTCGTACCGATTTGGAGTGGTGCGACTGAGTCAGTCCACCGATTTGAGCTTCAGTCGGCCGACTGAAGGTGATCAACTAAGTCAATCGCCCGACTGAGTTTCATTCGCCCGAATGAACTAAGCGAATGAGTCCAGTAGTCGATTGAACTCAGATTCAGTATATAAAGGGCCACAGTCGATCGCATTCTTCTCACCACTCCCAATCGCCCTTAATCGCACCCATACCATTACTCTGCCCAAATTTCTTTAGACCTCAATTACTCTTCCTTCTTGATATTCTGAAGTGGCTTTGCTTTCTTACAGGTAAAATGTGATGAAATCTCACCGAAATCAGAAGAAACGGTGCCCTAATTAGTGGTTCGCAATTGAAACAAGAACTGAATCACTCAATGGACTAATAACCTACTGAAACCATGTAAATGTTAAATATAATGTTATTAGGTTATTAGTTAAGGGGTTGCGAGTCTAAAGAACCTTTACACAACGTTTAATTTCATGAATTGGTCAAGACTCGATCCTAAGTCAACCAAACAGTGGGTCATGCGACTGGTCGGATGGATGAACTCCAATCGCATGATTGAGCCGGACGAATAGCTCAATTGGCCGAATGGGACATGCGAATGAGCTCAGCCAACCGATTGAACTTAGTTGCAAGTTCATTCACCCGAATGAGTCCAGACGCATGATAGAATAGCCGACTGAACACAGTCAAATGATTCATTCGCATGAATGAATCAGAATGAATCTTATCAAGTTACTTAGTACTGGTATGTGTTATATGAGTATCTAATGATTATGTGTCTTATGTTTCAGATTGATGGCTGCTAGATGGTCTATCAACCCTAAGCACAATATATGTGCTCATCTAGACCATACTACTCGGATTGGCGCCGAGTTTGTAGAGATCATTGCTTTTCTTAGGCGATCAAGGATCCACAAGGCCATCTCTACTCCATGCACTCCCTACAGGTCTTTACACCAGGCCTTTTGGGAGAATGCTTCTGTTGATCGATCACGTGAGCCGTATAGCATACAAAGCTCTATTTGTGGTATGGGTATTGAGATTACTGCTACCAATATTCCGAGAGTACTTGAGATGGGGGACGATACTGATCACCCCACCGGACTTCACCACTTATGGTGAGAGGATGTTTCCTAAGGATTAAGTACGCTGGGGACATCAACTCAGGTGTGCTCAACAAGAGCAACCTGTGTCCTCAGTACAAGTACTTGGCACATGTCATACTGAAGTGCATTGCTTCCAGAAGAGGTGGGTTTGATGATCTTTCAAACCAGATCCAGAATGCCTATGTGGCACTGGTGCTTAACTACCCCTTCAGCTTTTCGAGCATGATCTTCTCTTACCTTGTGGAGAATCTAGAGCAAAGGGTAAGGAGGGTTTTTGCATGTTCCCGAGATTCTTGTAGCTGAGTTTCTATGAGAAGCTACCATCACTTCCAAAGGAAAGCCACGATGCTGTGGGTTTAGAGATCATGGACGATACGACCCTGGGTCGTATGAGAGTCTACCGGAGTAAGCAAGTAAAGCCCCAGGTGAAGCGACTGATAGGCCATCTGGCCAATGAGAGCTATGTGGCACCAGGCAGACGTAAGTGGCGTCAGACAGACAGCGACTCCGACGATGAGCAGCTACAGCTCCCAGAGCATGACTCTGATGACGATGATAGCAGGGATGCAGGAGATACATTGCCCACTCGACCAAGTGACCCCACTACTGATATTGTATCTCCAGTATCTGCCCCCATTGGAGATATTGTTAAGACTGCTGGATTCCACCAGGGTTTCATACCTGGTGAGGAAAAGGAGGAGTCAGATGAGGAGCCTCTCGCTCGAACTGTAAGAAGTAAAGTCGTTCCCATAGAACGAGGGCTCCGGGCGGTTGGTAAACGCCCAGGCGGATTGGGAGAGACTACTATTGATCGTACATATACTCCTCATCTACCAGGCCGTGTTTTAGGGGGAGCATCCTCCTCGACTGGATCGAGGAAGAAGAGGATACTCAGCCCCACGGCTTGAAAAAGAAGAAGCACAAAATCACCTTCATCACCACCACAGCCACCACCACAGCCACCACCATAGCTACCACCACTTCACCTACCACCACTACCACCACTTCACCTACCACCACTACCACCATTCACCACCACCACCACCACTACCACCTACACACCACTTCCATACCTACTTCACCAGTTACACACTTCCCATCCACCACCACCATAGTTCATCCATAGCCATCCATATCTATACCACCCCCAATCTTCTCTACATCCACTACCACCACCACAGGCCATACATTCGGGACCTCTTCACAGGTCCCACATGTTTTTGGATCCTCTTACCCATCTGTCGGGTTGGAGGAGCAGTTGGCTAACCATAACCGATTAGTGCTGAAGCTGCTCGCGATGGATGAACAGCGAGCCTATCAGCTGAATCAGCTAATGGAGCTTAATGCATCCCAAGCCCAAAGGATAGAGGCTCAGAGCCAACAAATTGAGGAGCTGCATGAGACACTCATCCATTCAGAGGATTGAGGCTCAGAGCCAAGAGACCACAGAGCTAAGAGAGATGCATACATCATCAGTATAGAGGATACAAGATTTAGTGGCCCAGAACAAGAAGCTTATGCTGAGACTGAAGGGATCCCAAGATGAGCCTCTAAAGAGCCGAGAAGGAGATGGAGATGATGGTGATGACGATGACAGTGATGATGATAATGATGATTGTGATGATCAAGGGGATGACACTGATGCAGGTGATAATGTCGATGATGATGATGATGATGAAGAAGGAGATGTAGTTGCATCTGAAAGAATTGATCTGCCCAAGATACATATTAAATTGATGTGGCTAGTGTGATATGATCCAAGTCGGTCATACCCAATAACAAGCCAAACAAACACGACAAATATTTATTTGTTGATTAGATCAAAACAAATAAATGTAAACACCAATTAGAAACCGGGTTTTCTAAATCATTGCTTTTGCAAATGACAAATTTATATATATATATATATATATATATTTGTTCATATGGGATTATTTGTTCATTTTAAATTAGTTAACAATGACAATAATAGTATGTGTGTTAGTCATTAAAATTAAAATGGTTTAATTTATATTATAAGGATGCAAGAGTATGTATTTTTTTAAAAACATTTGAAACATGATGGAGTCCTAGGGAGCCAAAATCGGCCGCCCCTTTGTCTTGGAGGTTCCCCTTTTTTGGGTTCCAAGGCCATGCATAACTCCTCTCAAGCTCTCTCTTGCATTCTCTTGATTCTTACACACACACACTCAAGACAACTTCTCTCTCTTTTCTACTCAAGGATCTCGGTTTGAGCAAAGAAATCCAGAATTTTCAGCTCAGCAAAGAAGTGTTCTTGGCTGAAAAGATTCAACAAGAGGAGAGCTCTTCAAGTTGGTGTTGCAAGCCCTAGCAAACGAAGGTGTTGTACAAGCTTGGGTATCACTCCTTGAGGTTTTCTTGGTTGAAAACTCAGCCACAAGTCATCTTTCACAGCTCTCATCTTTGGTTTTTAGGAAGCTACAAGGTGTATATCTTCTAAGTTTCATATGTCCTTTGTTGTATGCATTTGTATAATGATCCATGGCTTGGGGTTGTTTATTAAATGGGTTTAATAATCATCTTATTAACATGTTTTAAAATCTAAATCTGCTATGTTTTTCATATACAACAAGAGAATATGAACTTTGATAAACATGTTAAAACCCCTTACATGGCATCAAGAGCCACTTATACATATGCATACATGTTTTCTCTCTTACTAGTTCACGGTTTTGTGGTGCTAGACACCCAAAATCCGTGAGTTAGGGGCTGGATTTTGACCCCCTTTGGTGTTTTAAAGATGCTTATTTATGAATATAGGATCTTTAAAACTCTAGATTATTAGATGCTTTTTTATATGTTCTTAACCCATTTGTTCTGGTTTATGTTGGCCAAAAACATGGGCACAAAGGGGCTGCCAAAATCGATACTCTTGTGTATGTTTGTTGTTGTTTTTGATTATGCATAACAAAGCGTAGACCATTTGGATTGAATGATTGGTTGTCATGTTATATTCATTTGGGCATGTAATTTTATTTTATTTCAAGTCTTGTTTTGTAATCTATTCATTCATATGGTTTGTAATAAAAATAGATTAGGAGTTTATCTTTACTAGAAAAATGTATTAGGATACATATTTTGTAAGGATGTTCAAGATCAAGACTTGAAGAAAAGATGGACAAAGAGGATGCTTGAAGATGTGGATTCAAGTGGGAGTTCCTTTTGTCAACCATGTGTCATGTTCTTAACCCTTAGGACAAGACCTTTTGACACACTTGTTTTGGCTAAACAAGTGTGCTCAACTTAGTATGCTTTGTTATGCATATATGAATTGTTTGGTTATGCTTGGTTGAATGCTTATGATGTTGTTTTGTTTTGGATTTGGATGTCATTAACAAACCATCAACTAGAACAAGCTATACAAGAAATTGGTTCTCAATCATTAAGCTAAATAGAATGGGTCTATAAAAGGAGTTATTGGTTTGCAAATAAAATGGGTTTTATTTAAAAGAACCAAATGGATACCATATGGTTGAATGCATACAATCATATAGTACATGGACTTTTCTAAAACAAGAATTGTGAAATTATAAATCCTTTTGAGAAACAATTTAAACACCATCCTTTAACACAACACTTAGGTTACTTGCAAACTCTTAGTGGGATAGAGGTCACCTAACCACTTTGAGGGAACTTGTAACTTGAGGTGATAATGCCATGTTTGTGGGATAAATGTCACCTAACCACTTATGTGGTGAACTCACACTGTGTGTAAGTAGGACGACTTGATTTATAAAATATATTGAATGGATCACCTAAAATGTGTTTTATAAAAGGTGTTGATGGGTAAACATGCCGTTATAAACATAAGATGTTCAAACGATCCCATACCATTAGAAGTTGCAATGGGTTGCAATTGTCATATATGACTACCTTGTTATTTAAATAATGGGATAAAGGTCACCTAACCAATATTTAAATATAACGTTGGATTCTAATTTTTTTTATTAATAGTCTATGAGACGTAAAGGGTATTAATAATTGAAATATATAATTTATCAACAATTACTAAAATGGAACTTTGTAAAATCTTGTAGATGGCCGACCACACCAACGCTAATAACGATGTACCAAACCAAAACAACCAATCTCTTAGGGCGATCCTTCAAATGGATCATCTAACACCTAACAACTTCATGGATTGGTACCGCAACTTGAGAATTGTTCTCAAGCAAGAAAAGCGGGCCTACATTCTTGATGATCCCATCCCCGATGAACCTAACGAGGAGGATGTGGAGGCCTATAATGATTGGTTAAATATGTGGAAGACTCCGTCCAAGTCTCTTGCTTAATGTTAGCAAGTATGACACCCGAACTCCAAAAGGAGTATGAGCTCCATGGAGCCTATGACATGATCACTCAGTTGCGGGAATGTTCCAGCAACAAGCTAGAGTGGAGCGCTTCATGCATGCGGATGGAAGAATCCCAATCAGTTTCATCTATGTTCTTAAGATGAAAAGCCACATCGACCGCCTTCAAAGGCTAAATTGTCCTGTCTCAAAGGAGTTGGCCACGGATTTGATCCTTAATGGCCTGTCTAAAAGGTTTGAGGCATTCGTCATGAATTACAACATGAACGGATGGGACAAGAGCATAAATGAACTTCATTCGATGCTCAAATCAGCTGAGGCGGGAATGGGAAAAAGGGTTTTACCCGTTCTCACCATTAATGAAGGTGGGAGAAGGAAGAGGTCTCTACCCCCTCCTAAGGCAAATGTTGCCAAAGGAAAGGGGCACGTTGGAAGAAAGGGGAAGATGGTTGTTAGGGCGGAACCTCCGAAGCCCAAGGAGAAGAAGCAAAAGTTGCTGTAAACGACCCATGCTTCAAATGTGGTGAGATAGGGCATTGGATGAGAAATTGTCGAGTCTATCTCAAAGAGTTAAGAGAAAAGAGGGATGCAGGGCAAACCTCAGGTATAATTTACATGATACATGTAGAGCTAAATGTTATTTCTTCTAACACATGGGTATTAGATACCGGATGTGGAACTCACATTTGCAATTTATTGCAGGGGTTCAAAAGAAATGAGCATTATGCAAAAGGGGAAATAAGTCTATTCATGGGCAATGGTGCAAAGGTTCACGTTGAAGCCCAAGGAGACTACATTTTGAAGCTTCCAAGTGGTTTGGAAGTCATTTATATAATGTATTATATGCTCCTAGTTTGACTAGGAACATAATTTCTGTTTCCCGTTTAAGACAATATGATTATGATTTCAAGTTTGTTGACAATGATATTCATGTTTCTTTAAATCATGTATTTTATTTTAAAGCTATACCTGTAATGGTATTTATGAATTGGTTCATGAAAACGTAACATATGATAGCTCCATGTACCAAGCAACCACCAAAAGACTCAAATTAGATTTGAATGATACCTACCTTTGGCATTGTCGTCTTGGTCATATAAACAAGAAACGTATACAAACACTTCAAAAGAACGGTCTTTTAAAAACAAATGAATGTGATTCATTTGATGTATGTGAATCTTGTTTACAAGGTAAATTGACTAAGGCACCCTTTAGTGGAACTAACGAAAGGGCAAAAGATTTATTAGGTATCATACATTTGGATGTATGTGGTCCTTTTAAGCCAATGACTAGGAATGGTGAAAGATACTTCATTACCTTTACCGACGATTATAGTCGCTATGGGTATGTGTACTTATTAAGGCACAAAGATGAAGCTTTTGAAATGTTCAAAATCTTCAAGAATGAAGTAGAAAATCAACTCAACATGTCAATTAAAATTCTCCACACCGATAGAGGTGGCGAATACCTAAGTGATGTTTTTCAAGATCATCTTAGGAGTTGTGGGATTGTCTCACAACTCACTCCACCTGGAACACCACAACATAATGGTGTGTCTGAGAGGAGGAATCGAACCTTATTGGATATGGTTCGATCTATGATGGCTAGAAGCACATTACCTCTATCATTTTGGGGTTTCGCTTTGCTCTCCGCAGCCCGTATTCTGAATATGGCCCCAACAAAAAGGTGGAAAAGACACCTTTTGAGATATGGCATGGAAGAGTTCCATCCTTATCGTACTTAAGGGTCTGGGGTTGTGAGGTTTATGTTAAGACTCCCACCCCAAACAAATTAGATGTCCGATCCACCAAGTGTATCTTTGTTGGATATCCTAGAGATTCTATGGGATATTTTTCTATGATCCACTGGAACAAAAAGTGTTTGTTGCCAGAAAGGGTGAGTTCTTAGAAACTAAGTTCCTTATGGAAGGAACTAGCAGTAGAACAGTGGATCTTGAGGAGGATCAAGAAACACAGCCCGGTGCACGTTTGGTTGAAACTAGCACTCAACGTGAGGATGTTGAGGATGATCAAGCGGTTGATCGATACACACAAAACGTTCGCAGAAGTGGTAGAACTAGTAATCCACCTGACAGATACGGATTTTTCATGGATGGATGCTATGTGGTGGATTCAGATGAACCAACCACATATCATGATGCAGTGTCCAATTTGGATTGTGACAAATGGCTTGAGGCCATGAACGTTGAGATGCAATCCATGTATGACAATCAAGTTTGGAAACTTGTTGTGCCACCTCTTAATTCCAAAATAGTTGGAAGTAAGTGGGTTTTTCAAGAAGAAAACTGATATGTATGGAAACGGAATACTTACAAAGCTAGACTTGTAGCAAAGGGTTTCACTCAAACTCAAGGGGTTGATTATGATGAAACCTTCTCACCTGTTGCAATGCTTAAGTCTATAAGGATATTGTTTGCCATAGCAGCTCATTATGATTATGAGATTTGGAAATGGATGTCAAAACCGCTTTCCTAAATGGATATCTTGAGGAAGATGTCTATATGGTTCAGCCTGAAGGTTTTGTCGATCCAAAAATCCTAATAAAGTATGCAAGTTAATGAAATCAATCTATGGATTGAAAAAGCATCAAGAAGTTGGAATCACCGTTTTGATGATGAAGTAAAGAAATTTGGCTTCATCAAAACGCTGATGAGGCTTGCGTGTATAAGAAGGCTAGTGGGAGCACAATAACCTTCCTAGTATTATATGTTGATGACATACTACTGTTTGGAAACGACATTCCAACCATGGAAGGTGTAAAACCTGGCTTGGAAGTTGTTTTTCCATCAAGGATCTTGGTGAAGCTGCCTATATTCTAGGAATAAAGATCTATAGGGATAGATCAAGACGGATAATTGGTTTGAATCAAAGTGCATACATTGACAAAATCTTGAAAAGGTTCAAGATGGAAAACTCTAAGAAAGGTACTGTACCTATTCAGAGAGGGACAATATTGAGTACGACTCAATGTCCAAGCTCAAAGGAAGAGCAAAATAGAATGAAAGCAATCCCATATGCATCTGCTATAGGATCCATCATGTATGCAATGATATGCACTAGACCAGACGTGTCATGCGCTTTAAGCATGACAAGTAGATACCAGCAAATCCTGGTGATAGTCATTGGATGGCTGTCAAGAACATTCTAAAGTACCTAAGGAGGACTAAGGACATGTTCTTGATCTACGGATCTGGTGAAGAGGAACTCGTTGTAAAAGGTTACACGGATGCGAGTTTCCAAACCGATCGTGATGATTCACGATCTCAATCGGGGTACATCTTTATTCTGAATAGGGGAGCTATTTCTTGGAAAAGCTCAAAGCAAGAAGTCGTAGCGTTGTCCACTACAGAGTCAGAATACGTCGCCGCTTCAATGGCAGCACAGGAAGCTGCGGCTGAAGAAATTCATAGCCGATCTAGGGGTAGTCCCTTCCATTCAGGATCCCCTAGAGATCTTGTGACAACGAGGGTGCAATTGCTCAAATCAAGGAACCTCGTGCTCATCAAAAGACTCGGCACATTGAAGGGAGATTCAACTACATAAGGATGAAGTTGAAAAAGGAAAGATATGTATTCGCAAAGTCCCACTGATAAAAACGTTGCGGATCCACTCACAAGCTCGTTGAAGGGCAAAGCATGAAGGTCATGTTGTGCCATGGGACTTAGATATTCTAGTGACTGGGTTTGATGTTGTATTCTGTATTTGGATATGGAACTGATGTTATTTAACTTAATTGTATGGTTATAATTTCATTTGTTCTTCTATTTCAGCATGTTTAAATCCGTGAATAAATGAATTATTCTCAACGTCCGTAGTCGATCATACTTATGGGAACAACCATGATTGTAAGACTATAATGAACTTGGGTTGGTTGATATTCATAAGGTATGAATATAGAGCAAGAGGTTGCTACCAAGGTTCATTGATGTCTATGGATATAGATATTGGACTAACTCGCTCTCAATTATTTCTGCATGGAATCTTTCTGACTAGTCATAAGAGATTTTGAGTAAAGGCGAATATCATTGAATCCTCAGACCTGAGATACATATTGGGTCTTGATATTCACCAAGTATTGTACTTTGACTTAGTCCTTTGCTGTTATGAAAAGGCAGTACATAAGGCTGAGTTCAGGTATGACATAAGGTGATTGTGAGAGACGTATGTAGTCAAGATGGAATTTGTTCCTCTTATTCGTTAAGAGTTAGATGTCTAAGGTCTGTTAAAGTTAATCATCAGAGAATGACAATTATGTGTCTCTTGGATTTAACATGACATTTGTAACAAAAGGATAGATGATTAATTCACCTAAAACATTTTCAAGTAAGGTACTTGAATAGGATGATGTTATTGAATGGCACTTAGTCATACACATTAGGGGTAGCAAACCGTTGCTAGGCGTTATTTGCTGCTTGCATCAATCTTTTATGAATCTTGTGCAAGTGGGAGATTGAAAGAATTGATCTGCCCAAGATACATATTAAATTGATGTGGCTAGTGTGATATGATCCAAGTCGGGTCATACCCAATAACAAGCCAAACAAACACCGACAAATATTTATTTGTTTATTAGATCAAAACAAATAAATGTAAACACCATTTAGAAACCGGGTTTTCTAAATCATTGCTTTTGCAAATGAACAGTTTATATATATATATATATATATATATATATATTATATATATATATATATATATATTATATATATATTATATATATATATATATATATATATATATATATATAATATATATATATATATTTGTTCATATGGGATTATTTGTTCATTTTAAATTAGTTAAACAATGACAAATAATAGTATGTGTGTTAGTCATATAAAATTAAAATGGTTTAATTTTATATTATAAGGATGCAAGAGTATGTATTTTTTTTAAAACTTTTGAAACATGATGGAGTCCAAAGGGAGCCAAAATCGGCCGCCCCTTTGTCTTGGAGGTTCCCCTTTTTTGGGTTCCAAGGCCATGCAATAACTCCTCTCAAGCTCTCTCTTGCATTCTCTTGATTCTTACACACACACTCAAGACAACTTCTCTCTCTTTTCTTACTCAAGGATCTCGGTTTTGAGCAAAGAAATCCAGAATTTTCAGCTCAGCAAAGAAGTGTTCTTGGCTGAAAAGATTCAACAAGAGGAGAGCTCTTCAAGTTGGTGTTGCAAGCCCTAGCAAACGAAGGTGTTTGTACAAGCTTGGGGTATCACTCCTTGAGGTTTTCTTGGTTGAAAACTCAGCCACAAGTCATCTTTCATAGCAATCATCTTTGGTTTTTAGGAAGCTACAAGGTTGTATATTCTTCTAAGGTTCATATGTCCTTTGTTGTATGCATTTGTATAATGATCCATGCCTTGGGGTTGTTTATTAAATGGGTTTAATAATCATCTTATTAACATGTTTTAAAATCTAAATCCGCTGCGTTTTTCATATACAACAAGAGAATATGAACTTTGATAAACATGTTAAAACCCCTACAGCATCTATATCAGCTCAAGGTCAAAAGAGGCGCACAAAGAAAAATGAAGACCAAGGAGCCCCATCATCTTCTGCTAATCCTACCGACACACTAGCTATTCAAGACCGAAGTAATGCATATTTGTTTATGTTATTTAAATCATGTGTATTTGAATAGTGTATCAAATTAATGTAATTAATGTTTCTGTTTATTGTTGATGTTTACTACTTTGATTGTTGACTAATGGTTGATGTGTTACATGTTTTAATTCAAGCAGATCCAAATTTTCAAGGAGATGAATATGATGTTGCTCCCCTCCAACAGATCAAGACTCAACTCACAATGATTCTTGATCTGCAGGGGATTGTCAGGAGATCGGTGAATTACACTCCTGAAGAAGGAGAGATAATTCATGATCTCACTGATGAGCAACTGGCTGAAATGTTCTGACTCAATCCTCATGAGATCGTGAAAGATGCTCCAACAGTCCATGTTGAAAGTGATGACGAGCTCAAGGACATCGATGAGCTAGAGATCGAGGATGTCACAGCAGCTCACTATCCAAAGTATGCTAACAAAGAGGGAAATGTGGTCCCCAATTTGGGTGATTCCCTAGTCAGTGATACATTTGATATACTGGATCAGAAGGAGCAAGAGACTGAAAGAGTTGAAGAACAAGCCCAAGCCTCAAACGCCGATGTTGATATCAGAAAGGCTAAATGGGCTGCATATTTTGAGGAGATCAGAGCACAACGCTCTGCTCCTAAACCAAATGTCTACACCAAGCTCTACAGAGTAAAGAAAAATCAAAAGGTGTCAGGCAAGATTATGACATGGGCTCATTGTGATGATCTTAACGTATACGCAATAAAGCGAGAGATGGGTATTGAGTACTTTAGATTCCCGCATGATCTAAAGTCTCTACCTGGTTTTGAGCTCAACCAGCTGGCTAAACCAAAGTTACTATATGCTGACCCGAGGAAGATGTCAAGCTGGTTTGAGGTTGCCCTGAAGAAAGAGTACCACACCAGGTGGGTCAACTTCAAACCTCAACAACCTACTAGGTATATCAGACATTCTGAAGTTGATCCCATAACTAGAAAGCCTAAGATAGTGCTGAAGTGGAGTCCCCCAAGAACAATGTCAAGAATCCCTCTCAGGAAATGCCATGGGACTTCACACCACACTTTAAATGGTGGTACTATGATTGGAGAACAAGAGAGGCGGTCATAGTTCTGAACAAAGAAGGGAAAATGCAAACTATCAGAGTATTTGACCCAATGTGGCTTACAAACTTGTCTGTTGATGATGTATACACATTATACAAATGGCCACTGTTCTATGACACGCAAGATATTATACAAGCCCTCCAATTCCAAAATGTGATACGACTCTGCTTTGCGTTTGAGATACACACAGGAGACACAAGAAAGGAGAAGTACAAGAAGTACCATGAGGTGATGAAGAAGGTAAGACAATAGATGAATCTAGGTCCAAGGGGGAGTTTCTTGATACATGTGTCCCTAGTTTCTGATTTTAATGTAATATCTTTGTATTGTCTTACGCTTATGTAAATGTAATAGTTAGGTACTTAATGAAATACAAGTGTTTGGTTGTGTTTATAATGTTTAATATTTCATTAATGAGTTGCTTAACGTATATTGACTTGATTATATAAGTTTGTGATTGTTTGAATTGTTATGCATAATATTATAATATTGAATACATTCAAGCTTAGTGAAGTGAAGTTCTCATGCGTCTGACTAGACCATGCACCCCAACAGTGGTCATGCGTCCGAATGGCCATGCGACTAAGTGTCCATGCGCCTAAATAGTTCATACGCCTGAACAACTTCATGCGTCTGACTCAGTCGCACGACTGAACACTCAGTCGTGCGAATGGATCAACCGCATGGCTCAATCGCACAAATGAACCATGCTAATGGTTCAGTCGCACGAATGACCAACCCTAACCTATAAATACCACCTAATTCGTGGAAAAATGTAAGCATCGAATCCACTTCGACTCCAGACGTACCCTAGCCGTCCAGAAGCCTCTAAGTTCGTACTCCAAGTTCATAGAAGGCTGTAGATCGACTCCTAATCGATTCTTGATGTTAGATTCAATACATTGTTGTTTCTACGTGCGTTCTCACTGATTGGATCACTAATCAAATAGGATTCCGCACTATTTGGTTTGGTTTAACAAGTTAATCAGTTGGTGTTTCGTTCAAATACCAGATCCCAACAATCCTCTGCCTATCAGTAGACTTATTCATGCCTTTCTGGATGATGGCTCTTGAATTCGCAGCCTCTTCCCTTAGCTTCCTCTTAGTGGTCTTTCTTTCTTTGACTAACTCAAGTTCAAGCTGTTTCAGGTACTCAATCTCGATGTGATCAAAGGGTAAGGGAAGAAGTGCATGAGCCTGATAGAGGCATGTGGCACTCAGGTAGTTGATCATGTTAATCCTATCAAAGGGTAAGGTTCTTGTGGAGCCACATCCTTGTGTACAGGACTTTCATGAACTGGGGAGAGAGTAGGCACATCCTTGTAGAGTCTTTTCTGTCTTCTTTCTTCCTTGATTTGAAGAACTAGTATTGCGTTCTCTGCCTCCTTTCTTTCCTTTGAAAATTCCATGTCAGCTAGTTCATTTAATTCATCTTAGGGGAGGGAGATGATACTATCAATATCATAGTTCCTAGTCTGTAAGTAGTTGATCCTGACTGCCCTTAACTCATTATCCTGAGTGTTTGGCTTGGGGGCATCCCTGATAGCTGCTTCCATAAATCTTACAGACCCAGTAGAGGAACTTTCTCCCCTTAGCTTCCTTTTCCTCTCTCTCTCCTCCTCAATCTCCTCAGACGTCATCTTTCTTTTCTTTTTGTCACTCATAGACCTTTGTGACTCAGGGTGGAGATAGCTTTGGCCTTCATTGCTTGGTGCAGCTTCCAAGCTCTGGCTAAAGAGAAGTTGAGATGCACCTTCACCAGTAGTTGTCTCATCAAGGAATGAAATTCTGGAGCAGTTAATGGTGAGACAGGGCTTTCAAGTTCTACCATTGGGTGTTAACTCAAGGTTTACCCTATGAAACTATTCTTAGGGTCTGCCTCAACATCCGGTTGACCAATGATATTGCCTGATTGCCTTAGTCTCCTTCTAAAGCTGAATTTTGTAGTGATCCTCTCTTGAATCCTTTGAGCCTGCCTGTCAGCTTGTCTAGATTGGCTTTGGTTGAAAGTGGCATGTTGATAAGGTAAAGACTTTTAGAGAAGTTCAAAGTCTGAAAGTTGAAGAATTCTTGCTGCCCTTGAAGTCTTTGAATGATAAGGGCTCTTTTATTTTCATCATACATTCACCGTGTAATGTGATTTGAAGTTCCTTAAGGTGGAGATCACATTGCCCTTGGTATCCCTTCCTCAAACAAACTTTCAATGAAAGAGTCTATAGAGTTCATATCAATGTGAATTTGAGGAAGTTGCTGAGGTGAAGATGGTGAGTCATCAATGTCCATGCTCTATGAAGAACTCCCAGGTTCTGTGTATGTGATGACTTTCTCCCCCCTTTTTGGTAGCATCATCCACTTGCATAGATGAGCTAGAGGTTAGGTCAACCATATTCACAGGTTCTTGTGTTCCTACTTGAGCTCTTCTTAGAGGTCTCCCAGCTAGTTATTCCTTGAGATAAGAAATCTCAAGTTGGTGATCATTGACCTTGTTTTGCTAGGTAGTCACCTGAGATTCAAGGTGACTAACCTTGGAGACTACATAGGTGCATCTTTGTGATAGGTTTTGCACCTTTAGATCGAGTTCTCCTCATCTTCATCAGAAGAATCATGCGGGGATGAGAGAATTGGACTAAAGTCTGCCCTCTCACCACCAGCATGGAGTTCTTGGCTAGTGGATTTCCTCTACTTAATGACAGCTTCAGTTCAAGTGTCAATGGGCTGAGTTACCATGGTTGAGGTCTGAATGATGTAATAACTTGCTGAAGTGAGAGCCTCTTCCATATCGATCCCCTGAACACGTTTAGAAGGATCCATCTCAGTGATAGGTGACTGATGTGGGCTAGATTTCGGTGAGTCAGGAGCACTTATCTGTCTTTGAGTAAGGGAGGAATAGAGAGACTCATTATACTCACTGAAACCTAAGTCCTCATCAGTATACAAGTCTAGGTTAGGAATGGGTTGTTTTAAGTCTAAATGTTGGGGATGGTAGCTGTCCCCTGAAGGTTGTTCACTTGAGTGTTGAGACTCAGAGTGAAGGCTTAAGGAAGTTGGGCTTGTGAGCTCATCACGCTGAGCATGAGGAACCTCAGTACTGATCTTTAAAGTAATAGGATTGGTTTGCTCCTTAGGAGAAGTGGGAGCTCCAGTGTCCACTTCCTCTTGTATAGGTAAGTACATGGGGTCCTGCACAGACTGAATAGCTTGAGTAGGGGGATCGTTTGGATTTTCTTTTGTTTGTGTGGGTGATTTGGGATCTTTTAAGTTGTTGATAAGTAGAAGGTGTGGGTTTAACACTAGCTTGTGTTGCTAGGTTGTCACCTTAGCAATGTGCTCTAACATTTTGAGGATAAGGGTTGTTTCTACCCCTAAAAAGCCAATAGTTGGCTTCTTCAAAACCTTAAAGATGCCGGGCTTCATCTGTCGCAATTTAAGAATATTACCTGTTTCCCTCAATTATGAGCCTAGTTCATAATTGAAAATGTATTGAACATATCTAGGAAACATTTAATACTCTAAAGAGTCCAAGTTAGCAAGTAGATTTGTATAAACAAATTGAGAGTACCTGAACTTGACCATGTATTATGAAGGAGAGATCTTCAGGAATCTGGTCCCAACCCCCATGCTTATTGGATAAGTTGTGGATGACCACATGTAGTAAGTACTTCCACTGGGATGAGACATTCCCTTTGCGGAAGGTCTTTATAGAGAAATCTCCCTCATAGCCCATTTGCGCAATAGAATGATTAACAGCTTCCTTTGGGAAATACAACTCACCTTGTTCATCATCTAGCTAAAGATGGGTATTGATGATGGCTGGAGTGATGAAGATTGTCCTCCCCTACACTATGGCAGACAGTGCCTTCTCCCCATCTAGAACAACCTCTTGATAGGTTTTCTAGAATTCAAGCGGATGATCCTTATAAATAACAGGATCGATGGTACGGGAGGTGAAGTAGTTAGACACAGCCAAGAGTTGGCAAACCTCTGAGAAGTTTGGATCTTTCTCATAGTTTAACAGAGCAACCTGGTTGTGTTTCCTATGTAACTGCATGGAGAAATCTTGGTCATTTCTTCGGTTAGGGTTGTCAATTTTTAGAAAGCTTAAAGGTGAAGAAAGATGAACAAAGGTGGTTGTAAAGAGAAATTTGGGAATTTAGGTTTGGAGGATAGATGAAGATGATAGAAAGAGGGGGAACCGTTGGGTTTATATGTGAAAAAGATTTAAGACAAAGTTAATGAAAGAGGATAACTTTGAAATCCGGATGTCGGTCCCACCTCTGAAAAAGTAGTTTGCTTTTTGCTCAAAAGTGGTTTTCTTGGAAGACGAAAAAGCTTCCTAAGGTAAATTGTCTTTAGAAGTTTTGATGAAAAAGCTTACGAAGCCGAAATGACTTCAAAAGAATTTCCTGAGTGTTTTGAAAAAAATTCTTCGGAAGAGAATTCAGACTTGGTCGTTTTGTTCAACAGAACAAAGCTTCTGAGAGTTAATTTGCTTCGGAAGGAAATTGTCCTTCAAAACATGTAAGTGCCTAAGAGAGTTTTTAAACTTTAGAAGATATTCCAGAAATTTCTTCCGAAGAAAAATTAGTTGGGCAGTTATTTGTTTTCAAGGCATAAGTTTCTTCCGAATATAAAAACATATCTTCCAAAAGATCATAATTTTTCAAAAGATCTAAGGAAAGTCTTCAAAAGGTTTTTATCCTGAGAAAACAAGTGCTTATGAAGGTGATAAACTAGACAACTTAGGATGCACAGATTTTAAGAAATAATATGAATTAGTTTTAAGAAAAAAAACTACTCAAAGTTAATCATCCCAATAGCTGATATAAGATACTTAAATCTTTGTTCATCATAAGCTTTGGTAAACAGACCAACATATTGTTCATTTGAGTCAACTTTAACTAGTTTAATTAATCACTTTTCAAATTTAACTCTAATTAAATGATATCTGATACTGATGTGTTTTGTCCATGAGTGCTGCACAAGATTCTATATGATAGAGATGGCACTATTGTTGTATATGTGAATAAAAGTCTCCTTGAAATTTAATCCATAGTGAAGCATTTGATTTTGAATGCAAAGCACTTGAGCACAGTAGCTTGCAGCAACAATGTATTCAACATCAGCAGTTGATGCAGAGACACAAGACTATTTCTTGCATTTCCATGAGACAACCCTTCCACCAAGAAACTGACATCCCGTAGATGTAGACTTTGCAGTCATATTGCCACCACCATAATCACGATATGTATAAGCATACAGACTGAAGTCAGAATTTTTGGGATACCAAAGACCAAGTGTTGAGGCACCTTTGAGATAGCTTAGAATTCTCTTGACAATGATAAGGTGTGACATCTTGGGGTTGGCTTGATATCTTGCATAAATACATGTGGCAAACATGATTTGAGGCATGCTAGTTGTAAGATACATAAGAGACCCAATCATAGCCCTATAAAGGTGTTCATCCACACACTCCCCCTCAAAATCAGCCCCAAGAGAGTGGTTTCTTGCTATGGATGTCTTAGAAATCTTACAATTAGTCATGTTGAATCTTTTTAGTATGTTTTGAACATACTTTGACTGACTTATGAAGATGCCATCTTTAACTTGCTTCACTTGAATTCCTAGAAAGAAATTGAGTTCCCCCATGGCACTCATTTCAAATATATCCTTCATCAGCTTATCAAAGTCTTTGCAGAGCCTTGGAATAGTTGAACCAAAGATAATGTCATCTACATACACGAGAAATAGCATGAAGACATTTCCCTATTTTTTTATGAAGAGAGTTCCATCTATAGTACTCTTTTTGTATCCATGCTTGTAGAGATACTGAGATAGAGTCTCAAAACACTTCCTTGGTGCTTGGTGCAGCCCATAAAGAGCCTTATCAAGCTTGCAGACATAATCAGGATGACTAGGATCTACAAAACCAGGTGGTTGTTTGACATACACCTCTTCATCAATCACCCGATATAGAAAAGTACATTTTACATCAAGTTGATAGACCTTGAAGTTCTTGGATGTAGCAAATGCCAAGAATATTCTAACAGCTTCTAGTCTTGTTACATGAGCAAAGACATCAATGTAGTCAATTCTTTCTTCTTGTGTGTACCCTTGAACAACTAGTCTAGCTTTGTTTTTTATGACAATGCCTCTATCATCTTTCTTAATCCTAAACACCTATTTGGTTCCTATAGTAGTCTCCCCATGAGGAAGAGAACATAGGTTCCAAACCTTTTGCCTTTTGAATTGAAGCAGCTTCTCTTGCATAGCTTTAACCTAACTTCAATCCTTCAGAGCCTCATCAATCTTCTTAGGCTCTATCTGAGATAAGAAACAAGAGTGAAGACAACCCTTGCTTCATGGGTTTGTCCTTTTGTTCTTACCCATGTGTCAACATATCCAATGATGTTTTTGGTAGGGTGAGACTTGTGGATCCTTAGTTGAGGAATCACAACAAGTTGCGGAGAGAGATCTAAACTAGAAAAAATTAGATCTGGCATTGATGCTTCTCCCACCACATCAGCACACTTATCAAGAGAGACTTGATCCAGCATCAAGAAATTCTTGATCACTATCACCACCACCATTGTCCTTTGCATTTAAAGTTTCTTTATTTGATTGTTGAGCCTCTAAGCTAGAATTTGAAGGCATCTCAGATGTATCAACTGAATTTGTCATTATTGTGCTGATAGAAACTTCATTTGCAAAAGTAGTTACAACTGGAGCTGAGGATGTGTAACTTGAAGGTTGTAAGGCCCCGTTCCAAGGACGCTTAAAGCTGGTCAACCATTGCACATAAAACATACATTTACAGTTAATTTAAATAAACATTTCATAATGGCATTTCATTTCATCATAAAAACTTTTACAACATAATGCATCGTTTGTCGGTTAGAAAATTACATTTGTTGTATTACATCACAAAAGCTTTATATAAATGGATGCCATCCAAAAGAGCTGAGCAGCTGCCTCGTGCCATCCTCAGCAACATCTACCTGCCAACTGAAAATGCATAAAAGTCACCGTTGCTGAGTGAGTTATAGTTTTATAATAAAACATACTTTTCATTCGTAAAACCATTCTTTCTTTCAAAATCATAATACACTTTACGTTCGTTCGTGATCATACATCGTACGAACATACAGATAATATCATTATTATCTTCGTCATTCTTTCATCCATACTTTCATTCATTCATAATCTCATTCCTTACTTTCATTATCACCATAAACTTTACCCTTCACGCTCATGATACTAGACCTAAGCCTATAAAAGACCTTCATCGGTGGTGCCCAGCACCAAGTGGTCACAGTACCTAAGGCACACAACAATGGTTCATCCATATGGTCAATCACAAAGAAAGACCCCAATGTGCATCGTTTGGGGTAGCTAACCCGCACACCATTGAGCTAACACCTACAATGGGTGTGCACCTCCATACATTTGTTTGCAAGCCTTTCTTACATTTATTCATTCATTAATGCATGCATTCACCATCATGTTCCTCTTTCATTATCTTTCACTTTTTGTTACATAATACTTCGTTCATTCATTATCATAACACATAAAGTCATGTGAAAGATAAACATACATCATCATAAGGAACATAAACATGTCATTCATACATGATCATGCAGGGCATCATACATACATAACATACATCATGTAGAACCATGCAACATCATTATCATCACCATCATTATGCATATGCATCCATCACACATCATTACATGCCCATCATACCATCTATGACCCTAAAAGTCAACTTACCTAACCCCCGGGAATCTCCTAGGTCAAAGCCTACATTTGTCTTTTCTCATAAAGTCAAAAAAAATCTATGTATTCATCCGCACTTCCTATAGTTCATCCGCATTTGCTATAGTTCATCCGCATTGGTCTTACTTCATCCGTATTTGTTCGTCCGCATTGGCCTTACTCATCCACATTTCATGTACTTAGTCAAATGCTCATCTGCATTTCATGCATTTAGTCAATGTTCATCCGCATTGACTTCATCCGCATTGGCTTACTCAATGGTTAATGTTCATCCGCATTAACCCTTTCCATTCGCATTTCCCAAACAGTCAAATGCTCATCCGCATTTCATGCACTTAGTCAATGTTCATCCGCATTGACTTCATCTGCATTTGCTTACTCAATGGTAAATGTTCATCCGTATTAACCATTTCCATCCACATTGACTTCCAAACACTTTGCCTTAAAAACACAATCATCATGATTCGATTTCTTACCCTCTAAGCCTTAGAAACACAATCATACATCATCAAGCATGAACATGGTCACCCATCACATCATAACATCATCATACACACATCCAAGCATACGGGTCCGAAACCCAGATTAATTAAAAACATGCGTTAATGCATTTCCAGCCCCAAAATCAGTTAAAAACCAGTAAAAGAGGCATCCTAGAACTTACCTTTGTAGCTCTTGGAGTATGGCTTCTTCCAAACTTGTTTGCAAATTAAATTCAACCTCCTAGAAACCCCCTAAAACATACCTGAACACATACAAACACACATAAGCATAAACCCGAGGTTATGCCCAGTTAAGAACACCATATAAGCATGAATTCTTACCTTGAATTCGAATTCTTTCTTCTTGTTCTTCTTCAAACCTGAGCTCTGCTCTTTCTCACTCTAAAATCCGAACTCAAAAGTGAAAAGTGGCATGGCATGGGCGGCCATGCTACTTTTGTACTACATAAAAAGTAAATCTTGTACTTTTACATATTTAACCCCTCATCTTGGGTTAAATAGAATTTCTTTCTTTTCATTCGCTTTATTATTCTCCTTCTTTGAATTTAAAATAATCAGGTGTTACAAGTCCACCCCCCTTAAATAGGTTTCGTTACCGAAATCTGTTATTCCTCAAAGAATTGTGGGTAATGTTGTCTCATCTCTTCTTCAGCCTCCCACGTCGATTCGGATCCCTTCTTGTGCTTCCACTGTATACGCACAAGGGGAACCACTTTATTCCTCAGCCTCTTTTCCTTTCGATCTATGATTGCCCCCGGTTGCTCCATGTAATTGAGCCGTTCATCTACTTCGATATCCTCCAATGGAACAATCATGTCTTCATTAGCTAAACACTTTCTCAGATGAGATACATGGAATGTCGGGTGAATTCCACTTAACTCTTCTGGCAACTCTATTCTATAGGCTACCTCTCCTACTCGAGCAATGATTTGGAAAAGGCCTATGTATCTTGGGCTTAACTTGCCCCGCTTCATGAATTGGATAATACCCTTCCAAGGTGAGACCTTCAACATAACCCGGTCACCCACTTGGAACTCAATCGGTCTGCGTCGTTTATCAGCATACGACTTTTGTCTATCTTTGGCTCCCTTCATAAAGGCTTTAATCTTTTCTAACTTCTTAGTTTTAGCCTCGATCACCTTGACGCTCCCTAACTCTTTTTGACCAATATTACTCCAACAGACGGTGTTCTGCATCTCCTACCATATAGCATCTCATAAGGTGGCATACCAATGCTCGCATGATAACTGTTGTTGTATGATCATTCGGCTAACGGTAGGTGGTCATCCCAACTTCCACCAAAGTCAATTACACATGCCCGAAGCATGTCCTCCAACATCTGAATGGTCCTTTCTGACTGACATCAGTTTGGGGATGATAAGTCATGCTAATATGTAACCTCGTTCCCATGGCATTATGGAATGTTTTCCAGAATTTAGATATAAACTGGGTGTCACGATGAGACACAATAGACACATGCACACCTTGACGGTCCACAATCACCCATATAGCATCGTACCCTTTTAGAGTACGTGGCAGCTTTGTAATGAAATCCATGGTGATGTGCTCCCACTTCCATTCCTGTATATCAAAAGGTTGGATCTTCCCATACGGCTTTTGATGCTCGACCTTCACTTGCAAACAAGTAAGGCACTTACTCACATACCCCACCACGTCGCGCTTCATGCCCGGCCACCAATAATATTTCTTTATATCTTGATACATCTTTGTGGCACCAGGATGAATGGAGTATCGAGTCTTGTGAGCCTCATCCATTATCTTCACCTGTAGATCCCCAAAACGAGGAATCCACACCCGTTCAAATTGGGTTTTAACACCAAGTGTGTTTTCACCCAATTCCCCAACCAGACCTCTCATCCTTTTAGAGTTAAGATGATCTTCTTTTAGTGCCTCGTCTTGAAAATCTTTGACTTGCTTCATTACATCAGAGGTCATGATCAGTTGGTATGCTTTCACCCGAATCGGCTCGGGCCTCTGTTTTCGGCTAAAGGCATCCGCCACCACATTGATTTTGCCGGATGGTAGTGGATCTTGAAATCATAGTGTTTATGAGCTCCAACCATCTTCTTTGTCTCATGTTCATGTCCTTCTGCTCAAAGAAGTACTTCAAGACCACGGATGCTAGCTCCAAGCCATGAGTAGGGTAGTTGACCTCATGAACCTTCAACTATCGGGATGCATATGAATAACCTTTCCTGTCTGAATTAACAAACACCGCACCCCTGAGTAGGAAGCATCAGAACAGACCAGCAGATCTTCGCTTCCGTCCAGTAATGACAGAACAGGAGCTTGAGTCAATGTTGCCTTCAATTCATCGAATGCCTTCTCTTGAGCTTGACCCCATACAAACTTCACATCTTTTCGGGTCAACTTGGTTAGTGGAGAAGCGATCTTGGAAAAGTCTTGAATGAATCTCCTGTAGAAACCCGCCAAATCCAAGAAACTGCGAATCTCAGATGGCATCTTTGGAGATTTCCATTGCATTCCACCTTAGTCGGGTCCACCATGATCCCCTCGGGGTTTACTACATGACCGAAGAACTGAACTTCACGCAACCAAAATTTACACTTGGAGAATTTGGCACACAGCTTCTCCATCCTCAGCATCTCCAGAACCTCCCGAATATGACCGGCATGCTCAGTCTTGCTCCTTGAATAAATCAGGATATCATCAATAAACACAATCACTGATTTGTCCAACATCGGCCGACACACACGGTTCATCAAATCCATAAAAGCAGCTGGCGCGTTGGTCAAGCCAAAAGACATGACAAGAAATTAGTAGTGACCGTAGCCCATACGAAAAGTTGTTTTAGGGATATCCTGCTCCTTCACCTTCAATTGATGGTAACCAGATCGAAGGTCGATCCTTGAAAACCAACTGGCTAGTTGGAGTTGATCAAACAGTTCATCAATTATTGGTAAGGGGTATCAGTTCTTCATTGTCAACTTATTCAGCTCACGGTAGTCAATACACATACTCATACTACTGTCTTTCTTCTTCACAAACAAGACCAGAGCACCCCAAGGAGAGATATTCGATTTGATGAACCCCATATCAAGCAGCTCTTGCAACTGCTCCATTAGCTCCTTCATCTCCATCGGAGCTAACTGATACGGTGCCTTGGCAACAGGTTGGGAACCCGGTATCAAATCAATCTGAAATTCAATCTCTCTGTCAGGTGGCACTCCTGGTAAGTCTTCTGGGAACACGTCTGGAAAGTCACACACAACCGGTACATCAGACAGTTGTGGTGTGGGCGTATCCCACATCCTTTACATAAGCCAACTAGGCACTACATCCACGCCTCATACACTTTCCCACCACCACCATCGAGATTACCTTTGAAATCGTAGTAACCCGATCACCATAAACCGTTACCAATTTCCTGTCAGGCACTGTCAACCGAATCATCTTCTTGTGACACACAATGTTTGCCTCGAAGGCTGCTAACTAATCCATCCCCAGAATCAAATCGAAACCACCTAGGGTCATCACGAACGGTCTAACAGGAAACTTATGACCTTCTAGTTCCACATCACAGTTCTCTATCATCTTAGAGATCCTGGTAGACTTACCTATGGCAGTTTCTACATCAAAGGGCACATCAACACGTCTACTACTAATAGGCAGCTTAGCACAGAAAGCAGCAGAAATAAAACTTTTACTGGCACCCGAATCAAATAACATAGAAGCTAAAGTTTGGTTCACCAGAAATGTACCGACACAACGTCAGGGTCTGTCCTAGCCTCCTCCTATGTCATCGTGAATGCTCTGGCGCTCGCCCTTGGCCCCTCAACTCTAGTTTTCTTCGCCCCGAAACCCTCGGCCCTTGGCTTCTTACAATCCTTATTCATATGACCCTCTTCACCACAGTTAAAGCACCGCCTTCCCACATTTAAAGCACAAGTTTGACCCAAACCTACATTCCCCACTATGCTCTCTCCCACACCTACCACACTTCTTCGTACTCGCACCCGACGCGACCACACGGCGGTCGTCCACCCGTGCCTTCTTTTTACCAGTCGAGGCATCACCCTGACCAAACCTCTTCCTATTCCAGTTTCTATCACATCCACTCTTTCGACTACCTCAGCCCCTACCACTACACCCCTTTCTTCATATAACCTTCATGCCAAATCAACCGTCGACCTAAACGTACTTGGTCGAGCGGTAATCATGTGCCTGCGAATATCCGCTGGCAATCCTTGAATGTACCTCTTGATCTTTCGAGACAAAGGTGTCACCTGATCCAGCACCAGACGTGCCATTTCATTAAATTTGGTGGTGTACTGCTGGTTGTCATCGTTCCCACCTCCAGTTGTAGAAACTCCCACTCGACCTTGTCCATTTCCCGTGAGGACAAAACTCCTCGATCACCAACTTCTTCAACTCTGACCATCTCATTCTTCCAATGGCCCTGCTACCCTCGGGTTGGACTATATTGTCCCACCAACACAGAGCCGAGTCCACAAAAGAGTGGGTAGCGAACTTAACTTTCTGGTCCTCTCGGCACTCATTGATATCAAGTACAGCCTACATTTCCTCTTCTTCGTCATCAAACAAAACCGTCAGCAGTGACTACATAATTACCATCAAAATTTGGGGGCTTGCATCTCATAAACACCCCATAATTACAGCCTGGTACCTTCTCCTGCACAGGCTCTGCTTTTTCCTCTTCTTCGTCATCAAACAAAACCGTCTCAGTCTCAGGTTGTCTTCTTTCGCCCGTAGGTCTACTCATTTCCCTTCTCTCCCCTTCTCTAACTGCCTTTATCACTTTGGTTATCCACAACTTCCTCCTTCACTGAGGCTCTCAGGTTAGCACTCTCATCTCCGCCTTCCGGATGAGGGGTTTCTGGTTCTTCATGAACCACCTTTTCGGCCCTAGGCCTTCCTCTCGAAACCCATGGTTAGGCACCACGTCCACCACGACGCGAAGCTTTAGATGATATACCACTGGCCATCCTCTAACTCACACTGAAAGATTTAAACACTAATATGCTCATTCGAGGAAACGACTCAGTTTATGTCAAGTATAGTAAGTCCCTAATTACAGTGGCTACTTTACTCTTCATACCCCAAGCATTACCTGCCCTGACTACATTAGTACTTAAATCAACATACAACACATAAACCATATACCATGCGCACGTAATACCGGTTAACTTTATGAAAATACCTGATGGCACGCAGCGACTCAGATTGGCATCCCTTCCCCTTCCGTCCCATTCTCAGTTTAAGTTAAGGTTATTTTGAAAATTTACCCATTTCAGTTAAACTTTGGCTCTGATACCAAATTGTAAGGCCCCGTTCCGAGGACGCTTACAGCTGGTCAACCATTGCACATAAAACATACATTTACAGTTATTTTAAATAAACATTCGCATCGGAAACATTCCAAAATGGCACTTCATTTCATCATAAAAACTTTTACAAAATAATACATCGTTTGTCGGTTACAAAATTGCATTTGTTGTATTACATCACAAAAGCTTTAGATAAATGGATGCCATCCAAAAGACCTGAGCAACTGCCTCGTGCCATCCTCAGCAACATCTACCTGCCAACTGAAAATGCATAAAAAGTCAGTGTTGCTGAATGAGTTCTAGTTTTATAATAAAACATACTTCATTCGTAAAACCATTATTTCTTTCAAAATCATAATATACTTTACGTTCGTTTGTTATCATACATCGTACGTACATACAGATAATATCATAATTATCTTCGTCATTCTTTCATTCATACTTTCATTCATTCATCATTTCATTCCTTACTTTCATCATCACCATGAACTTTACCCTTCATGCTCGTGAGACTGTGCCTAAGCCTATAAAAGACCTTCATCGGTGGTGCCCAGCACCAAGTGGTCATAGTACTTAAGGTAATGTTCAGGTATACCATTGTCATATGTTATGCCTTTCATGCTCGTGATACTAGACCTAAGCCTATAAAAGACCTTCATTGGTGGTGCCCTACACCAAGTGGTCACAGTACCTAAGGCACACAACAATGGTTCATCCATATGGTCAATCATAAAGAAAGACCCCAATGTGCATCCTTTGGGGTAGCTAACCCACACACCATTGAGCTAACACCTACAATGGGTGTGCACCTCCATACATTTGCTTGGAAGCCTTTCTTACTTACATTCATTCATTAATGTATGCATTCATCATCATGTTCCTCTTTCATTATCTTTCACTTTATGTTACATAATACTTCATTCATTCATTATCATAACACGTAAAGTCATGGGAAAGATAAACATACATCATCCTAAGGAACATAACATATCATTCATACATGATCATGCAGTGCATCATACATACATAACATACATCATGTATAACCATGCAACATCATTATCATCACCATCATTTTGCATATGCATCCATCACACATCATTACATGCCCATCATACCATCTATGACCCTAAAAGACAACTTACATAACCCCCGGGAATCTCTTAGGTCAAAGGCTACATTTGTCTTTTCTCAGAATGTCAGAAAAATCTAAGTACTCCTCTCCATTCCCATAGTTCATTTGTATTTGCTATAGTTCATCCGCATTGGTCTTACTTCATCCGCATTTGTTCAACCGCATTGGCCTTACTCATCCGCATTTCATGTACTTAGTCATATGCTCATCCGCATTTCATGCGCTTAGTCAATGTTCATCTGCATTGACTTCATCCGCATTGGCTTACTCAATGGCTAATGTTCGTCCACATTAACCCTTTCCATCCGCATTTCCCAGACAGTCAAATGCTCATCCCCATATCATGCACTTAGTCAATGTTCATCTGCATTGACTTCATCTGCATTTGACTTCATCCGCATTTTCTTACTCAATGGTTAATGTTCATCCGCATTAACCCTTTCCATCCGCATGACTTCCAAACACTTAGGTAGATTTCAAAACTTAACATGTGAGCCTAAAACATCATATTCGATTTCGATGCACCACTCATCATGTTCTAAACTTAAATCTTACCCTCTAAGCCTTGGAAACGCAATCATACATCATCAACCATGAACATGGTCACGCATCACATCATAACATCATCATACACACATCCACGCATACGGGTCCAAAACCCAGATTAATTAAAAACATACTTTCATGCATTTCCAGCCCCAAAATCAGTTAAAAACTAGTAAAAGAGGGGTCCTAGAACTCACCTTTGCAGCTCTAGAGTATGGCTTCTTCCAAACTCATTTGCAAATTGAATTCAACCTCCTAGAAACCCATTAAAAACATACCTGAACACATACAAACACACATAAGCATAAAACCAAGGATATGACCAGTTAAGAACACCATAAAAAAGAATGAATTCTTACCTTGAATTCGAATTCTTTCTTCTTGTTCTTCTTCAAACCTGAGCTCTACTCTTTCTCACTCTAAAATCCGAACTCAAAAGTGAAAAGTGGCATGGCATGGGCGGCCATGCTACTTTGTACTACATAAAAAGTAAATCTTGTACTTTACAAATTTACCCCTCATCTGGGTTAAATAGCATTTCTTTCTTTTCCTTCGCTTTATTCTTCTCCTTCTTTGACTTTAAATAACGGGTGTTACAAAGGTCTTCTTAGCTCTAATCTTGGATCAGGATCACCTAGAGGTAAGATATCTTTAGATCCTGAAACATTCTCACAAGATTTGTTAAAAAGGTTGGTAACTAAATCAAGATCAAATAGTCAATGAGGACTAGAACCAGCTACACTGGGTGTGTGTTCATTGAACATCACATTGGCTAACTCTTCAATAATTCTAGTTCAATGATTGTATACTCTATAAGCCTTAACTTGAGAAGAGTATCCAATGAAGTGTCCATCATCTGATTTCTCAACAAATTTGGCAATTTGATCTTTGGTATTGAAGATGGTGCAAGGACATCCAAATGACCTAAGAAAACCAATGAAAGGTTTCCTCTTGTGCCAAAGTTCATAAGGAGTCTCACCATGAGTCTTAACCACTCAAACTTTGTTTTGCATATAGCAAGCAGTGTTGACTGCCTCTGCCTAGAAGGTGATGGGTAGCTTAGAGTCAGACAACATGGTTCTTACAGCTTCAATCAGTTTCTTATTTCTCCTCTCAGCAACACAATTTTGCTGAGGAGTCCTGGAGCACTATATTGTCTTGTAATACCCTTTTCATCACAAAATTCATCAAAGATTTGGTTCTTAAATTCAGTTCCTTGATCACATCTTATGGTTTTGACCTTGTGATCACATTGATTCTCATCTTTAAGATGAAATTCTTTAGAATCTCAAGAGTCTCATCCTTAGTTTTAAGGAAAAAGACCCAAGTGACTCTTGTAAAGTCATCTGTGATCACCAAACAATAAAAGGTCCTTCCAAGACTCATTACACAGGTGGGGCCAAAGATATCCATATGTAACAAGTGTAGGGGTGTAGTGATGGAGTTTCTTTCCTTAGGCTTGTGAGATACTTTGTGTTGCTTCCCTTTCAGACATGCATCACAATGATCATCACTTGTAAACTCTTTCTTTGCCACTCCAGTTACCAAATCATTTTAATCAATTTATTCATGTTCTTGAAGTTTACATGGCACATTTTTTATGCTAGAGGAAAGACTCATCACTATTAGCTTTAGATAGAAAGCATGAAACTTCTCCTAAGGGAGATGTTTCTGCAAATCTGTCTTGTACATGTTCCCTCTCCTGGGGGCTCCGAGCAGGATATGCTCATGAGGAATGATCACCCCAGGCTTGAGAACAATGCACTCATTCTCAGTAAATAGCATGTTATGACTATTAACCTTGACAAAAATTACCTTCTTAGTGTTGAGTTTACCATTTGTGACCTTGCCCCTTCTAAAAATGTAACCACCTTCATCTCCTCCAAAAGCAACTACCCCCCATCAATTCTTTTAAAATTTGGGAGTAGTGACCTTTTGCCTGTCGTGTGCCTGGAACAGCCACTATCAATGATCCAGACATTCTTGTTTGTCTTAAGCTGTTCCTGCACAAAGAAAATGATTAGTTATATTTGCAATCCCAGCCTTATTGCTCTTGGGCTTATCAAAGGAAGTAGAGGGTAATGAAATAGTAATAAATCTTATAGTTGTGCTTTGAGGATCTTTTGCTATTGTTGATGGAGATCTTTCAGTCACTTGGTCTTTCTTTGACTTCCACACCAACTTCGGAAGTTTGTACTTGACCTTCAATACTTCGAAAGCTTTTGAGACTTTGAATGTTTTGATGATTGGACCTTCGGAAGCTTTTTCTAACACTGCAGCCGAATTTAGTGCCTCAGAAGTATTCCTTTCTTCCGAGACAAAGTTTTCTTCCGAAGGCAGTTTTCCTCTTGCCTTATTCTTCATTTTGGAGCTTCCAAAGGAAACAAATTTTCTGTCCAAAGCTAAAATCTCTTAGAGCTCTTGGAAGTCTCTTCCTTGGTCATATGAAGAGTTACTCTTGGAATGTATGGACAATCCTTAACAAGATAAGATGTACTCTCATACATAACACATTCCATCTTCTTCTTCCAAAGAGTCTTCTTCTGAGAAGAAGACTGACTTTAATCACTACCCTTCTCCACCTTCACCTTTGCAGATGTTGAGACAGTCCCTTTAGTGTGAGAACTATTCTTGAAGTTGGATGGTTCAGGCTGTGTAGCTGTGGTACACAACGGATCAGCCTTCTTCTTGATGCTGAGATGATTTGAACATGAACCAGAACTCTTGGTAGCAGAGTTGAGGTTGATGTATTCAGTTTTAACCACTTCAAACCCTGCAGAGGAAAAACTTAGTTTCTGCTTAGAGTCAAAAGTGGCATTGATCTCTTGATCCTTCTTAGCTTTTCTCTTTCTCTTTCTGATCAATTTCTTCCTCATAGACATGGTCATTACAAGCTTCTTGCTCTCCTCAAAAGGATAGTGACCTTTCTAAGAATCCTCCTCTTCACTCTTCTCAGAGGAATTCTTCACTATCATTTCTTCATCCTCTTCACTTAATGGGTCTATGAGAGGAAGCTTATTTTCACAAATTCCACACCTAGGTGATCTTACAGACAAGATTGTTTGTGGAGGAGCTATCTCACTAGATCCTAGTCCCTGCTTGTTTTTATAACAAACTTTTGCATGCAAGGATGAGGATGATGTTCCTGAAGGTCTCTTCTTCAAGAATACATTCTTTTGCCCTGGCTTTGCTGATCACAAGCTCAGCTTGGCATTCAGCCAACTTGGTTATGACATCCTTGATTTGAGTCCTATAATTGGTGTGCTCATGTTTTAGAAGTTAAATGGTTTTCTCTAAGTCCTCTATCTTTAATTTATAATCATTTTCAGACTTTTTGAAATCAGATTTTAAGATGTTCAAAGACTCAAGATCAGATATAATCTCTAAGTTGTAGGACCTGTATCTATTAACTTTAGCAATACATTCAAGAGTGCAGATATGTTCCAATACCTTGGCTTCATCATGGTCAGCCATCAATGCTTTATTTGGAGATGCATCTTCCACCTAAAAGCTCTAGTCAAAGCCTCCTTCTTTAATAGCAACTGTAGCTTGCTGCTTTGGCTTCTCATTCTGGGTGACTTTATCAGTGCAGTTTGGTCTGGGTTGTGCTTGGCCACCATTTGTTCTTGGTGCCTTGCATTCCCTAGCAAAATGGCCCATCAAGTTATAGTTGTAACACTTGACTTTGCTTTTATCCTACCCAAACTTTCCACTGGCTGTGTTGCTAGAAAACTTCCTTCTTGTCCCCTTGTAGAACTTCTTGGCTCTGTGAGTGAGAAGATCCATCTTCTGGATCATCTGGATGGATACAGTCCAGGTCTTCAAGGGCAAAGAGAAAGCTGCCACAACTTTCATCAGAAGACACAAAGGCTTCAGAAGAACTTGCCTCTTGGAATGGACTTCCTTGAGTAAAGTTTTACCTTGGTATCTCTAGGAAGGTGATGAAAGGACCCTTTTGTGAGTTGTCAAGGTATCATATGAGATGATGTCGGGGTTGTATGCTGTCCTTTTCAATCACATGAAGTGTTGAACCCATTTGATTGCTGGACTTACCTGATGAACCTTACATGTTCATTTCCATGTCTGGTATCCACTGAGAATGCCATACAACTCTGTCAAAGTGAGTGTCTTAAAGTTCTTAGTCATTTTGATAAGAACACAATAATGTGTCCATTGCCTAGGAAGAGAGGACATGAACTTCCTTACAATATCTCTATTTTCAAGAGCTACTCCAATATCCACTAGAGTATCCACAATCTCAACATACCTGAAGTATTGTTGAGTCATGGTCTCGCCTGTTTTGAAGGTCAAATTGCCGCTTCAGGAGATCCTTCTTGTTCTCCTTGGCTTTAATGGAACCCTCATACATTAGTTTCAATGCATCCCACAACTACTTAGCTGTTTTGCATTTCTTGAAACCTCTGTATACAGAGTTTTGAAGAGTAGTCTGAAGGGCTTTCATGGTCTTTTGATCAATTCTACTTTCTTTCTATCTTCATCTGAGTAGTCAGCCATAGCCTTGGGTATCATACCACCTTCGGCAACAACTGAAGAGGTGCTTGGAATGTAAGGTCTAGTAACAACAAACTCCCACATTCTTGAGTCTAGAGACTTGAGAAAACCTTCCATTCTTTGGCCCCCAAGTGTCAAAGTCATCAAGAGTGATCAGTGGGGACTTTGTCATGGTTCTAGTTTCCATATCAACTTTAGAGATAGCTTCCATTTGAGATGTTAAGTATTTTTGTGTGTGTGAGGGATCTTAAGATAGTGAGATCTTATATCAAGAGCCTCGAATGCTCTCATACCAATTGCAGGACCGTTTAAGGGTACTAGCTTACCACACAACAACACAAAGAGGAAAGTGTGCAACAACACTTAATAGATCAAATGGGGAACTACAAACTAGTTTTAGTGAGAACTAAGAAAAAAAAGTATTCAAGAGACAAAACAAGAACAACACAAGTAGTTGGTTTTCAAGGATTATGTATATTGCTCTCTATTTCCTTAGAAGTGTTTACAAAGAAATGGTTTAAGATATAAAAGGACCAGAGATACTTATACTACAACCTACAGCCGGCCATACTTTGAAGGGTAGATGGATACATGATCTAGACAACAATAAAATCAATGTAGAGTCAAAAAGCAGATTGCCTTTTGACTAGGGATATGACATGCCATAGCTCACATCCTAATATATTACAAAAAGGATAAAGTACAATAAGTAGAAAGTTACACACTCAAGACCTCAATGTACAGTTACCAAAAGCATGGACCTTTCACCAACTAATGCAAAGTTGGTGTCTTATCAAAGTTGTAGCTGAAAGGGGTCCAACTTTATAGAAAAGGTACATCAGATAAAGCATGTGTTCAAAAGTCTTTGTAAGAAATCTGTCTTCAAGTGTTGGCTTCGGAAGACTTCGTTTCTTCATGAGTTTGTACATCAGCTGCATTGTGAATATCGTCAGCAGGAACTTCTCTGGAAGTATTTTGTGCTTCTGTAGGAGTTACAGGAACATCTACAGATGGTATTTGTTGACTTGTTGACATTAACTCTTTGGAATGCAACGGATCATCTCCAATGTGTGGAGAATCTGCCGGAGTGGATGCAATATTTGCTGAGGCATTATCCATATCTCCAGATGTAGTATGCTCATCTACAAATGCAGAGTCAGCAGCTGCTGATGTAGTGGTTGTTCCTTGTTCCATGATACTTGATGTTTGTATTCTTAGAGGATCAGTAAATAATAACACTTCATTCATATTTGGAGGAACAAATGGATAACTTGTATCATCATATCCTATATTATTCAAATAACCAGAGTTAAATGAGTCTGTTAGTGTATCTATATCAAACAGCCATGATGATCCTTTTACAGATTTAGGAAATAAAGATTCATCAAATGACACATTATAAGTATCTTCCATAATGTTTTGTTGTGGGATGTAAATCCTACATGATTTAGATGTTGAAGAATATCCAACAAATAAACCATCACAGGTTTTCTCTGAAAACTTTCCCAATTTTTCCTTTGTGTTCAAAACGGATACATGACACCCAAAATCTTTAAGATATCCTATCTAAGGTTCTCTTTTATATAAAAGCTCATAACGTGTTTTATTATGTTCTTTGACAATTAATGTCCTATTTTGAACATTGCATGCTAGGTTCACTTCTTCAGCCCAAAAGTGATTGACAATTGTGAATTAGCTATCATTGTTCTTGCTGCTTCAACAAAAGTTATGTTTCTTCTTTCAGCAACTCCATTATGTTATGGAGTTCTTGGTGCAATGAACTGCCTTGCAATGCCTTTATTCCTACAAAGATAATCTAAGTCAGTATTAACAAATTCAGTCCCATTGCGACTCCTAAAGATTTGAACTTTTAAATCAAGTTGATTCTCAATCTTGATGACAAGTCCATTAATGTTTCAGATGATTCACTATTTTGTTTTAAGAAAAAGAACCTTGTGAATCTAGTGAAATCATCCACTACCACTAAACAATATTGCCTTTTTCTAATGCTCATCACATTGGTTGGACCAAACAGATCCATGTGAAGCAATTTGAGTGGTGTAGTGTTTGTATTGATAATTTTGGATTTATGTGACACTCTATGTTGTTTTCCTTTATAACATGAAGGACAATGGTTTGAACAATAAAACTCTTTCTTTGACAATCCAATGACTAAGTCATTTTTCACCAATTTGTTCATGTTCTTCATGTTGGAATGAACAAGCCTTCTATGCCACAATTGAGATTCATTCAAGACATTTTATTCTTTATTCTAGGTCTAAATCCAAGATTTGCAAAAACTTCAAAACATGATTTCAACTTTGGGCATTTCCTGAAACATGTTTAAAATAAAGATCAATTATGAAAGTTGGTGAGTTTCCAAGGTTTAATATACATAAATATATCAAAACGTTTACAAGTAGCAATTCATGTCAAAGGTTATGAGTTATGCAAGTTTATAGAACACATATAGCTAAAATCAAACCTTGACCAAGATTAAGATTACAAGTTTATAACAATTATCTAAGTATACTTGGTTCCCATGATGAACAAGTCATACATCATCAGGAGCCGGAGATACATCGACTTTAGCACCAAATAAGCTTGTCAGGCCCATAGATCTATGACGTCGCCAGGCTAGCAATACTTAATGATTGTCAACATATAATGTATCTCATATAATGCTCACAATAACACAAATGACCATCACAAAATATAAATATAAATTGCAAGTGCGTTGCAAGTATAAAACATTTACAAGTGTAAGTTTGATAAAATTAACATGTTTCACCCCAAAAAAATGTGAAATAATAAGAAAATGAGATAAGGAAACTCACATGATCAATAAGTATATATTTGATGATTAACAAGAAAAATAATCGAGTTCCAACATAAACCTTCACAACGTACTTAAATATTATATATATATATATATATATATATATATACATATATATTTATATATATACATATATATACATATATATATATATGTATGCGTATTATATATGTATACATTAATATTTAACGTCTAATAGTAAGTTTAACGAATTAATTGAGTACTAGGGTTTCAATTTGGTATTTTGGGATTTTATTAACCAAATAAAATAAAATAATTGATTATGTTTTAATTCAATGAAAAACGAACTATACTATTTGAGAATTTTAGTATAAAGAATTGTAAAAGAAATCATTTGTAATAAAATTTAGTTATAAGTTTGAATAAACTTTTATAATTTTTAAAATAATCATCATTTAACTAATAATATATATAGATAGTGGTTGAACAAATAATTTAGTGATTTAAATCATTATTTGAAGTCTATTTTATAAGAAAATAAACTAAGTATATGACTTTCTTAAAATATTTAATAAAAATATTAAGATATTACATGAAATAAATTTACAAAAAATAGTATGGTGGTTTTAAAAATTAACAAGTTTATAAATTGATTTTTTTTATAATTTTTTTTAAAAACTGGATTTAATTTGAAGGCTAAAAAGCCTTAAAACAAACACAAGAGGTTCCCCGGGTTTGAACCGGCGACCTCCTGTTCAAGAGGGGAGTGTATTTATTGATACATATGTACCTAATTTAGGAGCTTAATATAGAATGTCTATCATGTATTACATATATGTAATTGAATGGGTATGAATGAAATACAAAGTTTGGTTAATGCTTATAATATTCAATATTTCATTGTTTATTATGTGATCACATATAGTGAACTAACCATATATGTTTGTGGTTGTTGTACATGATTATTGAGAAACATGTTCAAACTTAATCGTGAGAAGTTCTCATGTGAATGGACCATACGCATGAATACTTCATGCTAATGGACCAGTCGCACGACTGAACGAGGAGACTGGATCAGTCGCCCGATTGAGACATAAGATTGACTCAGTCGCATGATAGAACCTTCAGTCGTGCGGATGGATCAATCGTATGATTCAGTCGCACGACTGAACAATGGAAATGGCTCAGTCATACGATTGGAAGACCCTAAACTATAAATACCACCTAATTTGTGGAAAAACATAACAGTTCGAATACCTACGCACATAATCGTACCCTAGCCGTCCAGAGTCTCAAGGAAACATGTTCCAAGTTCATAGATCACGGTTTATCGTGTTCTAATCATTATTAAAGTTTCATTAATCGTTAGATTGATCCAAACTATGTTCTCCCTAATTGAATCGCCAATCAAATAGGATTCCGCACTATTTGAGTTAGTATACGCGCAGAATAAGTTAGTACTCCGTACGTACATGGTCCTAACAAGTGGTATCAGAGCTTTGGCTCTTGATTTTGCATGTGCTTCAATTGTTTTGGTGAAAAAATCACGTTTTTCATTAAAAAACACCATCTTTTTGAGTAAATCAGTTTTTTCGACGTCTCCATACCCAAAAGTTCGTGTTTTTCGGCTTACGGCAGATTAGGGTTGTGAAAAATCGTTTTTTTATGCCAAAGTACCAAAAACCCTCGAATTTTCAAAAACAACAGCCTTCAGTCCCATGATTGACTCAACTGCACAACTGAACTCACTCGCACCTCCCATACGCACGATTGAACTCAGTCGCCTGTTCATTCGTATAACTGAACAATCTCATTCGCATTGTACATCTGCATCTGCCCAATCACACGACTATTCATCCGCATTTGTCCAATCACACAATTGGCTCAACCGCATTTGTTCAATCGCACGATTGATTCATTTGGACCTCTCCATTTGCATGAGTGGACAAGTTTCAATTTGAAGTTCAAAGTTAATAAAAATGGAAGAACAGTACTCAGCATTTACTTTCGGTAAGGATTTACGGATCAAGAATCTATTGTTTCTCGAAATAGAAATAGGGAATCACAATAAGCCCCTTAAGCTCATAACGATAGATGATTACCCCTAATGGAAGCAAATGTTTGAGATATACCTAAAGGGAGTTGATCCCAATCTGTGGGAATCAATCAAGACTGGTTATAGCATGCCGGTTGGTGCTGATGGGGTTAAACTTACCTTGGGTGGCATGACTGATAGCCATAAGATGAAATACAATGCAAAGAAGAAGGTGTATGCTTTGTTGACTCAGTCAATTCTTAAGGATATATTCCATTAACTTTCTGAGAACAAACAAGCCAAGAAGTTATAGGAGGCTCTGGAAAAATGGTATGACAGAAATGCGATGTTGAAGGCATTAAAGGCAAAGGCTTTGAATAAGGAGTTTGATAACTTCTCTTCGATAGGAAAACAGAGCCTCGATGTCATCATCGACCATTTCTACCACTTGATGAGTGAGCTGCACACTCATGGGGTAACCACGTCCATGGAAGATAAGGTGTTGAGTTTTGCAGATGGATTGCCAGAGAAGTGGGTTTCATTTGTGTCAAATCTAAGACAGAATGATATGCTAGCAAAGTTGGATATTAATGACATCATTCTGAAGCTGAGAGAGGAAGAATTAAGGATGAAGTACAGGTCTCAAAAAAGGGTCATATGATCAGAACCCGTCACTTTATCACTCATCTTCCACTCCAACAAAGTCAAGAGCACCACTTCAAATGGCTTTCGTGTCTAGTTCAGCTACTCCTTCCCAAGCCACTACTTTAGGATCTGACATGTCAGGGTCATCTTGCACCCAATTTATAGCACTTGAAGCAAATACAACGAAGTTGAAGACTAAAAATCTTGGTAATATTATGGTTGAGGTTGCAAAGGAGCATATAGACATTTTAGCTGCAGTTGTTCATTCTTATGATGGCCTAGTTGTAGGAAAGATCGAAAACTGCCATCTGCCTGATGAGGATTATGAGCAGGTGGACGAGAATGATTAGAAAGAATGGATATTATGTGGGTGTTGGCAAGTGTTGTTCAAAGAGCTAAGAAGTTTGTAAAGAAAACTGGATAGAACTTGATAGCCACAAAGGATACAACTTTTGATTTCGACAAAACCAAAGTTACCTTTTTTAACTGTGGAGAAAAGGGGCACTTCAAACGGAAATGTGTAAAGCCCAAGAAGACAGGCAACGAGAATCCTTTCTCATCATTCAACCGTCAATACAAATCCACTAGTGGAGCTGCTGCGTTAAGCAAAAATACAAAGGTGTTGACTGCACATGACGACGAAGGTCAAGATTGAACCTTTTGTTTTGTATCTCCGGGTGAATCAAACATTGCTATTGTTGATGTTTTGGATGATGACACTGCAAGTGAAGGTGATATAGCAGTTGAGCTGGTGATGTCCGATCATGCTGATACTGCAAATACGGTCAATCACCTGAATGAAGAGGATCACAAAACAACATGTTCAGAATCTCCAGCATCTGAGGAGTCAAACTCTACAATGATGGCTGATTAAACCGATCTTCACAGGTAAGTACCAAAGACTAACTTTTTGATAGTCATGCTTGTAATGAATGTTATAAATTTAGAGAAAGCATAGACTCAAAATTTGCTAGGTTATTAGATCACAATGATAGCATAGTAAATGATTTACAACTGTGCACCGGATTTTAAAACAAAATGAGCACAGTTATAAAGAGAAAATAGAACTGTTAAATAAACAACTAAGTGAAACCAAATTGTTTCTTTTAATCAAGCTAATGACATAAATTTCTATTTAAACACCCTAGAAGAAACTAAGAAAGAAAAAGCAGTTTTGGAAGTCAAAGCAAATTCATTAAAACAAAAACTGCACAGTTGGACAAGTTCTTCTCACATAGTCCAGCACTTAGTGAAAGAATATAACAACGGGGAGGGTTTGGGTTATAAAGTGGTTCCACCACCACATGAGACCTTGTTGAATGCTAAATGTAAACAATAAATAACAATCCAATCAAGTATCATGTGGTGTCCACTCCCCTACTTAGTGATCCAGATTTCACAAGTAAATCGGTGGAATCTGTCACTAAACAACAGGAGGCCACTTTAAAATCTAAAGGTAAGTTGCCTATTGATAGGATCAAATGAATCAATGTATGATAATTTGTGAACACAATTCAATGAAATTCACACAAAGTAATCAAATCAAAACAAGATATCAACAAAATTCAAGTTTTCATTAATATCAAGCTATGACAATTACAAGTATGAAAGCAGGTTCGAATCTCTCTCTATCTACCTGCAACTCTAAGCTATTTATACTAAAAACAAAAAGTAAAGAACTAACAAATTACATAAATAGTCCCTATACTATTACAAAATATTAAAAGACAAATAAAGACAACATGTTAATCTTTCTTAGAGCACTTAACAATACTCCCCCTAAGATTGACATGGTCTTCTGTCTTCAAAATCTTCAAGCTTTGTCTGCTACCTTTATCTTCATTTCTATCTTCAACCTTTGTCTTCATCATTCAAAGTAATCTTCTGGTTCTTCTTTGACTTTAAACATTGGTTTCTGTTTGTACATCTCTAAATCATTCAAAGCTTTTGATATTGCAGACTTGAATTTACTTGCAAGAATGCCTTGTTCGGGTTTAGCTTCATTCGTTTTAATTTCCATCTTGTCCATTCTCTCCAACGTGTCTTTTGAAAGACATGAAATATCAATGTTAGCATGTAACTCAATTGGTTTGTTACTTTCCTTTGAGTATACTTCTAATACTCCTTTCCTTGATATTCTCATGAATTCAATATCTTTAATATCTTTCTTGACAATGTTGGCATAAGCAAGAGCCTTTCTCAGAGATATTCTTTCCATGGAAGCATTCATCATATTAATAACGGAAATGAAATATTTCTTATCTTGCTCTGCTATTTCAGGAGATACTTTCTCAAATTTTTGTACAGACAGAAATGAGATATAGCTTGGATGTAAGAGTTTTAGCTCAAAAACTTCAAATAAAGTAATCATGTCCTCATCCCATCTTTCTAGATTTCGGACCAACTTCGGCTCAAATGTCTCAGTGTTATAAAACTATCTGAGAATTGGCTTTGAGTTTTGATTGCCATCTATCACTTTCAGACCAGGAGTTGTAATTTTCTCAAAATATTTCTCACAAAATTCAATCATAGAATGTTCCTCCTTTGAATGTACTCCCTTGAGCTTTTTGTTTTTCTTCAGAGTAGCAAAATACTCTTTATCTTCTTGATCACATCTCATGCTAAGAAAATTACTTGATCTATCTAATCCTCTTCTTAATAATTATACAAACATCTTGCGACGTTTTGAATTAGAAGGATTGATCAGAGGTAATCTATTCAGCTCTTTTAAATCTTGCACTAGAAGTTTTATGATACTAGAGTAAAAGTGATATACATCACACACAACATTTACTCTCTTTATCAAAAATGCATCAATACTTCATCATACTTCCATGCAATAATCTTTACTTGATTGGTAAAATCTGGAGCAATCATAGCATCAGCAATTCAGCAACTGATTGTCCTTTTTTCAATACGTTTCTTACCAAGTCTCCAGTTGTTCTTGAATTATCAAGAATATACCTTTGTTCAGTAGATGCTTTGTAACTTTGTCTTTCTGGATCAGCAAACATTTCAATCAACTCTTTTCTGTGAGCTTGAGCATCATCAAATCTTGACATTTGTTTGATCTCCTGAGGCTTTAACATTCTTGTTCTCTTTGTTATTTCAAGATACTGAGGATTATCTGTATCAAGTACTATCATTTTCTTCATTTGTTTCTCAGTCTCTTGAAAACTTCTGGCAAGGTTCCTCAGATATACAGATTGTAATCTCTTTAGCTTCCTCCAGGGGTAGTTTCTAGATTGCAACCATGATCTTAGAGCTGGAATACTCGTATCTTCTAGAACAGGATGGTGCAACTCAGAACTAGATAGTTCTTCTACATTTATTACTTCTTTTGCTCTAGTCCATTCACCATGCTCAACAACAATCTCATTTGGATCTATTGAAGCAACTGACTCTGCATAGATACATTTCTCATGTTCATCATTAATCTGAGAAACAGTCAATCCGTCCAGATATACTCGATTGTATTTCATCTTCACAAGATAATTGTATCTTTCTACAAAGTCTTGTGGTACTTCATCTTGTTCTTGAATATGTTCTTGTGAAGAGAAGTGTGATACAAATTGAGCTTCATCAATATCTTCATTATCAAGAACTTCATCATACCAATCATCATCGTATATTTCCTCAATATCTTCTAAAGCCTCAATCTGTTTTTGAACATTTTGTTCTTCAACAAATTCTTCAGTCCTTTGAAGCTTAGAAGAGGATTGAGTTTGAATTGTATCTTCTAATTCATTCACTTTTCTTTTGCCTTTTATCTACTCAAGATCTTCATCAACATGTATCTCGTACTTATCACATGTACTGGTGAGATAGGCTTCTGAGCTTCTTTTTCTTTTAGCAATTCAGCTTTGAGATTTTCATTTTCTTAGTTAATTTCTTAAATTCCCCTCAAGAATATCATAATCTTTGATCATAACTTCAAAGTTCTTGATTACATCTTCTTTATCTTGGCAAACCTTACAATCTTTTCATCTTTTAAGGCATTTTCTTCAGTCAATTTTAAGTTTTTATCCTTAAGCTTTAGAATTTCTTTTTCAAGAGATATGTTTATCTCTTTCATCTTTTCATTCTCCAATTTCAACTCTTCAATCTCTTTCACTTTACTCAAAATTTCTTCTTTCAATCTGTCAATCTCATCAATGTCTACTATATCCTTTGTTTGTATAGACACATTGTGTGACATACTAACAGGAATTTCTTCTACTCCTTCATTTGCATAAAATTCAAATACTAGATTGTATAAAATATCATTCATAAAATTAGAATCAAAGGTTTGATTTTGTGAATCCATTTCTTGTACAGCTTCCTCATGAATGATATCAACATTTCCTTCATTCATAGGTTGTGGTTCATCTCCAGTATCTTCTTCATTTCTTTCTTCAGTTTCTTCTTGATTTGCTTCAGTGGCACCATCATTTACATCATCATCATTGTGATCACTTTCTTCACTTGATAAGCTTTCAGAAACATCATCCTCACTTTCTTCATCAACTTCTACATCCTCAATTAGATCATTCGGATCTATTGGTTCTTCTTCAATTAGATGAAAGTGTGGCTAATTAATATCCACTTCATCCATTGATACATTCCTGATATACTCAAATATTAGAATGTTTTGAGCACCAGTGATCATTGCCAATCTTTTGTAAACAGCTTCAGACATGTGCTCTAAATGTATCTTTTCACCAGTAACTCCTTCAGCATAAAAATCTGGATTTGCTTCATTAATAAGAAGTTAGATGAATCTTGGGTACATCAAGTATTTATGCCTCACTCCTCTCTCAAGATTGAAAATGAAACCATTTATTATCCACTTAGACATATTGAATCTTCTGTTTGTAGATAAGGCTATAATAGGAGATGCAATGTCTACAGGGAATGAATCCCAAACAGCACTTCTTTTAGACATGCAATGTTAAAAGATATAGCATAAAAGCTTCCAATGCTTAAACACTCTAGCTCTGAAAAATTGCTTTTTGGGAAAATGATCTGGATGACCCATTTGTAGAAAAACTTCTGTACATTCATTGAAAGAATATTCTGATAAGTCTTCAGGATCATTATCACGAAGTCTTAGAGCTATTCTGATTGCTTCTTCAGATACTTCAAGCATTCTTTCCTTTATATAAAAGCTGTTAGCACTTTGTTTCCTTCATCATCTCTTTCAATCTGAGCAGTTCTCCAGAATCTCTTAATCATTCTTCCATTGATCATTGGTCTTGCACACATAGCATATACATACTTTGTTCTAAGCAGAAATCTGATAATTTCTTCATATCCAATTGCTTCTCTGTTTTCATCATTTAAGAAAGCAGCCCATTATGCTTTGGCTCAAATTTTAATTCTGCCATCTGCAAAACACAACGAAAGTATTATCAGAACATTGAATATTGATTAATGAAATTTATTTCTACATATGACTTTTGATTTTTACTGTTGAATTTGACCTTTCTATTTTTACTTTTGAATTGAGATTTCAAGTTGTAAAACATTAATCTTTATTCATTTTGAATTCATTATCTAACATTTCAATTTCGATTTACTTCTTTTTTTAAAAAAAATTAACTTTTTATTATTAATTTTTTTTATTTTATTCTTATTTAAAATTTGACTGTCTGTTCATATTCTTCTTCTTCGACTATGAAAAACCGACTGAGTTAATCATCATCAAATCTTTTTCACTTTTAGATTAAAAATAATACATCAACAAACTCGCAAACCTGTTCTTATCAATAATCTAGTGTCAATTTTAGATACGATTCACATTTGATTAGTTAAATTTGAATTAAATAGGGTTCGAACGCCAAAATAGCATTCAAATGCCTATACCAATGCACTGATTTAACCCAAAATTTATAGATTTGAATTAGAAACTTACGTTTATATATTCAAATACTATCTATAATCAATGGATTTGTTTCGGTTTCAGATGAATGAGGATGTGATGATACTCGACAGTTGCAAGTTCAGGGTTTTTGGTCTGAGAAATTTTGAGTGTAAATGAGAAATACGCATAAGCGTTCAATTTATATAAGTGAATTTTTAGGCGTATGAGCCCTGTTTGGGCGCATGATCCCTGTTTAGGCGTATGAAACCCTAAAATTCACTTATTTTGTTAGACGCATGAGCATTGTGTGCGTTTTAACTCAGACGCATGGAACTGTTCAGATGCATAAGCACTGTTTAGGCGCTTTTGCACTATTCAGTCGCATGGACTTTGTGAAACGTCTAACACTTGAAATTTTGAAACTATGTAGACGCATGAGACATGTCAAACGTCTAACACTTAGACACAAACTCATTCACTATTTAGACGCATGGGATTATCTCAAACGACCAACACTTGTAATTTCCATAGATGTATAACAACTGTTTAGACGCATGAGAATGAATCAAACGTCCAACACTTGTATAAATCCTAAAATTTCTTCATGCTCCTATTGAGACGCATGTGCACTATTTAGGTGCATGAGTTGACTTTCATGATTTAAACACTTGTGATTTCCAATTTCTTCACTTGCACACTTTTTACCATTTAATTCCCTAATTTTGAACTTTTTGAATTTGTACTTTCAATTCACAAAATTTTATGTTCTATTTATTTTTAAATTTAATTTTGTCCATTCATTTTAGTCTCAACATAAATTCAAATATCATCTGATTTCAACTTATGAAGCATTTTTATTTGCAACAATTATGTAGGTTCATATTATATTTTTCAAACAAATTACTTTTTCAATGTACACCAATACTTTGAACATAAAGCATCATCCTTTCAATTCAACATTTTAAATTTTGATTTTGATTATGATTATTTTCTGAGAACAACTAATTTTCTCAGAACAACTCTTTCATTTATTACTCCCCCTAAACTTTTAAGTTTGAAAAAACTTATAAGTTTCTTAGGAAAGAGAATAACATCACACAACACATTGTGACATTGCCTTCACACACAAAAGTATGCATAAAAGCAAAATGAAAATAGAATCAAAATCTAAGATAAACAAATAATTAATGTCTGAGTGAGATCATAATAATGAGGATTAGCACATTAAAATAAAATAAATGTGGATAATCATAGACAATGAATAAATCCTAATCAAGTGTGTTCCAGGTCAGTGATATCACAGCAAAGGAGACACAAGATCTAAGGACAGACGATAAGTGTTTTTGACAAATTTATCAACTCACTTACTTTTTCAATTCTTGGATTGATTAGGGTAGATTTAGGTATGACATGATGGAAACATACAGAGACTAAGAGAGCTCAACATCATCATGATATGCAAGAAAGAACACATACTTAACTTATTACTTGAAACATGTATATCACCAGAGTTCATGTTACTTAGATTAATAGGGGATGATCATGGATAACCATTTGATCAGCTCTGACTATTCATTTGAATAGGTTGTGCACATTGGCATCTTTTTGCATCAAAAAGAGAATCCAGGTCTGTAATGAGTTACAACAAAGGATATCTCAGTACTTCAGGTCTATGATCACTCATAACAGAGAAGTGAAATGATGCTTGTAACAGATCTCATGATATCACATAGTATCAACAGGTGTGAGAGGTGTAACTTAACAAACATTCAATTCTGATAAGCTAAAACAACTCAAAAGTACTCAAATGAATACACACAAGCATGTATGTTTAGTTTGATCACAAGAATATTGTCTACACAGCATATCTGATCATGTCTAGACTTATTAATGAGTGAAGTATGGAACTGATCTCACTAATGTACTATCATTTCTCACATGTTGCAAATCATAATTCCTTCTAAAAGACTCTATTTTTGTATTTTTGATATATATTTTTGTATTTGATTTTTCTATGGAAAACAAAAATCACACAAACGCAAAACATAAACAGGCAATTAACAATGAGAGTATCACTTATTATGATGTTTTGATTTAGGGAGATCACGTATGATTTATAAGACAATTGATTCTACTAAATACTCAAACCGTCCTGGTAGGAAGGCTTTGGTAAATAAATCTTCCAATTGTTTTTCTGTTGCAATTTGAATCAATATGATTAATCCTTTTTCAGAGTTATCCCTAAGAAAATGATATCGAATTTTGATATGTTTTATTTTTGAGTGTTGAACAGGATTAGCTGTTATGAACATAGCAGCTATGTTATCAATGTAAATTGGTGTTTTAAGAAAATTGAACCCATAATCCAGTAATTGATTTTGCAACCAAAGATTTGAAAACATCCTACGGATGCAGCAATGTACTCAGCTTCTGCAGTTGAAACAGAGACATTTGTTTGTTTCTTACATTGCCACGAGACTAATCGAGGCCGAGAAATTGACACCCACCCGAAGTAGATATTCTATCTTGACAGCATCCACCATAATCACTATCTATATATCGATATAGTTCAAAGTTACCCTCGTAAGGATACCAAAGCCCTAAGGCTGATTTACCTTGAGATACCTGAATATCCTTTTGACAGCAATTAAGTGAGTTCTTTCGGGTCTGATTGATACCTGGCACATACACAAAAACATACATAATGTCCGTTCTAGATGCAGTAAGATACATCAATGAACTAATCATTGATCTGTATAACGTTTGGTCAATAGATTTTCCTTTGGGATCAGGTTCAATCTTGGTGTTAATATCTGCTGGAGTTCATATGGACTGACAGTCTTGCAACTTAAATTTCTTTAAGAGCTTGTCAACAAACTTTTCTTGATTGATGAAGATTCCATCTGTAGTTTTCTTGACTTGAAGTCCAAGAAAGAAATCAATCTCTCCCATAGAACTCATTTGGAAACGAGATTTCATGATTTCTTCAAATTCATTGCACAATTTTGGACAGGTAGAACCAAATATAATGTCATCAACATACACTTGTACACATAAAAGATCATTATTATCCTTCTTTATGAATAAAGTTGGATCAATTTTCCCTCGTGTGTATCCATGTTGGATTAAGTGTTATGATAATGTCTCATACCAAATTCTAGGGGCTTGATGTAGTCCATATAAAGCTTTACTCAGCTTATAAACTCGATGTGGAAATTGTGCATCCTCAAAGCCCGGAGGTTGCTTCACAAACACATCGTCAGTGATAGGACCATATAAAAATGCACTCTTTACATCCATTTTATACACCTTAAACTTCATGAATGAAGCATAAGCCGGAAAAACTCGAATTGATTCAAGTCTTGCAACTGGTGCAAACACTTCATCATAATCTATTCCTTCTTCCTGTGTGTATCCTTGTGCAACAAGTCTCGCTTTGTTCCTTATTACAACACCACGATCATTAGTCTTATTTCTAAATAACCATTTCGTGCCAATTGTATTTTCTCCTTCAGGTAGATCCACCAAATTCCACACCTCTTGTTTGCGGAATTGAAGTAATTCTTCTTGCATGACTTCTATCCAACATTGTCCTTTAATGCTTCGGCAACATTTTTAGGAACAATATGAGAAAGAAAACAAGAGTATAAGCATACGTTTGCTTGTTCTAATTTACTCCTTGTAGTTCTCTCATTCAATGAACCAATAATCTGAGAAATTGGATGATTCTTGTGAATACGAGATGTAGGAATCTCATCACATTGAACATTAACATCCAGATTTGTTTGATTCAAGTTGGAAAACTCATGTATCAAAGTAGAAGAATGTGGATTGAAGTTTGGAACTTGAGTAGGTGAATTGACAAAGTAATCAAAGTTACCTGTATCAACTACATCACCACAATGGATGATGTTCCGGACTCAGGTATCACAAACTCATTACCATCACCAGGAGTATTTTGTGATTCTTCCTGATTAATTAACTCTGAATGATCTGAAACTGTATTTTCATGGTTTTTATTGTTGAATCCTTGACAAATAACAAAAATGGGTAGTCTGAGCTTGAATCATCTGGGTCATCAGAATCTAAATCTTCACTGAAATATCCAAGATCTCCTATTGAGTTCTTCTTATCTGTAGAATCAAGACAATTTGGTTGATCAAACAAATTAGATTGAATAGAGTTTGATAATGAATCTAAGTCAAATAACCATGCAGGACCATTTGAAACTAATGGAAAAGAATTTTCCAGAAATTAACGTTGAATGTTTCAAGGATTACATTCGTCCTAGAGTTGTAGACTCGATAGGCTTTTGAAACAGATGAATATCCAACGAAAAATCCATTATTAGATTTTGCTTCAAATTTTCCTAATTGATCACTTGAATTAAAAATCATCACAGGACAACCAAATGATTTTAAAAAGTTTATATTTGGTTTTCTGCCAAACATTAACTCATATGGGGTTTTCAGTTTATCTTTCACGATTAAGATTCGGTTCTGAACAAAACACGCAGTTGATATTGCTTCATCCCAAAAAGTTATAGGAATTTTTGCATCAGCTAACATAGAACGAGCAGCTTCAAATAGTGTTCTATTCTTTCTTTCAGCAACTCCATTTTGTTGAGGAGTTCTGGGAGCACTTAATTGATGAGCTCTCCCTTTCTAAGCACAAAACATTTCAATGTTAGCATTTTTGAAATTCTGTTCCATTATCACTTCTTATTATTTTTCACTTTATTGTCTAATGGATTTTCAACTTTAATGATAAATTGTTTTAGTAAATCAGTTGTTTCAGATTTGGCATAAAGAAAGAAAACCCATGAAAATCGTGTGTAGTCATCAATGATAACTAAACAATATAATTTTCGTCCAATACTCTTGACGTTTGTTGGTCCAAAAAGGTCCATATGTAACATCTGAAGAGGTTTGGATGTTGAGTTTATAGGCTTGGACTTATAAGACGCTCTGTGTTGCTTTCCCTTCAAACATGCTGAGCAGTGATCATTTGTTGCAAACTTCTTAGATGGAAGTCCAATGACATGATTCCCTGCTACAAGCTTGTTCATATTCTTGAAATTTGAATGACCTAGATGTCTATGCCAAAGCTGGCTTTCATCATTTGATGCCTTAGCAAATAGGCATGTTGTTTCAATTGAAGGATCAACTTGAGACATATCCAATTTGTATACACCTCTGTCTCTCTCAGCTATAACAATCACCCAATCTTTGCTTATTTTGAAACCTGGCTTCAAAACATAACAGAGAACAGAATATGCTTTGTCACATATTTGAGATACGCTTAAAAGATTAAAGTTCAACTATGAACAAAAGTTTACTTTATCAAAGCTTATTATCCCATTGGATACTGTTCCTTCTCCGGTTATTTTTCCTCCAGCATCAGCACCAAAGGCGACGTGAGTTCCATCTTTTGACTTAAACTCTTGTAGCAAGGCAGTATTGCCTGTCATGTGCCGACTACACCCACTATCCACATACGATGTATTGATTGGTCTTTTTGGGCGTACCTGCACTACAAGAAAGTTAAGTTGAAATATCTACCCAAGCCGAGATGGTCTTGGGCTTTCCAAATTTATCAACAATTGTAAATTGTTTATAATGGAGATTATTCAAATCAGGTTTATTTTTGATGAATTTACCAATTTTATTTTGAAAATTGTTTGATTTATTTTTGTGAACATTCATACCATTTGATTGATCATCTTTTGAAATGTATTGATGACTAATATTTTTATTAGTCATCCTTACAGATCTTGGTATGAAGTGTTCTTGCATGTTATGATTTGAGCTCACATAATTGTTCTTAGGAAAAGATCTCAAACCTACATTAGGTTGATTAATAATTCTTTGAAATCCATTAGTTTGATTTCTCAAATATTGTTGATTAACAAATCCTTTGCTCATGTGTGATTTTGCAAAGTTTCTAGTGAGAGAACTATTTTTAAAGTAACAATTTGTAGTGTTGTGAGTGTTTTCATCACAATAAGTACAATATTTGTTATAATAACAATCTGCTGTCGAATGATTTCTCATGTCACATATGTGACAGTACTTGTTGAAGTAGCACTCAGCAGTATTATGATTTTTCATATTACAAATTTCATAGTACTTTTGTGGAGTTAAAAACAACTTTTTGTTAACTTTTGACATTGACATAATGTTTGATTTTGGTGTCAAATAGTTAAACTGTTGTCTTTCATTTTTCACAGTTTGATTTTGTGTTAGATTATTGTTCATTTGTTTAACATGAACTTCCTTCTTGAATGTATTAGGAACAAATCTTTTTGCTACAGCGGAAGTCTTTGAATCTGAACTTGACTTTAGATCAGAGTGTGATTTGTTCATAATATTTGCTTTATTATTTGGAAGAGAATTCATATTTAACATACCTGCTGACGCAAATTTAATTTGTTTAAGTTTTGATGTTCGATTTGTTGCTTTAATCAAATTTTCTGAACTTTTGTTTTGTTCAGATGTTGCTTTTGCAGATTTCTCTCTTCTTCTTTGATTATTTGATTTAGAAGAACTTGGTTTATTTTCAGATTGAACATCATCAGAAGAAGATTCTTTTCTGATTGGAATTGTTTCAGATTGATGGTGTTTGAATCTTCTGATGTTCCTACCTATTGTTTATTCTTGTTTTGAACTTTCACTTCTTCTATTACATCATGAATTTGATGAGAAGAAATATTTTCTTTTGGTTCATATGATTTTATCTTGATTGGATGACCATTTTTTATTTTTTCTTGATCTTTTTCAACAAACACTTGAACATTTTCTTTTTCTTCTTCTGCATTCTTGTTTTTGATCTGGAAGGCTTTATGTTTTGCTTTATTTTCAGGTGAATGATCATGAGTATTGAAGTTCTCTGGTAGTATGTTTGTGATAGATTCAGGCATAGGTTCATGAGTGAAACCTAACCCTGCTTTTTGTTTATCTTTTCTTTTACTAATTAGTTTTTCTACTATCATTTTTAGCTCTTTACTTTTGACAGATCAACTTGAGTAGCAGCATGTGCTATTTTCTCTTGATCAAGATTCTTGGTCATCTCTTCTAGTTGTTTTGTAACAATTTATAAATCTTTTATTGTTTTGTTCCATGATGTTTGAAGAGAGATAATCTTTTGGTCTGTTGTTTTATGATCAGCTTTCAATTTGTTATGCATTGATTCTTCTTGTTTTAGCTTTTCACATATTTTAAATGAATAGTTCCTGTAGTGTTCAACATAGCATGATTTGGTGCAAAGTTTTTCTCTCACTTCTGATGGGATTTCAGGAAATTTTGGAACTGTGGTTTTAGTCTTTGAAGTTGAAGAGTCAACCTTTGGTTGATCAGACTGTGCCATTAGAGCTACTTCCTCTGTATCCTCCTTAGGATCAATCTTGTCGCTCCAATCATAGTCATCTTCCTCTTCATCACTTTCCACTTTTGGGTCATTGTTTTCTGACAAATCTTCTCCTTGAATTTATGCAATAAGAGATAAACTTGATGTTAATTCATTTGTAATTGATCTGCATATGCACTCCAATCATATCCATCTTTTATGCTGACTACTAGTGCTTTCTTTGTTTCATCAGATGATTTGGTTTCATCTTTAAGCTCTGGCATTGGAAGACTTTGATAAGCCTTTTGAAAAGTCTTCTGAGCTTGTTGAAATCTTCGTTGCTTGAGCTTGATTGAGCACTTTCTCCATTATTCCTTGGAGCTTTGCATTCTCTTGAGAAGTGTCCAAACTGTTGCAATTAAAACATCTAGCTTTTGACTTGTCAAATCCAACAGTCTTGTTTGCACTTGGCTTGTATTTTTGTTGACATAAGATGTTTTTTGCGTCCTGTAGGCAATCATCACCATCTGCCAGTTCAGGTTCATCTCTTCAACATCTTCAGGATCCATCTCAAATAAATCCTGCAAAACAAAATCTAGTTGAGTTAAATGGCTACCTTGATATGCTCGAAAACCGGCCATAACACAGTGAATGCAGTTTTGGACTCTTCATCCTCTAATAGGATATTAATCACATCTTTAACTTTGCTAGATTTAGCAGAGTTAGATGATGAAGAAGTCTATGTTTGAATATTTGATGATTGGGACTGTGGTTTAGGAGGAGATTGAGAATGAGACTGAGTTGTATAAGCAGGTGCACTGTTAAATGCTGAGTCAGTGAAAAATCCTGCTCCAACAAATAGATCTCCCTCTTCTTCAGAACTTTTCTCACTCTTTGCCATGAATCCATTCTCTATAGTGGTTGCAGGAGGAGCAACAAACTGATATTGAGACATTGATGCTGCTCTATCATTGTTTCTTCAGCTTTCCTCAATCTCCACTGATTATATTTTTGCAATAAGAAGATCTAGATCCATTGGAAACTTCTCAGTATGCTTTAGTAGGGTTATAGTTTGTTTCCATGATGATGGTAAAGCATTGAGTAGTCTGAGATTTAAATCTTCAAGGTCAGGTTTGATACCAGCTGTTGACATCACAGTTATGAGTTGAACAAATCTGTTCATCATTTGATTTATTGTCTCTCCAGACAAATGTTGAAACAATTCTAATTGTCTTTTCAGCTTTTGTTTCTTTAGATTTTCAATCTCCTTACCTCCTTCACAAATGATCTTCAATTCTTTATATAGTGTATATCCAGTTTGATATGCATCAAGCCTTGTATGAACTTCCAAAGGTAGTCCTTTACACATCAATGAATAGGCTTTAATATCATTCTTAACTCTTTTCAGATCTTCTCCTTGAAGATCATCTTCTGGATAAGGTTCTGGAGAATCTTTAGTGTACACAAACCCTCTATCAGGTCCATCAGTTATTATAGGAATGTATGGTCCTTTTTCTATAAATTTCCAAAGATCAGTGTCAATGGAATTAAAATATTGTTTTAGCCTAAGAGACCAATTTTTGAAATCAGCTATATTTTTAAGTTTTGGAACTCTGTTTTCAGAATCTTCTGATTTCACCATTTTTTTATATTTTTGTTATTTTAGATATTGAATTTTTTAAAAAATTGAAAAAGTTTTCAAAGAATTTTCTTTTAAAAAAAATTATAAGTATCGAGTTGAAATGTCTGAACAGTATTCAAACGCCTCAACAGTTGATGCGTTTAAGTTGAGAATTGTCTAAGGGAATGCCTTAGAAAAGTTTTTCCAAAACGCCTGAAATTGATACGTTTGAACAGTTGTAAAACGTCTGAACAATAGTAATGCGTCTACATAGTGTTGATGCGCCTACACAGTTTTCAAACGTCTAAACAGTTCAAATGATTCTCAACAATGACGTCTGGACTCTCGAATAGTGGTCAAACGTCTGAACTGAAAACGTCTACACAGTGTTGGTGCGACTAAACAGTAGTCAAACGCCTAACACTTGGACAATTTTTCAGCAAACTTCAACCCTAATGCGTCACATTCATCATGTTCATATGAAAATAACATACTCAAATCTTCTAAATTCTTCAAATGTTGATGAAATCAATTGAAACTTTCCAATTAATATGCCGATAAACATTCTTCTAATATCAATTTCTTCAATTTCAACAACAAATCACTCAATTTTTTGAAATTTCAGTCCAAAAACTTCAACTCTTTTTCGAACAACAAATTCAACAAATTTACTTGAATTTGATGAATTGAACTGCTAATTGTGCTTCAAATCATGTTTCTGATGATGAAACACAACTGAAATTCACAGATTTTCAATTGAATTGGATCTCAATCACAGATTCAGTGAGATTTTTGAGGTTTTCAAGTTCGATAAACTTCAAAAAAATCAATCACTAACAGCTTACCAACAGCTCTGATACCATTTGATAGGATCAAATGAATCAATCTGTGATAATTTGTTAACACAATTCAATGAAATTCACACAAAGTAATCAAATCAAAACAAGATAACAACAAAATTCAAGTTTTCATTAATATCAAGCTAAGACAATTACAAGTATGAAGCAGGTTCGAATCTCTCTCTATCTACCTGCAAGTCTAAGCTATTTATATTGAAAACAAAAAGTAAAGGAACTAACAAATTACACAAATAGTCCCTATACTATTACAAAATATTAAAAGACAAATAAAGAAAACATGTTAATCTTTCTTAGAGCACTTAACACCTATCGTTAATTTAGATGAACAATTTGAAGATATTAAGGTAAAGTCAGGTTCAAACATGACTAATTCTGAATCCAAAAGGCCAAACAAGTTAACCAATCATGGGCACAATGTCTTAGTCCAAATAAACAAAAGGGTAAAGATGTTAAAATTATTCAAACAATGAATTTTGTTAAAGAAACTAAAACATCTTAACAAGAAGTGTCAAAAACCAAATAGACTAATGTCACACCTGTGTCATACACTTCACCACAAAAAAGTTCCACTAACATGTCAAAAGTAGATCATGCTACAATTATGGAAAGTATGGACACATTGCTTCTAACTGTTCCTATTATCACACACCAAGAAAGAAAATTGTACTTCATGATCCTAAACCAAGTTCTTCTAAAAGGAGTTCTATCACTCCACCAAATAGAATTAGTGAACATAAAGTTCAAACCATAAGCCAGTCGTCTGTTTATCACAAACAGGCCTTACACAAAACTGGCTTATGGAAAGAAAAATCAAGTCCAGTGTTTGATAATGAGAACAATAAGAAGAATGATCTGCCTTCACCCTCTAATGGACAGTGAGTAGAATTTATGATGTGTGATTCCTCCAGGTCACCCAAGCCAGCTTGGGTACCTAACCTAAACTAATAATTTCCTTGAATGTGCAAGGTGTCCACTATAGTGCTACTACAAATACCTGGATTATTGATAGCAGGGCATCAAGGCACATGACTAGAAACCTGTCTCTCATGTCAAATGTAAAACAGATTAAAAGGGGACACATTTCATTTGCTGGAAATAAAGTAGGTTATATCAGTGCACAAGGGGAAGTGGGAAACCAGAAAGTGAAATTTGATACGCTAAACTATGTTCAACAGCTTCAAAATAATTTACTTTCTGTCTCCCAGATATGTGACAAAGAATTCAAAGTTGTATTTGACAATAAGAAGTGCTATGTTCTGAAGAAGAATTATGTCATCCCAGAGGACCAAGTTTTAATTTCAACTTCAAGATATAACGATTTGTATGTCTTAGACCTATCAATGGCCTCCACAACCGATCCTGAGGTAAAATGCTTTTTATCAAAGAAAACAGAGAAAGACTCTATCTCCTGGCTTAAGTGATAAGGCAGTAAGAGAAGGGGAAAGAAAGGAGAGAAACAGAGCGCCAATCTGAGAGCTTCAGTAAAGGAGGCTGTGGTGGAAGAGGTTCATCAGGTGATGCAGACGATTCTACCGTTTGTGGTGACCGAAGTGATTAAGGCAGTAAGAGAAGGGGAAAAAAAGGAGAGAAACAGGTCCTTGGGAGGACGAGAACAACCAGAGGTGGAAAAGGTTCTCACGGATGACGAATAAGAGGAGGAAGAAGAAGAGCCTGTGCCAGAGATAGCACGAGGCTGTAACTATGGGGTGTTTATGACATGTAAGCCCCCTACTTTCGACGGTAATGGCAATGCTGCCACTGCTCACCGATGGGTGAGAGAGATGGAGGCCGTTCTTGACATCAGCGAGTGTCGGGAAGATCAGAAGGTGAAGTTCGCCACTCATTCATTTGTGGACTCGGCACTATGCTGGTGGGACAACATTGTCCAAGCAGAGGGTAATCGGGTAATCGGGCAATCGGGAGAATGAATGGCTCGAGTTGAAGAAGATGGTGATTGAGGAGTTCTGTCCTCATAGCGAAATGGATAAGTTGGAGAGGGAGTTTCTGCAGCTGGAGGCTGGAACCATGACACACTAGCAGTACACAACAAAGTTCAATGAGATGGCATGATTGGTGCCAGATCAGGTGACGCCTCTATCTGGAAGATCAAGAGGTACATTCAGGGCTTACCGAGGGATGTCCGCAGGCATATGATCGCCACCCGACCAAGCATGTTTAGGTCGGCGGTTGATTTGGCAGGGAGACTGTATGACGAGCGGGAGGTGGTGGTGACTGAAGCGAGTAAGAAGGGTGGTGTGATCGGAACTGGAGTGGGAGGAGGTTTGGTCGGGGTGATGCCTCGACGGTTAATAAAAAAGGCACGGGTGGATGACCGCCGCGTGGCCACATCAGGAGCGGGATCGAGGAGGTGTGGCAAGTGTGGGAAGGGGCATGCGGGAGAATGTAGGCTGGGTTTGAACGTGTGCTTCAAGTGTGGAAAGACAGGGCATATGGCAAAGGATTGCCTGGCAGGCAAATCTTTCAACTGTGGAGAAAGTGGTCATATGAGCAGAGACTGTAAGAAGTCGAGGGCTGAGGGTTCTGGGGTGAAGAAGACGGGAAGTGAAGGACCGAGGGCGAGGGCCAGGGCATTCACTATGACACAGGAGGAAGCTAGGACGGACTCTGATGTTGTGTCTGGTACGTTTCTAGTGAACCAAACTTTAGCTTCTGTGTTATTTGACTCGGGTGCCAGTAAGAGTTTTATTTCTGCTACTTTCTGTGCTAAGCTGCCTATTAGTAGTAGACGTGTTGATGCGCCCTTTGATGTAGAAACTGCCATAGGTAAGTCTACCAGGATTTCTGAGATGATAGAGAACTGTGAGGTGGAATTAGAAGGTCATAAGTTTCAGGTTAGACCGTTCGTGATGACCTTGGGCGGTTTTGATTTGGTTCTTGGGATGGATTGGTTGGCAGAGTCCGAGGCAAACATTGTGTGTCGTAAGAAAATGATTCAGTTGACAACGCATAAAGGGAGTTTGGTAACGGTTTACGGGGATCGAGTTGTTGGACCAAAAGAACCAATGAGCCAAGATCAGAAAACCTCTAAGTCCCACACGGTATCACAACAACTGCTGAAAGCCTTATCAGTAGTTTGACAAGTGCTGAAGACTTCAATAGCTGAAGATCAAGTGCTGAAGACCTTAACAGCTGAAGAACCAAAGTGCTGAAGTACACAGCTGAAGAACACAAGTGCTGAAGCTGAAAGACCAAAGTACTGAAGTACAACAGCTGAAGAAGTTCACAAGTGCTGAAGATCAACAACTGATGTACAAAGTCTGAAGACAAAGACTGAAGACATCAGCTGATGATATCTACTGAAGTCATCAGCTGATGAAACGCCTGAAGGTCAAAGTCTGAAGATCAAGTACTGAAGCCTCAGTAGTTTGTCACAACTGCTGAAGAGTACTTCTTCAGTAGTTGTGATATCAGTAGTTTTTTTTCTTTGTTTCAGTAGTTTTGTAAAACGACTGAAGAGCTTGTTCTTCAGTCGTTGTAGTTTCAGTAGTTTTATATTTTGTACTTAACTTGCTGATATGTTCTCAGTAGTTGTGAACATTTCAGTAGTTTGTTAAGAATTAGTTATTTCTGTATTGGATCTGCCAGTTGTCACTTTCCGTGATAACAGCAGTGACTGTTGCACTCTATATAAGGAGTGACAACCTATTGTAATGTGAATGATATGATGAATTGAATGGAATGAATGATTGATTCGATTAGAAACATTCTTCATCTATAAACATTCCCAGAAATCAGAAATACATACTCTCCCTATAACTGTATGCGATCTTATGCTCACATATATTGTTAGCTTGCTACAATTTGTCTAATTCGTGTTTGTATTCCGCTGCGTTATATTCTGTTACATCAAACCTGTGATCACTGATCCTGTCAAATGGTATCAGAGCGGTTAATCATTGATCGATCTAATAATTGATCATTGAAACTGCTATTCAAGATCCAAGTTTGATTGAATTAGCTTTTGTTTTTGCAAGAAACGGTTATAGAGATTGAATTTTTCTGTATTTCTGCTCATTCATCCTGAGATCTTTTCTTGTTCTCATTGAGATTGTTGTGGTTTGTCTAAAACTTCTTTTTAACTTGAACTAACTGTTTTTTGAACTGAAAATGACCACTCCCTCCAATGATCCTCACAATACTGGTTCCTCAACCAAGCCTCCTATGCTGGTAGGAATGAGTAAACATATGGCAAAGACGTATGCTCCATCACCTGTCTGTTAACAGCGCAGGGTGTTGGACATCTGTGGTACATGGTCCACACAAGCCTATGGTGAATAACCCGGAAACCAATCAAATGGTTCCGAAGAGGAGGGAGCAATACTCAGATGAGGATAAAAAGTTGCTTGAGATTGATGCAAAAGCCCATGGAATTCTGGCCATGGCTTTGCCCAATGAAATCTTTCTGGGCTAATGCATCATGAAACTACCCATGACCTCTGGATTGCTTTGAAAGAACAATTTGGAGGAACAGATGAGGTCTTGGCAAATAATAGAGAAATTCTTGCCCAACAATATGAGACATTCTCTCATAGAAAGGGTGAGACACTGACTCAACAATATGAACGGTTTTCTTGTTTGATCTCTGAACTAAAAATGGTCAAACTTGAATACACCAATATTCAGATGAATAACAGATTTCTCAGATCACTGCCTGAGAGATGGGACCATATACTATTGTCCTACGCTCCAGTGCAAGTTTGGACAAACTATCTCTCACCCAACTCCATGGGAAATTGCTCACTTTTGAGAGAGAGATAGAACAGAAGAGAAAGCTGTCTTCATCTGGAAAGCTCACTGAAGACTTTATACAAGGCAACACTGCCTTGGTGGGTCATGAGTCAGAATATGCTGCATCTGAATGCCAGTATGATGAGCATATTATTTCTCTTCGAGCACTTCTAATTCTGCATTTGTAAGTGTTGATGGTCAGTTTACTGGAGGTAATAATGACATTTATGTTTCATTATGGATGATCTCAAGGGGATTGCTGATGATGACTTAGAGGAGATGGATATTTTGAGCCAAATGGCCTTGATAAATATCAGATCTCAGAAGTTCTACAAAAGAACTGGAAGAAAATTCCCAGGACTCTCTGGCAAAACCAAAGTTGGTTTTGACAAGAGCAAGTTGAGGTGTCACAAATGCCACGGCTTGGACACTTTGCAAGAGAGTGTAGATCAACTGGATCAAACTCTACTGCACCCTTTGTGACTTTTCCTGGCAACAGTCAACAAAACAGAGGGCAACATCCTGTCACATCTAGTCATCATCCTCAACAACAATCTCCGGCATATTTTGTTCCTCAGGGTCAATGCCTTATCAGTACCCTTGTTATTACATGCCACAGTCAAGTCAAGTTCAAGTTCCTATGACACCACAACCTCATGCATTACCAGAACCTCAGCCTTCCCTATCTCATCAACAACCTTCATCTCACAACACACTTCTTCACCCCAGGAATTGTTGACTGGAGCATTTTACGAGATGACTTGTCTGGTCATGATCAACTGTTCTCAGGTGCTGGTCAACATGGTGGTGACAGTCCCTTTGGAATCTAGCTCTTATGGCTTTGGAGTCTGCTGATACTTCATTTTCCAATGCCTCTACACCACAGGTATCACAGGTATCCTCTGAGGCAAAAGCCAAATTATGTTCTGAACAATGCATAGCAGCATTTGCTTCCATTAGAGAAGCAAATGTAGCTTTAATTAATAAGAACATTGAGCTAGAACAAGTAATTTCCAAAAACAAAGCTGAGTTTGAGTTTGTGCTCAAAGATAAAAATGATGAGTTTATAAACTGAATTGCAAAATAATTGATGATAAGGCTAGAGAAGATGTACTTTTAGAGAAGTACAAAGATCTCAAAGAAACCCTTGCAGTTACCCAGGTCGAGTGTGATAGATGGGTACAATCATGCAAAGGTTTTGAAATGCTTCTTAGTAAGCAATCTGCTTCAAATGTGAAGTTTGGAATTGGTTACAATCACACTGCTCCACCTACAGATTTTACCCCCGAAGCAGAGGTAGAATCTGATGGTGAGAGTGATAACCAATCCATCAAGTCATGTGATCTACCTTCTGATACAGCACAATCAGAAGTAGCAGTCAGTATCAAGTCCTCCTTGAACCTATCAGCTGATGTTGATGGTCCAAATGCTGACATTCACATGATCAATAAGTTGATCAACTCAGGAGTCAATCCTGAAGGTCCTGAAAGGACTGGAGAGCAGGATTCAACTCCTGAAGTTCAAACTTCAACTGCTGTCAGTACTGAAGAGAAGAAAACTGGCAGTAGAAAGAGTTTGAAGACTACTAAAGATGCTGTCAAGAAAGCAACCAATGCTTCCAAAGCATTGAAGAACAATCTTCACCATCTTAGTTGATGATCAACCTAAGATGAAGAAGAAACCATGTGAAGTATGTGGTTTGTTCAATCATCTTACAGATGATTGTTGGTACAAAAGAGGTTCCAAACTCAAACAAAAGGAAGAAATTAATGAGAAAATGGTAAAAATGAAAACTGAGTTTGAGACCACATTTGTATCAGCAACATCAAATCCTGTAACCCTTAAGTCCTTAAAGCAATCCAAAAGGGAAGGAGTTAAACAGGTGACAGCTGAGGGTGCTCAAAAGAAGAAGGTACAACATAGGACTTTATCTAACTCCACTAGCAATGTGTCTGATGAGCTGAAAGCTTTATCACAAAATCAGACACAGCTGGTGATGATGGTACAACATGTGTTGGGTAGAGTTAACCAACTAGATTCTCCTATGTTGAAACCACAGAAAAGGAGGTCTATGCCAAAGGACTCCTCTTCTGCACCATCTTCTTCCTCTCAGGCTGTTGTTACAAATAAACATGCTAGTTTACCATCTATTGATGAGACCAGGCCCGAAACCAAAAAGGTTTGGGTCTCTAAAACTAACTGATTGTTTATTATTGTAGTTTCTTCAACATGCCAAAATAGCATCTGGTATGTAGACAGTGGGGATCCATGCACATGACTGGGAACATCTCTCTTCTTCATGACTACTCTCAAGGAAAGAAGGGATTTGTCTCTTTTGGCAATGATGCTAGGGGTTACATCATCGGTAAGGGCTTTGTCTCCAATGGAGAAATCAAATTTGATGATGTTAATCATGTGGAAAATCTCAAGTACAACCTCTTGAGTGTCAGTCAAATGTGTGATAAAGGCCATGTTGCCCTTTTCACAAGTCAAAACTGTAGGATTCTGTCATCCAAAGTTTTGCCCTTGATTGACAAGGTGTTGGATGATCACACTCTCCTGAAAGCCAACAGGACAGGAAGAGTGTATGCCTTAGATCTCTCTAAGAAGATAGATCTCAAAGGCAATCCTTGCCTATTTTCCCAAGCCTCTTTTCAAGAATCTAAACTATGGCACAGGAGGCTTGGTCATGTTAATCTCAAAAACATGAATCAGCTTAGCCATAATAGTTTAGTCAGAGGCTTACCAATAAAGGAGTTCCACTGTGATGAACATGCACTGCTTGTTTAAAAGGAAAACAGCACAAGGTCTCATTTCCTCCTATTGAAGTGTCCAAGTCCACTGCCTGCTTGCAATTACTGCATATGGATCTATTTGGTCCTGTGAGAGTAATGAGCATGGCAAAGAAGAAATACTGTCTGGTAATTGTGGATGATTACTCCAGATTTGTATGGACTTTCTTTCTACACTCAAAGGATGAGGCTGCTCAGAAGATTATCCACTTTGTGCTGTACATTGAGAAGCAGTATTCCCTTCCAGTCAAGTGTATTAGGAGTGATAATGGAACTGAGTTCAGAAATCATACACTGATGACTTCTATCTCTCAAAGGGAATCAGAAGGCAGTTCAACATTCCTAGGACTCCGGAACAAAATGGAGTAGTGGAGAGAAAGAACAGGACTCTCATTGAAGCTGCAAGGTCCATGCTGGCTGACTCAGGTTTGCCATTGACCTTTTGGGCCGAAGCTGTCAACACAGCTTGTTATGTGCAAATAGAGTGTTAATAAATCAGAGGTTGATGAAGACTCCATATGAAGTTCTCCATCATTTGGCTCCTCTAATTTCATTTTTCAAAGCTTTGGGTGTCCCTGTTTATTCTCAACACAAGGATCAACTCCACAAATTTGATCCTAAGGTGGATGCAGGATACTTTGTTGGTTATTCATCTACTTGCAAAGCATACAGAGTCTTCAACTGCAGAACAAAGATGGTTGAAGAAACTCTACATGTTAAGTTTAATGAATCTCCAAAGGACAAGATTCCACAAAGTCCTGTGGAGTTATTTGATTTGGACATACTGCAATATGTTCCCTATCAAACTCCTGCTGTTGCTCCTGTCAACAGTTCCCACCTGGTGGTACTGCTGATGATGATGATGATTGCAGTACTCACCTCTTCAGTTTAGTGATCAGCTGCCTGATTCAACTAGACCTGATGTTCCTGTAGCGCCAGTAGCACCATCCACAACAAATGCTGATGAGATTTCTGCGAATTCAACTTCCTTTGAATTACCATCCACTGATTGGTTTCAAGGAAATGATTCACCATCACCATCTGTTGCTGCTGAACCGGCTACAAACACTTGCACAGATCTCATTGTGTATCAAGATCTGAAGAATCACCCCATGTCTCAAATCATTGGTGATATCACTGCTGGAGTATCAACAAGAAGTCAATTGTCAAATTTCTGCTTCTATGCTCTCTTCATCAGTCAGCAAGAGCCAAAGAATTATCACATTGCTTTAAAGGACAATGGATGGGTTGATGCCATGCAGCTTGAGCTTCTTCAGTTCAAGAAACAGCAAGTGTGGGAACTGGTTCCTCTACCTCCAGGTAAGTGTGCAATAGGCACTAAATGGGTGTTTAGGAACAAAACTGATGAAAATGGGCTTATTGTTAAGAACAAGGCCAGACTGGTTGTTCAGGGGTTTGCACAAGAAGAAGGTATTGATTATGATGAAACCTTTGCCCCTGTAGCCAGACTGGAAGCAATTCGATTGTTTTTAGCTTATGCTGCTTATCAAAAACTTAAAGTCTTTCAAATGGATGTCAAAAGTGCATTTTTGTATGGAAAAGTTAAAGAAGAGGTTTATGTATGTCAACCTCCAGGCTTTGAGGACAATAAACATCCTAATTGGTGTATAAGCTTGATAAAGCTCTTTATGGGTAAAACAAGCTCCAAGAGCCTGGTATGAGACATTGTCAAACTTTCTTCTGGAAAACAATTTCACTAGAGGCTCCATTGACAAGACTTTATTTATTAAGAAAGCTGGGCAGCATAATCTACTTGTTCAATTTATGTAGATGATATCATTTTGCATCCTCTGATCCAAAGTTGTGTGATGCCTTTACAAAGTTGATGCAACAGAAGTTTGAAATGAGTGCCATGGGAGAATTACAGTTCTTTCTGGGGTTGCAAATCAAACAAAAGGCTGATGGAATTTTTATTCATCAATCCAAATATACAAAAGATCTTTTGCAAAAGTTTGATTTACAAAACTGTAAGCCCTGTTCTACTCCCATGAGTAGCACCACACAACTGGACTCAGATCAGAAAGGTAAAGTGGTTGATGAAACACTTTACAGATGTATGATTGGGTCCTTGATGTATTTAACTGCTTCTAGACCAGATATTATGTTTGCTACATGTGTTTTGTGCTAGATTTCAGGCTGCACCTAAAGAGTCTCATCTGATTGCAGTCAAGAGGATCTTTAGATATCTGCAAGGCACTCCATCTCTAGGTTTATGGTATTCTACCAGACATTCTGGTAAATTAGTTGCTTTTTCTGACAGTGACTATGCAGGGTGTAAGTTGACCAGGAAATCAACTTCTGGTGGATGTCAATTCCTAGGCAACTGCTTGATTTCTTGGCAGAGCAAGAAACAGACCTCAGTTGCTACATCCACTGCGGAAGCTGAGTACATTGCTGCTGCAAGCTGTACATCTCAGGTACTCTGGCTTCAAAAACCACTTTTTGGATTATGGCATTACAGAGACTAAGACTCCATTGTTAATGGATAGTGCTTCAGCTCTTTGCATTGTCAAAAATCCAGTCCAGCACTCTAGGACCAAACATATAGAGATCAGACATCATTTTATAAGGGATTGTTTTGAAAAAGGTCTGATTGATCCTAAGTTTGTGCCCAGTGCTGATGAGCTTGCAGACATTTTTACTAAGCCTTTGGATAGTTCATCTTTCCAAAACCTGGTGCTAAGGCTTGGTATGCTGCAGCTAGAATAGGTGACAACTACTGATGCTCTCAGTAATTCATATTGATGATCATGATGCCTGTCACATATAAGTACTGATGAGCTCTTTTAACCTCAGTAGTTTTTATAACTACTGAAGGCTAAAAGTTCTCACAAGTACTGCAGTACTTCATCTGCTCTAAACTACTGAAGTAGTTACAACTACTGATGCAGTCATAACTACTGAAAACAGTAAAACAGATAAGTACTGATGTCCTATGAAACAACTGAAATCAGCCATAAAGACTGATGAATGTGTTGAGGACAGTTTGAACAGCTGAAAAGCTAAGAATTGACGAAAACAGCTGAAGAGAACTTTCTCCTCAGTCGTTTGTACCACTGCTGTTTCATTTTAAACAACTGAAGCAAACCACGTCTTCAGCAGTTTTATAACTACTGATGACCAATACCAAGTCTTCAGTTGTTTACAACAGCTGATGACAAAACCACTGTCTTCAGTAGTTTCATAACTACTGATGACAAACACCATGTCCTCAGTTGTTTCAATCACCTGAAGTCAAAACCACGGTCTTCAGTAGTTTTCTAAACTACTGATGCCTACACCCCCGCGACTTCAGCTGTTTCAACGTCTGAAAGGATAATACCATGTCACGGTCGTTTAAAACTACTGATGACTTACACCACATCCTTCAGTCGTTTCCTCACCCGTACCCTATAAATACCCTTAACCTGAGCTCTCCATGCTTTATCTTCTTCAAACCTAACGTTCCTCTCCAAAAATTTCCATGGCGTCTATGCAAATTAAACCGCGACACAACTGTGTTGCCTACCTCACAAAATCGCCGATCTGGACTAAGTTCGATACTGCTATCGATCTTATGGTTCAGTCCCAATACAACAGGCATTCCTTCTGAACCCCGTTTTACATACCGAATCCTTGAACCAATTTTGGATGAACGCTAATGTCACTACTGAGGAGAGCAAACCACGAATCCCTCCGGTCAGTCGTCAACCACAAAGAAGTAGTGATTACTCCTGCAACAATCCGTAAAATTCTTCAACTGAGTGATGCTACTTCTCCTGCTGGATATCCGAAGGGCACCATAGATCTATCATTTGCTCAGCATGGATATCAAGGTGATCTCACTGCCACCACCATCATGAAGAACAACTTTAATGACGCTGAGCGCCTGATCTTTCACATGGTCAATGTATTTTGGCCCCTAAGACATCGTCTTGGGATCAAATGTCCACCAAATGGCAGCAGGTAATGTATTCTATCCTTGAGCAACAAAACCACTGAATTTTTCAGAATTAATATTTTCAGAGCTCAAAGATATGGCTCAAAAACTAACTGCCAACCGTTGGATACTCTATCCACGGTTCATAATGGCCATTATAATAGACCAGCTTAATGCTGAGGGACTTGTTGGCTTGGAGTCCCTGCTACCTGTTTTTTGCCAGAAGTATACTCCCGCACAACTCCGACCGGACACTCAAACTGGCTGCCAAGCTGCGAAAACCCACGCAGCTGGAACCCACAGCCACCACCTCCAAATCCAATGTCCCCACCAAACCTCACCAAAAGAAACCAAAATGGCTACTCAGGGAATTGAGTCCCCTGAGGATGCTCCTGCACAACAAACGCAGGATATATCCACTAGTCCAACCCCCTAGTGGATACCATGACTCCTCCAGTCACAGCCGCTCAGGCTTCCTCTCAACAGGAGCCTGCAGCAACCCAAGGGGCACCTACTTATCTGGGATCTTCCTCACTTGAGGAGATTGCCATTGAAGAGCACCATCCACCCCAGGTGCACACTGCTTCTACCCCCGTACCCCAAACAACCGCCCCTCACAGCCCAACTTTAATAGTTGCTCAAGTGCTGACTCAATTGCACTCCTCACCCCCTCCCCAGAAACCACTTATTACTGGGAATACCTCTACTTGAGGGAGAGGAACACAGTGCACCTGAGAACCCACAGCACAGGGGTTTCCCAATTCTATCTCCTGGTGTAGAGAAGGAGCTTAGAATATCTAGTGAGGCTGCCACCTCCTCTGACTCAGCACATGGCCAGAGTGAGGCTGGTAACATTGCTAAGACCTCCCTAGAGGCAACTGCTGATGATGGACATTGTCCTGAGGCTGGAAGTCCCCAGTACCAAGCACAAGGGGCACATGCACCAACTGGTCTACCCCAGTGCATGTCCATCCTGCTCTAAGCAGGAGGTCAGGTGATTCAGTATCAACTGATGATGACCTGAGCTTCTTCTTCGATGTGTAGTTGCTCAAAACACCATTCTAGAGGATGAGGTTAGCAGACTCAAAGAGCTGCTGGCCAAGATGTCTCAGGATGCAAGTCCATCTGCCACCCTCATACACCCACAGATGGCACCTTCCCTTGAAGGTTTCCCAAATACAGAGCCACCCCAAATCAACCACCTGCCTCCGCTTCAGGCCCTACTTCTCAGGAACAGACCCTCCTGAGCAAATAGGTGCTGCACTCAAAAATTCCCTCCCTCTCATCACCCCCCTAATTACTGATATAGTGATCAAAGCCCTTGATGAGAGGCTTTCCTCAACATTACAGCCCTTGGTTGATGCTGCTGTCCACAAGACTCTTTCTGCGGTCTCAACCCCTTCCTCCAATGCAACCAAAAAGGGGGAGAGTCTGCAGTGAAAGAACAGAAGAGGAAAAGATCCGAGGAAAGAAGGAAGCGAAGCAAGCCCAAAAGGAAAAGAACAGCAACCAATGCTCACCTACAAGCGAAAGAAAGGTGCTGATGAGCACATTGCTGAGATAAAGCCTTGGAGCTACTGAAAAGAGGCTAATGCCGAACACAGTAGATCAATGGACAACATCATTGATCAGCTGTTCAGGCAAGGTCATGACACCAACAAACTTGACTCTGAGATTCGACGACTAGAGATTGAAGAAATCCAGAATAGATGGGCAAGTTATGAAGTGTTAGAAAGAGAAGGCTAGAAATCATGATAAGATTTATTGCAAAATATCTTGGAAGATCAATGATTGAGATCAAAGCTTGGTCCAGGGACAGTATCTTGGCAATCACCACCAAGATCTGTTCGTCTGAAGCATACACTAAGGGGCTTGTTATTGAAGCTTGAATGAAGTGGGTGCTGGGAGCAGGACTGAGCTAGCAAAGCAATCAAAAGCCACACTCACCTCAAGGATGCTAGCACAGCCTGTCAACATTCCCACACCAAAACCACCCAAAAACACACCCACCAAACCAACTCCCTTACCCTCAAACCCATAGCCGATGATATACCCTTGAAGAAGAAGAGAAGGATATTGCTAGAAGAAGATGAAGAAGATGATGAAGACAGGCTGCCGCTATCAGCTGTGATTCAGTTGCCTAAGGCCACAAGTCACTCCTCAGCAATTACTCCTGAAGTCCAGAGACAATGGTTAAAGTGAAGCTAGAAGAAGAAGAGCTTCATAAACAGCATGATGAGGAATTGCTGAAGAGAGTTACAAGCTTATGCAGCCACATCTTCCATCATCAATATGAAGGAGCAAGCCTTCAGACTTTACACTCTCAGGCATACATTTCAATATCAAAAGGAAGAGTGAGGATTTGGCCTGATCCCAGGGTCTCTCACAGAATTCATAAGAACTATACCTCGGAGATACATTGGCCAGGTGAAAAAGATCGTAGATGAAGTGATCTCTCTGGTCTTTGTAGTTTCACCTGGGAAATCCTAGAAGACTTCAAGAAGGCCTACAAAGCTAATCTAACCCCTCAAGATGCTGGAAAACAAAATAGTGAAAAAGGGGTTAGTTTACAAGAGGCTTGAGGAAGTCAGGAAAATGAGCTCCAGTTGTTCCTAGAGGGTAATCACCCGGATGAGTTTGCTTACAGAATAAAATAAACTGTGGAGCTAAAGAATGGGAAACAGCCACATACCTGTCTGAGTATTATGGGCCGGAATCATTGTTTGAAGGAGGTGCTGAAGAGCTAACCATGGAGGAACAAATCACCTTCCTTGAGGCCTACACAAGAGAGTCGTATAGACTCATTATGGGGAAGTGAATCTCATGAATGGGATAACAACTCTGTGTCCAGTTCCCCAAAACAGAGTTCCCATTCATACTCTGCCAAACAAATATTTGAGGTTCTTCCCAGGCCGGAGCGTACATGGTCATCTTCTCTACTGATCAAGAAGGAAAAAGACCAACATTTTTGCCATCAATAAGTGGGAGTATAAATAAGTTAGAGGTTTTGGCTGCATTGGTTCAGGGGAGTTTGTTGGACCAAAAGAACCAATGAGCCAAGATCAGAAAACCTCTAAGTCCCACACGTTATCACAACAACTGCTGAAAGCCTCATCAGTAGTTTGACAAGTGCTGAAGACTTCAACAGCTGAAGATCAAGTGCTGAAGACCTTAACAGCTGAAGAACCAAGTGCTGAAGTACAACAGCTGAAGAACACAAGTGCTGAAGTTGAAAGACCAAAGTACTGAAGTACAACAGCTGAAGAAGTTCACAAGTGCTGAAGATCAACAACTGATGTACAAAGTCTGAAGACAAAGACTGAAGACATCAGCTGATGATATCTACTGAAGTCATCAGCTGATGAAACCCTGAAGGTCAAAGTCTGAAGATCAAGTACTGAAGCCTCAGTAGTTTGTCACAACTGCTGAAGAGTACTTCTTCAGTAGTTGTGATATCAGTAGTTTTATTTTCTTTGTTTCAGTAGTTTTGTAAAACGACTGAAGAGCTTGTTCTTCAGTCGTTGTAGTTTCAGTAGTTTTATATTTTGTACTTAACTTGCTGATATGTTTCTCAGTATTGTGAACATTTCAGTAGTTTGTTAAGAATTAGTTATTTCTGTATTGGATCTGCCAGTTGTCACTTTCCGTGATAACAGCAGTGACTGTTGCACTCTATATAAGGTGACAACCTATTGTAATGTGTGAATGATATGATGAATTGAATGGAATGAATGATTGATTCGATTAGAAACATTCTTCATCTATAACATTCCAGAAATCAGAAATACATACTCTCCCTATACTGTATGCGATCTTAATGCTCACATATATTGTTAGCTTGCTACAATTTGTCTAATTCGTGTTTGTATTCCGCTGCGTTATATTCTGTTACATCAAACCTGTAGTGCCTACTTGGCCTACGTAAAGGATGTGGATACACCACACCACAACTATCCCATGTACCTATTTTGTGTGACTTTCTAGATGTATTCCCAGAAGACTTATCATGAGTGCCACCTGACCGTGAGATTGAGTTCCAGATTGACTTGATACCAGGTGCCAACCCGTTGCCAAGGCACCGTATCGATTGGCTCCGACAGAGATGAAAGAGTTGATGGAGCGTTGCAAGAACTGCTTGACAAGGGGTTCATTAGACCGAGTATCTCTCCTTGGGGTGCTCCGGTCCTGTTGTGAGAAGAAAGATGGTAGTATGAGGATGTGTATTGACTACCGCAAACTGAATAAATTGACGGTGAAGAACCGCCACCCCTTACCGAGAATAGATGATTTGTTCGATCAGCTTTAGGGTGCCAGTTGGTTTTCAAGGATAGATCTTTGATCTGGCTATCATTAGTCGGGAGATTCAAGAGACACTGAGGAGGGAGAAGTTGTATGCTAAATTCTCCAAGTTCGCGTTCTGGCTGCGCGAAGTTCAGTTTCTTGGTGTCATGTGGTGAATCCTGACGGATTACGGTGGACCCGGCGAAAGTGGAGGCCGTTATGCAATGGAAGTCACCAAAGACGCCATCCGAGATTCGTATTTCTTGGGTCTGGCGGGCTACTATAGAAGATTTATCCGAGCCTTCTCTAAGATTGCTTCTCCACTAACTAAGTTGACCCGAAGGGATGTGAAGTTCGTATGGGGTCAAGCTCAAGAGAAGGCGTTCGAAGAGTTGAAGGAGAGATTGACTCAAGCTCCTGTTCTGTCACTACCCGATGGAAGTGAAGATCTAGTGCTTTATTCTGATGCTTCTTATTCGGGGTTGGGGTGCGTGTTGATACAGAGAGGGAAGGTTATAGCCTATGCATCCCGACAGTTGAAGGTTCATGAGGTCAATTACCCTACTCATGACTTGGAGCTAGCGACCGTGGTCTTTGCGCTAAAGATTTGGAGGCACTATCTTTACAGTACGAAGTGCACCATCTTCACTGACCACAAGAGCTTGAAGTATGTTGGACCAAAAGAACCAATGAGCCAAGATCAGAAAACCTCCAAGTCCTACATGGTATCACAACAACTGCTGAAAGCTTCATCAGCAGTTTGACAAGTGCTGAAGACTTCAACAGCTGAAGATCAAGTGCTGAAGACTTCAACAGCTGAAGAACTAAAGTGCTGAAGTACAACAGCTGAAGAACACAAGTACTGAAGCTGAACAGCTGAAGAACACAAGTGTTGAAGCTGAAGACCAAAGTACTGAAGTTCAACAGCTAAAGAGTTTACAAGTGCTGAAGATCAACAACTGATGTACAAAGTCTGAAGACAAAGAATGAAGTCATCAGCTGATGAAACATCTGAAGTTCAAGTCTGAAGATCAAGTACTGAAGTTTTAGTAGTTTGTCACAACAGCTGAAGAGTACTTCTTCAGTAGTTGTGATATCAGTAGTTTTATATTTTACTTTCAGTAGTTTTGTAAAACGACTGAAGAGCTTGTTCTTCAGTCGTTGTAGTTTCAGTAGTTTTATGTTATTCAGTAGTTATAACAACTGATAACACTTAGCATTTTTGTAAGGAGATGTCAGCTGTTTTGACATCTTCAGTAGTTGTGTTTCAGTTGCAATAAATCTGTTAGATGTCACTATCAAGTGACATCGCAGACGTCACATCTCTTATATAAGAGGTGTCGAGCTAATTGTAATTGTGACATTCTGTTACCACGAAAGCGAATATTGAATGAAATATATTTGCAGAATTCTCTCTCTATAACCGTCTTTGTTCTTCATTGAATATCGTTTCGTTCTTGTGAATCGACTAATTCATTGTTTGAATTCTGCTGCTATACTCTCAAATCAATCGAACATAGATCACTGATCCTAACAAATGGTATCAGAGCAGGTTAATCATTGATCGATCTAACAATTGATCATTGAAACTGCTAATTGATATCTGTGTTGATTGAATTAGCGTATTCGCAAGAACTGGTTATAGATTATTGAATTTCTGTCGCTTTCGTTCATTTATTTTGAGATCTTCTGATTCAATTGGTTGTTGCGTTTTGTGCTAAATCTGCTTTAGCTTAACCGAATTTGATTAAATCTAAGATGACGACTCCTTCTAATGATCCTCACAATACCGGTTCCTCAACCAAGCCTCCGATGCTGGTTAGGATCGAGAATAACATATGGCAACGAAGAATGCTTCATCACCTGTCTGTTAACAGTTCAGGTTGTTGGACATCTGTGGTACATGGATCACATAAGCCTATGGTGAACAATCCGAAACCAATCAAATGGTTCCGAAGAAGAAGGAACAATACTCTGATGAAGATCGAAAACTATTTGAGATTGATGCTAAAGCCCATGGAATTCTGGCCATGGCACTGCCTAATGAATCTATTCTGGGCTTATGCATCATGAAACTGCTCATGATCTCTGGAATGCCCTGAAGGAACAATTCGGTGGCACAGATGAGGTTTTAGCAAACAACAGAGAAATCCTTGCCCAACAATATGAGACATTCTCTCATAGAAAGGTGAGACACTGACTCAACGGTTTGAGTGCTTTTCTTGCTTGATATCTGAGCTGAAAAAGGTGAAACAGGAATACACCAATAGCCAGATGAACACAGATTTCTCAGATCACTGCCTGAGAGATGGACACATACACTATTGTCCTACGCTCCAGTGCAAATCTGGATGGCCTATCTCTCACCCAACTTCATGGGAAACTGCTTACATTTGAAAGAGAGATAGAGCAGAAGAGGAAACTGTCCTCATCAGGAAAGCTCACTGATGACTTTGTACCAGGGAATACTGCCTTGGTTGGTCATGAGTCAGAATATGCTGCATCTGAAAGCAATTATGATGAGCATATAGATTCTCTTCAAATAGTTCTGATCATGCATTTGTTGGTATTGAGAGTCATTCTGGCAGTAATAGTGACAATTTATGCTTCATCATGGACGATCTGAAAGGAATAGCTGATGATGATCTAGAAGAGATGGATATTCTGAGCCAAATGGCATTGATTAATATCAGATCTCAGAAGTTCTATAAGAGAACTGGCAGGAAATTTCCTGGACTCTCTGGCAAAACCAAAGTTGGTTTTGACAAGAGTAAGTTGAGGTGTCATAAATGCCAAAGGCTGGGACACTTTGTAAGAGAGTGTAGATCAACTAGATCTAACTCTTCTGCACCCTTTATGACTTTTCCTAGTACTAGTCCACAAACAGAGGGCAACATCCTGCTGGTTCTGGTCATCATTCACATCCTAGATCTCCTGCATACTTTGTTCCCCAGGGTCAAATGTCATATCCTTATCCCTGCTATTATTGCCTCAACCAAATCCTATTCAAGCTCCAATTGCACAACAACCACAAGCATTGCCTGAACCACAGCCTTCCCAATCTCATCAACAAACTCAACCTCAATAACACAGCTTCTTCACACCAGGAGTTGTTGACTGGAGCAGTTTACCAGATGACTTGTCTAGTCATGAACAACTGTTCTCAGGTGCTGGTCAACATGGTGGTGAAAGTCCCTTTGGAAATCTAGCTCTTATGGCTTTGGATTCTGCTGATACTTCATCCTCTAATGCCTCTACACCAAGGTATCACACGTATCCTCTGAGGCAAAAGCCAAATTATGTTCTGAAACATGCATAGCAGCATTTGCATCTATTAGAGAAGCAAATGTAGCTTTATCAACAAGAACATTGAGCTAGAACAAATAATTTCCAAAAGCAAAGCTGAGTTTGAGTCTGTGCTTAATGATAAAATGATGAGATTTACAAACTGAAATGCCAAATAACTGATGATAAGGCTAGGGAAGAGATACTTCTTGAGAAGTATAAAGATCTCAAGAAACCCTTGCAGTTACCCAGGTAGAGTGTGATAGATGGGTACAATCATGCAAAGGTTTTGAAATGCTTCTTAGTAAGCAATCTGCTTCCAATGTGAAGTTTGGCATTGGTTACAATCACACTGCTCCACCTACAGATTTTACTCCAAGAGCAGAGGTAGAATCTGATGGTGAGAGTAATAACCAATCCATCTCATCATGTGATCTACTTTCTGATACAGCACAATCAGAAGTAGAAGTCAGCACCAAGCCCTCTCAGAACCTATCAACTGATGTTGATGGTTCCACTGCTGACACTCACATGATCAATAAGTTGATCAACTCAGGAGTTAATTCTAAAAGTCCTGAAAGGACTAGAGAGCAGGATTTAACACCTGAAGTTCAAACTCCAACTACTGTCAGTACTGAAAAGAAGAAAACTGTCAGTAGAAAGAGTTTGAAGGCTACTAAAGAGGAAGTCAAGAAAGCAAACAATGCTTCCAAGCACTAAAGAGCAAGTCTCTAGTTGCTTCACACTCTTTAGTTGATGATCAACCTAAGATGAAGAAGAAACCATGTGAAGTATGTGGCTTGTTCAATCATCTTACAGATGATTGCTGGTACAAAAGAGGTTCCAAACTCAAACAAAAAGAAGAAATTAAAGAGAAAATGGTAAAAATGAAAACTGAGTTTGAGACCAATTTGTATCAGCAACATCAAATCCTGTAACCCTTAAGTCCTCAAAGAAATCCAAAAAGGAAGGGGTTAAACAGGTGACAGCTGAGAGTGCTCAGAAGAAGAAGGTGCAACATAGGAACTTATCAAACTCCACTGGCAATGTGTCTGATGAGCTGAAAGCTTTATCACAAAATCAGACACAGCTGGTTATGATGGTTCAACATCTGTTGGGTAGAGTTAACCAATTAGATGCTCCTATGTTGAAACCACAGAAAAGGAGATCCAAGCCAAAGGATTCCTCTTCTTCACCATCTTCTTCCTCTCAGGCTGTTGTTTCAAATAAACCTGTTAGTTTACCATCTATTGATGAGACCAGGCCAAAACCAAAAAGGTTTGGTCTCCAAAACTAATTGATTGTTTATATTGCAGGGTTCTCCAACATGCCAAAGTAGCATCTGGTATGTAGACAGTGGGGGATCTATGCACATGACTGGGAACAGCTCTCTTCTTCATGACTACTCTCAAGGAAAGAAGGGGTTTGTTTCTTTTGGCAATGATGCTAGGGGTTACATCATTGGAAATGGCTTTGTCTCCAATGGAGAAATCAAATTGATGATGTTAATCATGTGGAAAATCTCAAGTACAATCTCTTGAGTGTCAGTCAAATGTGTGATAAAGGCCATGTTGCTCTTTTCACCAGTCAGAACTGTAGGATTCTGTCATCCAAAGTTCTGCATTTGATTGATAAGGCGTTGGATGATCACACTCTCCTGAGAGCCAACAGGACAGGAAGAGTGTATGCCTTAGATCTTTCCAAGAAAATAGATCTCAAAGGCAATCCTTGCCTATTTTCCAAAGCCTCTTCTCAAGAATCTAAACTGTGGCACAGAAGGCTGGGTCATGTTAATTTCAAAAACATGAATCAGCTTACCCACAATAGTTTAGTCAGAGGCTTACCAATAAAGGAGTTCCACTATGATGAAACCTGCACTGCTTGTTTAAAAGGAAAACAGCACAAAGTCTCATTCCCTCCTATTGAAGAGCCTAAGTCCACTGCCTGCTTGCAATTACTGCATATGGATCTATTTGGTCCTATGAGAGTAATGAGCATGGCAAAGAAGAAATACTGTCTGGTAATTATGGATGATTACTCCAGATTTGTATGGACTTTCTTTCTACATTCAAAGGATGAGGTTGCTCAGAAGATTATTCACTTTGTGTGTTGTATATTGAGAAGCAGTATTCCCTTCCAGTCAAGTGTATTAGGAGTGACAATGGAACTGAATTTAGAAACCATACACTTGATGACTTCTATCTATCAAAGGGAATCAAAAGGCAGTTTAGCATCCCAAGGACTCCAGAACAAAATGGAGTAGTGGAGAGAAAAGAACAGGACCCTAATTGAAGCTGCAAGGTCCATGCTGGCTGACTCTGGTTTGCCACTGACCTTTTGGGCTGAAGCTGTTAACACAGCTTGCTATGTGCAGAATAGAGTTTTAGTAAATCAGAGGTTGATGAAGACTCCATATGAAGTTCTCCATCACTTGGCTCCTCTAATTTCATTTTTCAAAGCATTTGGGTGTCCCTGTTTTATTCTCAACACAAAGGATCAACTCATAAATTTGATCCAAAGGTGGATGCAGGGTATTTTGTTGGTTATTCATCTACTTGCAAGGCATACAGAGTCTTCAACTGCAGAACAAAGATAGTTGAAGAGACTTTGCATGTGAAGTTTAATGAATCACCTTTGGACAAGATTCCACAAAACCCTGTGGAGTTGTTTGATTTGGACATACTGCAATATGTTCCTTATCAACCTCCAGCTGTTGCAGATCCTGTGGATAAATCATCTTCTGCAGCATGTCTTCCACCTGGTGGTATTGATGATGATGATGATAATATCAATACTCACCTTTTCAAGTTTAGCGACCAACTGCCTGTGTCTGCTAAATTTGATGTTCCTGTAGCTTCAGCAGTTCCATCCACAACAAATGCTGATGAGATCTCTGTTCCTCTACATCTTTTGAGTTACCATCTAATTCTTGGTTTCAAGAGTCTACATCAACATCTGCTGCTGCTGAAGGTTCTACAAACACTTGCACAGATCTCATTGTTTATCAAGAACTGAAGAATCACCCCATGTCTCAGATTATTGGTGATATCAATACTGGTGTTTCAACTAGAAGTCAATTGTCTAACTTCTGCTTCTATGCTCCTTCATCAGTCAGCTAGAGCCAAAGAACTACCATGTTGCTTTGAGAGACAATGGATGGGTTGAAGCTATGCAGCTTGAGCTACTTCTGTTCAAGAAACAGCAAGTGTGGGAACTTGTTCCTCTTCCCCCAGGTAAGTGTGCAATAGGCACTAAATGGGTGTTTAGGAATAAAACTGATAAAAATGGGCTTATTGTTAAGAACAAGGCTAGACTGGTTGTACAAGGGTTTTCACAAGAAGAAGGTATTGACTATGATGAAACCTTTGCCCCTGTAGCCAGACTAGAGGCAATCAGATTGTTCTTAGCCTATGTTGCATTCCACAATCTTAAAGTTTTTCAAATGGATGTCAAAAGTGCATTTTTATATGGTAAAATAAAGGAAGAAGTTTATGTGTGTCAACCACCAGGATTTGAGGATAATAAACATCCTGAATGGGTGTATAAACTTGATAAGTCTCTTTATGGGTTGAAACAAGCTCCTATAGCCTGGTATGAGACACTCTCTACTTTTCTTCTTAAGAATAATTCACTAGATGCTCCATTGATAAAACTTTGTTTATTAAGAGTGGATCAGCATAAGCTACTTGTTCAGATTTATGTTGATGATATCATTTTTGCATCCTCTGATCCCCAGTTGTGTGATGATTTTACGACATTAATGAAAAGGATGTTTGAAATGAGTGCAATGGGAGAATTACAGTTCTTTCTAGGCTTGCAAATCAAACAAAAGATGACGGAACCTTTATTCATCAGTCAAAATATACAAAAGATCTTTTGAATAAGTTTGATTTACAAAACTGTAAGCCCTGTTCTACTCCCTGTGCAACACCACACAACTGGATGCTGATCAGAAAGGTAAAGCTGTTGATGAAACGCTTTACAGATGTATGATTGGTTCTTGATGTATTTAACAGCTTCTAGACCAGATATTATGTTTGCTACATGTGTTTGTGCTAGATTTCAGGCTGCTCCTAAAGTCTCATTTGATTACAGTCAAGAGAATCTTTAGATATTTGCGAGGTACACAATCTCTGGGGTTATGGTATTCCACTGGACATTCTTGCAAATTAGTTGCTTTTTCAGATAGTGACTATGCAGGGTGCAAGTTAACTAGAAAGTCAACTTCTGGTGGTTGTCAATTCCTAGGCAACTGTTTGATTTCTTGGCAGAGTAAGAAACAAACATCTGTTGCTACATCAACTGCTGAGGCCGAGTACATTGCTGCTGCAAGTTGTACTTCTCAGGTACTCTGGCTTCAGAACCAACTTCTGGACTATGGCATTACAGAGACTAAGACTCCATTGTTAATGGATAGTGCTTCAGCTCTGTGTATTGTCAAAAATCCAGTCCAGCACTCTAGGACCAAACATATAGAGATCAGACATCATTTTATTCGGGATTGCTTTGAAAAAGGTCTGATTGATCCTAAGTTTGTGCCTAGTGCTGATGAGCTTGCAGATATTTTTACTAAGCCTGTGGATAGTTCTACTTTCCAAAACCTTGTGTTAAGGCTTGGTATGCTGCAGCTAGAATAAGTGACAACTACTGATGATTTCAGTAAAATTACTGATGATCATTGGTAACCATGTCATATATAAGTACTGATGAGTCCTTTCACCTTCAGTAGTTTTTATAACTACTGACGGCTAAATGCCTCACAAGTACTAAAGTACTTTATCTGTTCCAAACTACTGATGTAGTTACAACTACTGATGTAGTCACAACTACTGAAATTAGTACAAACAGATAAGTATGACGTCCTATGAAACACCTGAAAAGCAGATGCAAAGTCTGATAGTAAGTGTTGAGGACAGTATGAAACAGCTGAAAGGCTATGAATTGAAAAACTACTGAAGAGAACTTTCTCTTCATTGTTTCTACAATTGCTGTTTCATTTTAAACAACTGAAGCAAAACCATGTGTTCAGTAGTTTTTATAACTACTGATGACTAATACCAAGTCTTCAGTTGTTTACAACAACTGATGACAAAACCACTGTCTTCAGTAGTTTCACAACTACTGATGACAAACACCAAGTCCTCAGTTGTTTCATCATCTGAAGTCAAAACCATGGCTTTCAGTAGTTTTCTAACTACTGATGCCTAAAACCACGACTTCAGCTGTTTCAACGTCTGAAAGGGTAGTACCATGTCAACAGTCGTTTAAAACTACTGATGACTAACACCACATCCTTCAGTCATTTTCTAACCCGTACCCTATAAATATCCCTGACCTAATCCTTCAAAGCTACATCTTCTTCAAACCTAACGTTCCTCTCCAAAACTTCTCTCTTCTAAATGGCGTCCATGCAAATCAAACCGCGACACAACTGTGTAGCTTACCTTACTAAATCGCCATTCTGGGCTAAGTTCGATACTGCTATCGATCTTATGGTCCAGTCACAATCAAAACGGCATTTCTTCTCAATCCCATCCTACATGCCGAATCCCTCAAACAGTTTTGGAAGAACGTCACCATCACCACTGGGGAGAACAACACAGCATCTCTCCAGTCGGTTGTCAACAACCAAGAAGTGGTCATCACTCCCGCAATACTTCACCAAACTCTACATCTGGATGATGCCATTTCTCCTGCTGGATATCCCAAAGGCACAACTGATTTATCCTTTGCCCATCATGGATATCAGGGCAACCTTAGTGCCTCCACTATAATGAAGAAACATTTTCATGACGCTGAACGCCTAATTTTCACATGATAAATGTCTGTTTGGCTCCTAAGACTTCGTCTTGGGATCAAATGTCTACAAAGTGGCAGCAGGTAATGTATTCTATTCTTGAGCAACAGCCGTTAAATTTTTCAGAAATAATATTTTCAGAGCTCAAGATATGGCTCAAAAACTAACTGCTAACCGTTGGATATTATATCCGCGGTTCATAATGGCCATCATTACAAACCAGCTTCAAGCTGAGGGACTTGTTGGCCTGGGAGTCCCTGCTATGGCTATTTTGCCTGAAGTATACTCCCGGCACAACTCTGACCAACACTCAAATTGGCTGCCAAGCTGCGAAAACCCACGCAGCTGGAACCCACAGCCACCACCTCCAAATCAAAAGTCCCCCCAAACCCACCAAAAAGATACCCAAAACGGCTACTTAGGGAAATGAGTCCCCTGAGGATGCCCCTGCAACACAAACGCAGGAGATATCCACTGGTCATAACCCCCCTAGTGGATATCAGGACTCTTCCAGCCATAGCGCTCAGGATTACTCTCAACAGGAGCCTGCAACAACCACAAAAGGGGTACCCACACATCTGGGATCTTCCTCACTTGAGGGGATTGCCATTGAAGAGCACCTTCCTCCCCAGGTGCACACTGCTTCTATCCCTTCACCCCATGCAACCGCCCCTCAAAGCCCTACATTGCTTGTTGCACAAGTTCTGACTCAATTGCACTCCTCACCCCCCCCCCAGATACCAATTACTACTGGGAACACCTCTACCATTGAGGGGGAGGACCAAAGTGCAATTGAGAACCCACAGCATAGGGGTTTACCACTTCTATCTCCTGGTGTAGATAGGGAGATTAGAATATCTAGTGAGGCTGCCACCTCTTCTGCATCAGCACATGATCAGAATGAGGCTGGTAACATTGCTAAGACCTCACTAGAGGCAACAGCTGATGATGGACATAGTCTTGATGCTGGAAGTCCCCAGTACCAAGACAAAGGGGCATATGCTACAACTGGTCTACACCCAGTGCATGTACATCCTGCTCCAAGCAGGAGGTCAGGTGATTCAGCTTCTACTGATGATGACCTGGGCTTTTTCTACGATGTTCTTGCCCAGAACACAATCCTTGAGGAGGAAGTCAGTAGGCTGCACAACCTACTTGACCAACTCTCTCAAGGAGAAAGACCATCTGCCTCTCCAAACCACAGATGGCACCTTCAGTTGAAGGTTCCCCAAACACTGAGCCACTCCCAACAACTCAGCCACCTGCCTCTGCTTTTGGCACTATTTCTCAGGAACAGAACCCTCCTGAGCAAATAGTTGCTGTCCTTCAAAATTCCCTCCCTCTCATCACACCCATAATCACTGACATTGTGACTAAAGCCATTGAAGAGAGGATTTCCTCAACTTACAACCATTGATTGATGCTGCTATGCAAAAGACACTTTCTGCGGTACAAACCCCTACCACCAATGCATCCAAAAAGGGGGAGAGTACTGCAGTGAAAGAAAAGAAGAGAAAAGAATAGAGGATGAGAAGGCCCAAGAGCAAGCCTAGGAGTTGGAAAAAGAAGAGCAACAACTGATCACCTATAAACGAAAGAAAAGTGCTGATGATCAACCTACTGCTGAAGAAAAATCCTTGGAAGAGCTTGTAAAAGATGCTGATAATACACACAGCCGATCCATGGATAAAATCATTGAGCAACTCTTCAGGCAAGGTTTTGATACAGCCACATTAGATAGTGAAATCAGGAAGTTGGAAGTGGAGGAGATTCAAACCCGATGGGCTGGGTATGATGTACTGGAGAAGGAAAGATTGGAGATCATGATCCGTTTCATTGCCAAATACTTAGGACGATCTTTGATGGAGATTCGCGCGTGGACTAGAGACAGTATTCTGGCTATAGCCACCAGAATCTGTCTGTCTGAGCAATTCCACAAGGGGATTATCATTGAAGCCCTTGATGAGGCTGGGGCTGGAAAAAGGTTTGAAATGGCAAGACTTACAAAGGCTAAACTCACAACCAAGATGCTGGAACAACCTTCCTTCCACCCACTCAAAAACAGCCTACCCCTCAAATCTCCAAACCAATCTCAAAGCCCAAATCCAAACAACCACAACCTCAACCCACAAAACCAACTCTCTCACCATCTAAACCAACAGCCGATGATGCACCAAGAAGCAGAAGAGAAGGGTGTTGAGGCTAGAAGAAGAAGAAGAGGATGATGTGGAAGAAGATAGGATGCCTCTGTCTGCAGTCCTAACATTAGCGAAAGCCAAACCTATGCCCATCACTCCCACCTCACAGATGGATGTTGTGAGAGTAAAAATTGAAGAAGAGGAGCAGCAAAAGCTTCATGATGATGAAATGCTAAAAAGCATTGACAAAACCTATGTTGCCTCCTCATCAATTATCAGCATGAAGAAATAAGCTCTGAGATTGTAAACTCTCGCCAACACATTTCAATATCAGAAGGAAAGGGTGAGAGTATGGCCTGATCCGAGGGTGGCTCACAGGATTGTAAAGAAAGACATTCCTTCGAGATACAAGGGTCAAGTCAAGAGGATCGTAGATGAAGAGATCACAGTGGCCCTTGTAGTATCACCCTGGAGATTGTCGAAGATTTCAAGAAGGCCTACGAGACTAAACACCCCCCAGAAGATGCTAGAGAACAGAATTATTAAAAAGGGGCTAGTCTACAAGAGGCTTGAGAACTTCAAACAGAATGAGCTCAGTCTGTTACTCGAAGGGATCATCCTGATGAGTTTGCATATAGACAAATTACAACAGTTGAGCTCAAAAACGCAAACAGGCCAAGTACATCTCAGAGCTGTATGGGTGAGAAGGATTGTTTGATGGTGAAGCCGAGAACCTGACCATGGAAGAACAAATCATGTTTCTCAGAGCCTACACCAGAGAATCTTACAGGCTCATACACGGGAAGTAGATCTCATGAATGGGATAACAACTCTGTGTCCAGTTCCCCAAAACAGAGTTCCCATTCATATCTTGCCAACAAATATCTGAGACTTCTTCCCAGGCCGGAGCTTATATGGGTCATCTTCTCTACTGATCAAGAAGGAGAAAGACCAACCTTTTGCCAACAATAAGTGGGATAATAAATAAATTAGAGGTTTTGGCTGCATTGGTTCAGGGGGAGTTGTTGGACCAAAAGAACCAATGAGCCAAGTTCAGAAAACCTCTAAGTCCCACATGGTATCACAACAACTACTGAAAGCTTCATCAGCAGTTTGACAAGTGCTGAAGACTTCAACAGCTGAAGATCAAGTGCTGAAGACTTCAACAACTGAAGAACTAAAGTGCTGAAGTACAACAGCTGAAGAACACAAGTACTGAAGCTGAACAGCTGAAGAACACAAGTGCTGAAGCTGAAGACCAAAGTACTGAAGTTCAACAGCTGAAGAGTTTATAAGTGCTGAAGATCAACAACTGATGTACAAAGTCTGAAGACAAAGACTGAAGTCATCAGCTGATGAAACATCTGAAGTTAAAGTCTGAAGATCAAGTACTGAAGTTTCAGTAGTTTGTCACAACAGCTGAAGAGTACTTCTTCAGTAGTTGTGATATCAGTAGTTTTATATTTTTACTTTCAGTGGTTTTGTAAAACGACTGAGGAGCTTGTTCTTCAGTCGTTGTAGTTTCAGTAGTTTTATGTTTTTCAGTAGTTATAACAACTGATAACACTTAGCATTTTTGTAAGGAGATGTCAGCTGTTTTGACATCTTCAGTAGTTGTGTTTCAGTTGTAATAAATCTTTAGATGTCACTATCAAGTGACATCAGCAGACGTCACATCTCTTATATAAGAGGTGTCGACCTAATTGTAATTGTGACATTCTGTTACCACGAAAGCGAATATTGAGTGAAATATATTTATAGAATTCTCTCTCTATAACCGTCTTTGTTCTTCATTGAATATCGTTTCGTTCTTGTGAATCGACTAATTCATTTTTTGAATTCTGCTGCTATACTCTCAAATCAATCGAACATAGATCACTGATCCTAACAAAGTACTTCTTCGAGTAGAAGGATCTGAACATGAGGCAGAGATGGTGGTTGGAACTTATAAAGGATTATGATTGTGAGATCCACTACCATCCGGGCAAGGCGAATGTGGTGGCTAATGCCCTTAGCTGGAAAGCGAGGCCCGAGCCGATTCGAGTAAAGGCATGTGAATGATCATGACCTCTGATATAATGAAGCAAGTCAAAGAGTTTCAAGACGAGGCACTGAAGGAAGATCATCTTAACTTTGAAAGAATAAGAGGTCTGGTTGGGGAATTGGGTGAAAACACACTCGGTGTTAGAACCCGATTCAGTCGTGTGTGGATTCCTTATTTTAGGGATCTACGGGTGAAGATAATGGATGACGCTCACAAGACTCGATACTCCATTCAACCTCGTGCCACGAAAATGTACCATGACCTGAAGAAAGATTATTAGTGGCCGGGTATGAAGCGTGACGTGGTGGAGTATGTGAGTAAGTGCCTTACTTGCTTACAGGTGAAGGCAGAGCATCAAAATCCGTATGGGAAGATCCAACCTTTGGATATACCGGAATGGAAGTGGGAGCATATCACCATGGACTTCATTACAAAGCTGCCACGTACTCCGAAGGGGTATGATGCCATATGGGTGATAGTTGATCGTCTGACGAAGAGTGCTCACTTTATACCGATCCGCGACACGTATTCATCTGAGAGGTTGGCTGATCTGTTCATCAAGGAAATTTTAACTCGTCATGGTGTGCCGGTATCTATTGTGTTGGATCGCGACACTCGGTTTATATCTAAATTTTGGAAGAAATTCCACGATGCTATGGGGACGAGGTTACATATTAGCACGGCTTATCATCCCCAGACTGATGGTGAGTCAGAAAGGACCATTCAGAGACAAGAAGACATGCCTCAGGCATGCGTCATTGATTTTGGTGATAGTGGGGATGACCACCTACCGTTAGCTGAATTCTCCTACAACAACAACTATCATGCAAGGATTGGTATGCCACCATATGAGATTGTATACGGTAGGAGATGCAGAACACCCATTTGTTGGGGTGATATTGGTTAGAAGGAATTGGGGAGTGTCGAGGTAATCGAGGCTACGACTGAGAAGCCTGAGAAAATTAAAGCCTTTATGAAGGCAGCCAAAGATAGACAAAAGTCGTATGCTCATAAAAGACGCAGGCCGATTGAGTTCAGGTGGGTGACGGGTTATGTTGAAAATCTCACATTGGAAGGGTATCATCCGATTGAAGAAGCGGGGTAAGTTGAGCCCATGGTATATAAGCCATTTCCGAATCATCTCTCGAGTAGGAGAGGTGGCCTATAGACTGGAGTTACTGGACCAGTTAAGTGGAATTCACCCGACATTCCATGTGTCTCATCTAAGGAAGTGCTTAGCTGATGAAGACATGATTGTCCCATTGGAAGACATCGAAGTAGATAAAAGGCTCAACTACGTGGAGCAACCAGTGGCGATCACCCATAGAAAAGAGAAAAGACTAAGAAATAAAGTAGTTCCTCTTGTGCGCGTACAGTGGAAGCACAAGAAGGGATCCGAGTCAATGTGGGAGACTGAGGAAGAAATGGGATAGCACTATCCACGTTTGTTCGAAGAATAACAGGTTTTAGGGAGGAAACCTATTTAAGGGGTGGACTTGTAACACCCGGTTATTTATTATTTAGAAGCCGACGAAGGAAGAAAAAGAAATAAAGTCCAAGTCGAGGGACCAAACTCGCCATGAAAGAAAGTCGGGTGAGTGGGAGTATATAAGGGAGAGGGCAGCCCTTACCCTCTCCCCACACACTTACAAATCAGCCAAAGAAAAGAGGAGAGAGAGAAAGGAAGAAAAGAGGAAAAGTGTTGGTTCGGGTTGGTTTGAGTAGCCAAAATCGTCGTGTAGCAAGCCAAACCGAAGCCCTTGTCGTTGTGCTCGTTTGTGTGAGTTCTAGGACCCCTCTTTTACTTGTTTTCAAATGATTTTAGGGCTGGAAAACATCTGAAATCGGGTTTTTCATGTGGGTGTATGTTGACCCGTTTGTGTATGTGTATGCGTGTGTATGATGTGTTTGAGTCTTGATTGTGAGCTTGCGTGTGCTTGAATGGTGTTGTGGTATGCATCCCTAAGGTTTAGAGTGGTCGATTAGGGGTTAAAATGGGTTTAGATGGGTTGGAGGCCGAAAACTCTCGGCTGCAGTCGGGATGAACTGCATTCTGCATCAGCTAGGGCTAGGCGACCGACCGGAGGCCGAATGGAGGCCACACGGCCGAATAGGGTGTGATTGGGATCCATTCGCACGATTGGGGACCATTCGCACCATTGAAGATCCAATCGCACGATTGGGGACCATTCGCACCATTGAAGATCCATTCGCACGATTGAAAGGCCAGTCGCATGGAGGACATGCTACTGAAGGTCTAGTCGCATAAGTGCTCATCCGCATTAATTTCATTCGCATGAGGTTCATCCGCATTGTCCATTCGCACGATTGGGCATTCATTCGCATGGGTATTCATCCACATTAGTTCATTCGCATAGTGATCAGTCGCATGGAGGCCATGCGACTGAGGAGTGTCCATACGCCTGAATAGGGCTGTGCACCCGAGGAAAGTATGGTTTGACTTCTACCTCTCGGGGGAAAGTGCAGATGTAAGTGTAGACATAAAGGTTCCCGTAAGAGCACGTAAGTTAGTTGTTATGGACTTAGAGAGCAGGTAGGGCATAATGATGATGATGTTGCATGTATATGCATATATGTATGTATGATGTTGCTCTGTATGACGTGATGTCTGTGCATGTTATGTTCCTTATTATGATGTATGTGTATCCTTCCTGTGGCTTTACGTGTTGTGATAATGAATGAATGAAGTATTATGTAACGTAAAGTGAAAGATAACGAAAGAGGAACATGACGATGAATGCATGCATTGATGAATGAACGAAAGAGGAATACGATGATGAATGCATGCATTAATGAATGAATGAAAGAAGTCTTGCAAGCATTGGATATCAGGGTCCTTCTTTGTGATCGACCAAACGTGTAGTGCCTCCACCGCTTACCTCTAGTACTGTGGCATACGCTTAGCTGTTCATTTAGTGACTTCGGCCCAGTAGCTAAATTGTTCGGGGTGTAGCATATGGTATTGGTACGAGAGATATCCGATGTGCAAGTAAAGTTATATTAAACGAATGAAAGTATGAACGAAAGAATGACAAAGATAATAATGATGTTATCTGTATGTACGTATGATGTATGATCACATACACTTGTAACGAAAGATTTTAATGAAACTAAAGTATGTTTACTATAAAAGTTAGAACTCACCCAGCAACGCTGACTTTTTATATGTTTCCCAGTTGGCAGGTAGTGATTGCTGAGGATGACTTTTTATATGTTTCCTAGTTGGCATCCAATTATAATGCTTTTGTGATGTAATGCAAACATGTATTTGTAATCGTATAATGATGTATTATTTGGCAAAAGTGTTTATAATGAAAAGAGGTGTCCTTTTTGAATGTTTCCGCTGCAATATTTTCTTAAGACAAATGTAATTATATGTTTTATGCACGACAAATGACCAACTGTAAGCGTCCCGGAGATGGGGCCTTACATTTACTTTGTTTTATTTGTTTTATTTTGTTCTATTTCTTTGCCTATTATAATTCAAAACGTAAAACAAAAACAGTTTCGGTTTTAAAATTTTGGGGAAGAATAGGTTAGATTAAAAAAACGAGGGAGGAGGACAGCTTAGCTAAAATGAAAGAAATCAAATCTGTGATACTGATTCAACGAATTTTGGCAAATGATAGTACACAAGGAACAGATTAATTTGGGACTTTAAAAGGTTTAACTACTCATGATGCAAAATTCAAAGTTAAGTCAAAATAGTCAAAGCAAAATAAAAGGAAAGATGATAGTTAAACTAGTACGCTACTATGGTAAAATAGAGAAAGTAGACCTAGAGGTTGTTAGAACATTAGATGACGTGTCGGTAGATTCAACACAATAGATAAGTAGACCTCATTGGTGATTTCAAGATCAAACTAAGTTGTTCAACAAGCTATGAGTTCCCATTTTATCCCTGGTTAACACAATCCACGAACTTTCAATAAGGGGTGATGAGCAAAATAAACGCCACAACTGTGTACGGATGAGCATAAAATATGAGCAAAGCATATGAAAAATGCATAAAGCAATCAAGCTAATAACCTATGTTGTTGGTGTGAAATGTGAAAAAATAAATTAATTACTCAAACAAGAAGATAGGTTGTGTGCCTCTTTGTTGTGCGGTGGCACTGACCGAGGATAAGCATAACCTAAATATTCTTGAATTCATTGTTGTTTGCGCCTCTCTACAGTGCGGTGGCACTGACTGAGGCTTAGAATCTCTTTGAAAGCTCTTAGAATAGTTTCTTCTTGTAATATTCCTGTAGACCTCTCAAAAATCTCCTGAGGAACGTTGATTACCACATAAGCGTGGGACCCACAAATGCTTGTTGACATAATTACACCTTAAATAATCACCAATGTGTGTCAAAAATCTGTGTATGGGTTTAAGAGGGCAAGTATACTACAATCATCGTGAGCTGCAGCTCTTGAAAGTCAAAATCATTATGTACATCTTGTAGCTCTAGTATGATTTCCTAAAATTGCCGGTGTCTATCAGTGAAAACAAGGATCAAGCATCTAAATTACATACTAAAAAGTCCCAAGTGAGTCTGATATACCTGTATGATTCCAAACTAAATTATACCAGAAACGATTAACTGGAATTGAAGCTGTGATGTCCATGAAGTAAAATCAATTAGAATGATTCTAATAGGTCGTATATCATCTCTAAACAAAAATACAAAAATATGTTTTAACTTTGTTTTATTTCAAGTTGCTTAATTTAGCTAATTTCAGTTAATTTAGTAGTTAAATGTCGGACTACGCATTGGAAGTCAATCTAGGATTCACTCACTAAAAAGGTCACGTCTGAGGTGACTAATGTGATTTTCAAATGTAAAAGGGTCACGTCGGAGGTGAAAAAATGTTTTGTTGTTAAACGGATCACGACTGAGGTGATCAACAGTTTCCTAAGTTAAAATGGTCATGTCTGAGATGATCAATGTTTCAAAATGTCTTATCAATAAGTAAACGGGCTAAGTGTACGAATGGTCATAAGGTCAAACTCATAAGTATGAGCCATTCGCATGACTGGACCATGAGTATGGACCAGTCGTACGATTGGACCATATGTATTAGCCCAATTGCACGACTAAACCACACGTATGGACAAGATGTGCGATTGACCATAAGCATGGGTCAATCCATACGATTGGATCATCAGAATGAACCAATTGCACGAATGGAGGTAACCGAATGAGACAGTCGTACGACTGAAACCTAGTCACACGACTGAAGGTGACCGACTGTGCCAGTCGCACGACTGAGCCTCAGTCGCACGAATCAGCAGTGCGATTAGATTCAATTGCACGACTGAAAGAAACCCTAGTATAAATAAGGGGGAGTCGGTCGCAAACACTCATCACCCCGCCCCCCAATCGCTCTCTCTTCACACGATTGTACCGTTACGCTACCAAAATTTTAATTCAGTGTTCTATACTGATTATTATTGCTTCTAACGATTTCTCTTGACTGTACAGGTAATGTGCGACGTTATCCACTCAAATGTTCATCAAATCTTGCCCTAAATCGACTTAATTCGAGCCTTAATAAGAATGGACACTTAGTTCCAAAAATAAACCTGTAAAACAAAGTAAACTGCTAACTTAAAATGTGTTTGATGTTAGTTGGAACGATTGCGAGTCTAATGAGCCAAACCTCAACGTCTAACATCAAGTTTTTCTCAAAATTTGAATTTGAATGGAAAAATAGACTGTCATGCGAATGGACAACTGATGAACTTCAATCGATCGACTGAGCTGGGCAAATGGCACAATCACATGACTAAACCATGCATATGAGTTCAGTCACATGACTGGTTCAACCGCATGGGATAGCATACTACTAAGCCTAGTCGTACGCTCAATCGCATGAATGAGCTCAATCGCACGACTCAAACTCAGTCGCACGACTCAAACTCAGTCGCACTGTCCATTCACATGATAGAACAAAAGGATTCAAGTCCAATAAGTTCAAATGTCATTCATTTACACACACTCTAATGTTTATGTATCTTGTGTTACAGCAACATGGCGAGTAGGTGGATGATAAGCACAAAGCACAACATATGTGCTCATCTAGACATTACGTCCCGGAACGCGTCTGAGTTCACAGGCATTATTACATTTCTACAGAGATCGAGGATTTTCAAAGCTATCCCCACTCCATGCACACCATACAGATCGATACAACAGGCTTTCTGGGAAAGCGTTATTGTAGATAGGTCCTCAAAGCCCGACAGTATTAGGAGTTCCATCTTTGGTCAGGACATTAAGATTAGTGTGGAGGATCTGAGGACAGTCTTAGAGTTGGGAGATGATGGTGATTGCCTACCAGACTGCATCCGTTGATAGTTCGAGGATGTTTTATTTGGGCTAAGTACTCGGGGGACATAAACGCATGTGTGCTCCACAAGAGCAACTTATGCCCCCAGTTCAAATACTTAGCCCATGTGTTGCTAAAGTGTAATGCCTCGAGGAAAGGTGGATTTGATGACATGTCAGATCAGATCCAGAATGCGTATGTAGCTCTGGTGCTGAACCACCCGTTCAGCTTTTTGAGGATGATCTTCACCTACTTGGTGGAGAACATAGAGGCCAAAGGCAACGAAGGCTTCTGCATGTACCCACGTTTCATTCAGATGATCATCTACCAGAACCTTCCTGCATTGCCCAAGGAGAGAGAGGATACAGTTACACTAGAGGTGATGGATGATACCACCCTAGGCAGCATTCAGGTTTTACCGGGGCAAGCAGGTGAAGCCCCCGGTAAGGAGATTGTTTGGGCATTTGGCCCGAGAGGACTAGATGGCGCTAACTAGGAGGAAGTGGCGTCATGATGATAGTAACTCAGATTCTGAGCCAATGGTGCTCCCATCGGACGATTCTGATTATGATGATAGTGGTGATGGTGGAGAGACTGGCCCCACCCAATCTAGGGCCACTACCATAGATGCTACATGTTGGATCAAGAAGAAGGCTGGTGCAACCCAAACCAAATCACTTAGACAAATTTTGGTGTTGCATACAAAGGCTTTCGAAGCCAAGTGAGGAACTTCTGAAGGAAGTAGAGTTCTTCTGAAGACAAAGAAAAAGTTCCACTTCTGAAGCCAAAGCTCTACTTCCGAAGATAAAGTATTCACTTCCGAGTATGAAGTCTCAAAGGAAGAAATCAGAAGACTACTTACGAAGTATGAAGTAAGAAGAAGTTCTCAAGCCTCAGAAGAAGCAGCCTATTCCGAAATATTAGTGGCTTCGGAAGTACTTGTTCTTCCGAAGCCATTTAACCTTCGGAAAAACACTGCTGTGAACCAGTGGACATAAGTATGGTCTCTCACACTCCACTGCAGACCTCTGATACTGCATGGCAATTTCTCAAAGAGCCATGTATTTATCCATACTTTATTCCACTATTCACCTTTTTATTTTAGTACAACTTACCAACTATAGTTGGTGACAAAAGATAAGTCAAGGACATGTCTTGACTACCATATCTCAGATAAAATCTTATCTGAGATACCTTAAACTATAGCTTTGTAGTGTTTTCTTTAGTTAGAGGATTCCAGATGGTATCAAAGTATTTCCGCCTGTAGGTAGTATTATATATAGTCTCTCATTATAAATCATAAAAATATGCTTGTAAGAGTCTTGTAATATTTTTTGTTGGAAGCAATATATGCATGTACCCTGAAAATTACTTCTTGTGTTCTTTATTACTTATTATATTGTGATTAACTCTTACTAACTCTATCTTCATCCGAGTGTTGTTCAAGTGAGTTTGAGAGAAAGACAAAGTGTTAGTGACATAAACCGATCCTGCAGTTGGTATCAGAGCTTTTTAGGCTCTTGATTGTGTGATCTAACCATTCAAATCAACTTGTTTTTCACTCCTCCTTACAACTCTCACAAAAATGGCCCTTAACAAATCCAAAGTAGAGATGGGAACCATGACCAAAGCTCCCCTCATTATTCCTTAAAACTTGAGGTCTTGGAGCAGAAGAATGGAAGCCTTCATCAGATTCCAAGATAGCAAAATATGGAACTCCATTGTCAACGGCCCGTACAAACCCAAGGTGGCTTCACCTGGTGGAAACAATGCCATGATAGAAAAAGCTGTTAATGATTATTCTAACGAGGACTGAAAGAAGATGGACATCGATAGCAATGCTATGACCATTCTTATCACTACAATACCCAACTCCATCATGGTGGGGTTTGAGCATTGTAAGTCTGCTAAAGATTTGTTTGATGCACTTGCTCAGATGTATTCAAGCTCCAACAACTCAAAGAAGGACTCTCTGAAGCAGCAGTTCGAGAACTTCACCTATATTCCTAGAGAGACCCTCAACCAGTAGTATTTCAGTTACATGGATCTTATTTCTTCACTTTAGTTTGTAAAGATCACTCCTGAACTTAGAGATCTCACAAGAAAGTTCGTGAATGCTCTTCCAAATAAGTGGACATTCTACTGTGTGTCTATCAAGAGGACAAAGAACTTGAACACTCTTACCATGACTGAACTCTACGGCATCCTTGATGGATACCAATTGGAGATGGAGAGTAAGAGGGGCCATCAAACAAGCAGCCCCTCTGAGTCTTCCTGCTAGCAATGCTTTAATGGTTGCTGAAGGCTCAGTGCCCCCACAACCTCAGCAATACCTGACATACAACCAGCAACCACCCTGCTTTTCTGGTCCTTACATCACTTTTCTTGAGACTCCAAGGACTCAACAGGCTCAACATAACTCCTTTAAGGATAGTTGTGTTGGGTTTGTTGACCCAAAACAAAGTAGTTTAACCATTTTAAACTATGAAAATGCAATGGAATAATACCTTAAAATAACATTAGTAATCTGAAAATAAGGCTAATAACAAAAAATCAACAAACCCAAGAACATAGGATCTTATATATGTACTAGCTATCAACAAGATATAACAAGCCAAAACAAACCATACATGCTACCTTTAGTAAAGCTGCAGAAAACGATTTGGGTGAAGAAGATGATGTTGTTGAACAGCCAAAACATCAAGGAAAGATGTCCTCAAGCATTCATACCCACAAGCACCAAGCAAGCACCTTTGTTGCTAGGATTTCATCACCAAAACGAACCTGATAGGCTGCTGAAAACCATTTTCAGCCGAAATCAAGCTGCTGAAAGACCTTTTGCAACCGAGATTTTCTTCTAGATTGGAGGGTGTTGTGCCTTGAGGTTCTTGCATATATGAGAGAGATGAGAGATTGGAGTGTATGTGTGTGTTCTTGGAGTATTTTTTTTCTTTCAAGACCACCAAAGAAAACCAAAGGGAGAGCCACATTTTTGGGGCGACCGAACCCTATTTGGTTTTTGGTTTCCCTCCAAAAGTCCCTTTTTAATCTTTTCTTAAACTAATGTTAGAGATAGTATATATAATTAACCTTTTAATTATATAACACAAACACACTTTTATTATTTTATGTTATTTAACTAAATTAAACAACATTACAAATAATATCCATGAACAAAATATCCATATAAGTTGTTCAATCTCATATGCAACTTAATTAGAAAACCCATTTTCTAAATTGGTGTATTTATTTAATTGTATGATCATATCATCAATTAAATATTATTTGGTGTTTGCTAAGCTTGTTATTGGGTATGATCCGACTTGGATCATAACATACTAACCACATCAATGTTCTATGTGTCTTGGGCATAAAGAATCCAACAATCTCCCACTTGCATAAGATAAATAGAAGATTGATGCAAGCAGTAAATACTGCCTAACAACGGTTTACTACCCTTAATACGCATGAGTTAAAGCCATTCAATAACATCATCCCCTTCAAGTATCCAACTTGAAATGATTTAAGTGAATCAATCATTTATCCTTTAGTTTCAGATGTCATGTTAAATCCAAGGACATAGAATGATCATTCCTTGTTGATTTAACTTAATCAGGCTTTAGACATCTTGCTCTCAAGGAATAAGATGAACAAATTCCATCTTGACTACATACGTTTTCACAATCACCTCGTGTCACACCTAAACATAGTCTTATGTACTGCCCATTATTTCAGAGCAGTGAAGAGCTAGCTCAAAGTATAGCATTGGTGAATATCAAAACTGAATATGTATCTCAGGTCGGAGGATACAAATGATATTCGCCTTTACTCAAATTTACTTATGATCAATCTAGAAGATTCCATGTAGTAAAATTGTGATGCGGGTCAGTCCAATATTTGTATCCCACAAATATCTATGAACCTTGGCAGCAACCAATTGCTCTATATTCATTCCTTATGAATATCCACCAATCCATGTTCATAATAGTCTTACGTTCATATTTGTTCCCACAAACATGACCGACTATGGACATTTAGAATAATAAACATATTAATGGATGTATACATGCTAAAATGAATATAACTCAATATCACAAGTATATAAAGAGTTAAATATTACATTGTTTCAAAATTTTAATACTAAACAAATCAATTCCAGTCACTAGAATATCGAAGTCCTAAGGCACAAGTATGATTTTCATGCTTTGCCCTTTCAAGGAACTTCGTGAGTGGATCCGCAATGTATTGATCGGTGTGAACTTTACGAATACATATTTTTTCCCTTTTCAACTTCATCCCTTATGTAGTTGAATTTCCGCTCAATGTGCCTAGCCTTTTGAAGAGGACAGGGTACCTTGATTTATGCAATTGTACCCTCGTGATCACAAAAGGATTTCTAGGGGTCTTGAATGGTAGAGACCACCAAGGTAGGCAATAAATTTCTTTATCTATGTAGCTACCTCAGCTGCTAATGATGTGGCGATGTATTTATGTTTTGTAGTGGACAATGCTACTCCATTCATAATGAAGACATACCCAGATTGTGATCGAGAATCATCTCGAACGGTTTGGAAACTCGCATCCGTGTAACCCTTTACAACGAGTTCCTCTTCATCAAATTCGTATATTAGAAACATTTCCTTAGTCCTACTAAAGTATTTCCATATACTTTTAATAACCATCCAATGGCTATTACCTGGACTCTGCTGATATCTGTTCATCATGATAACGCGCATGACACGTCTGATCTAGTGCATATCATCGTATGATGGATCCTATAGCTGATGCATATGGGATGTCCTTCATTCGATCTTGGTCATCCTTTGAGCTTGGACATTGAAATATACTCAATATTGTCCCTCTTCGAATAGGTACCATACCTTTCTCAAAGTTTTTCCATCTTGAACCTTTTCAAGACCTTTTTAATATATGCACTTTGATTTAAACCAATCAACCGCCTCGATCTATCCCTGTAGATCAATATTCCCAAAATATAGGCGGCTTCATTGAGATTTTTAATGAAAAACAACTTCCAAGCCAGGTTTTAACACCTTCCATTGTTGGAATATCATTTACAAAAGTTAGCATGTCATCAACATACAATACTAAGAATGTTATTATGCTCCCACTAACCTTTGTATATACACAAGCCTCGCCAGCATTCTTGATGAAACCAAATTTTGATATCTTCATCAAAACGTTGATTCCAACTTCTCGATGCTTGATTCAATCCATAAATTGACTTCTTAATTGCATACTTTTAGGATGTTGTGGATCGACAAAACCATCTGCCTGAACCATATGGACAGTCTCTTCGAGATGTCCATTAAGACAAGCGGTTTTGATATCCATTTGCCAAATCTCATAGTCATAATATGCAGCTATGGTAAATAATATCCTAATTGACTTTAGCATTGCCACAGGCGAGAAAGTTTTATCATAATCAACCCTTTGAGTTTGATTGAAACCTTTTGCTACAAGTCTTGCTTTGTAAGTATCCAAGTTTCCATGTATATCTATTTTCTTCTTGAAACCTATTTGCATCCAATTGGTTTGGAGTTAAATGGAGGATCAACCAACTCCTAAACTGATTGTCATACATGTATTGCATCTCAACGTTCATGGCATCCAGCCATTTGTCATAATCCAAATCGAACATTGCTTCATGGTATGTAGTTGACTCATCGAAGTCAACCACATAGCATACATTCATGAAAGATCCATATCTTTCAGGTGGAATGCTAACTCTACCAGATTTGCGAATGTTTTGTGTGTATAGGTCAACCACTTGATCATCATCAACAACCTCTTGTTGATTGCAAGTGTCAACCAAACGTGTATCGGCTTTGGATTTTGATCCACATCAAAATTCCAGTATTCTATACGTTATCCCTTCCATAAGGAACTTAGTTTCCAAGAACTCAGCCTTTCGAGCAATAATTACTCTTGCTCTGTTGGATCAAAGAAGTACTATCCTATACAATCTTTGGGATATCCAACAAATATACACTTAGTGAATTGATTATCTTGGTCATGGCCATATTCAAAATATGAGCCACGGAGAGCATTGCAAAATCCTAAAATGATAGAGGTATTGATCCTATAGCCATCATAGATTGAACCATATCCAATAGGGTTCGATTTCTCCTTTTAGACACACCATTATGTTGTGGTGTTCCAGGTGGAGTAAGTTGTGAGACGATCCCACATCCTTTTAGATGGTACTGAAAAGCATCATTGAGGTATTCACGTTCTCTATCTGAATGATGAACTTTGATGGTTTTATAGAGCTGATTTTTCACTTCATTCTTGAAGGTTCTGAACATTTCAAAAGCTTCATGTTTGTGTGTCATCATGTACGCATAACCATAGCGACTATAATCGTCGATAAAGGTAATGAAGTATCTTTCACCATTTACAGTCATTGTCTTCAAAGGGCCACATACATCCGAATGTATGATTCCCAATAAGTCTTTTGCCCTCTCGTTAGTGCCACTAAAGGGCGATTTGGTCATCTAGCTTGTAAACAAGATTCACACTTATCGAATGAAACATTTTCATTTGCTTTTCTAAAGACTATTCTTTTGAGGTGTTTGAATCTGATTCTTATTTATGTGACCAAGATGACAATGCCAAAGATAAGAATCACTTAAACCCATTTTAAGTTTCTTGGTGCTTGTTTGGTATAATGACCTATTATAGGATGAATCATTATGAATCAATTCATAGATTCCATTAAAAGGCATAGCCTTGAAATAAAATACATCATCCACACAAACATAAATACCATTGTTAGCAAACTTTAATTCATAACCACATTGTTCTAAAAGGGAAATCAAAATTATGTTCCTAGTCAAACTAGGAGCATACAAAATGCTCTTAATGACAAATTCCAAACTATTTGAAAGTTTCAAAATATTGTCTCTTTGGGCTTCGACATCAACTTTTGCTATGTTGCCCATGTAGAGACTTGTGTCTCCCTTCTTGAAGTGCTTATTTCCTATAAACCCCTGCAATAAATTGCAAAAAGAGTTCCACATCCGATATCCAATACCCATGTGTTTAAAGAAATAACATTTCAACCAATATGAATTTTGAAAGTTGTACATGAGGTTTGCCTAGCATCCCTCTTGTTTCTCAACTCTTTGAGATAGGTTGGACAATTCCTTTTCCAATGTCCTATCTCTCCACACTCAAAGCATGGATTGTTCTCTGTTACCTTAGGCTTCTCAAGCTTAGGCTTTGGAGGTTCCGCTTAGCCTTTCCTTTCATGTACCCCCTTTCTTTTGGCAACATTTGCCTTGGGATCAGGGAATGGCTTTTCTTATTGCCTCCCTCATTGATCGAGAGAACAGGTAGAACCTTTCTACCCATCCCTGCCTTGGCTGCTTTGAGCATTGCGTGAAGCTTACCAATACTCTTGTCCCATCCGTTCATATTGTAATTCATTTTGAACGTCTCAAACCTTTTGGTTAGGCCATTAAAGATCACATCCATGGTTACCTCTTTTGAGACGAGACAATTAACCCTTTCGAGGCGATCAACGTGGCATTTCTTCTTAAGAACATAAGATGATTCCGACTGGATTTCTACCATATGATACGCATGAAGCGCTGGAACCGTTTCGTAGCGCTCTACCCTGCTTGTTGAAGGAACATTTCCTTCAACTGCGTAATTATGTCATATGACCCAAGTTGCTCCAAGTCCTTTTGGAGTCCAGGAATCATAGTTCCCAACATGAGGCAGGAAACTTGGATGGAATCCTCAGTGTATTGAAGCCAATCATTATAGGCCTCAACATCCTCGGGGTCGGGTTGGTCAGGAATAGGATCGTCAAGGACATAGGCCATTTTCTCTTACTTGAGAACAATTCCCAAGTTTCGATACCAGTCCATAAAGTTATTATGGTTAAGATGATCCCTTTCTAAGATGGTTCTCAGTGATAGGGTAGGGACAGTCGGGGTAGTAGCATTGTGGTTTGCGGCCATTACTACAAAATTACAAAGTTCATTTTAGTATTTCTGGAAAATAGCATTTTAATTATTAATACCCTTTACACGTCTCATAGACAATTAATAATTAAAATCTAGAATCCAACGTTACATTTAAATGATGGTTAGGTGACCTTTATCCCACTATTTAAATTAACAAGGTAGTCAACATTTGACAATTGCAACCCATTGCAACTTCTAGCTTTATGGGATCGGTTAAACATCTTTTGTTTAGTCGGCATGTAAAATCCCATCAACACCATTGTACGCCATGCTTCAGTGACCCTATGCACATGGTTTCCAATTCAAGTGGTCCTACTTACACACACGTGTGAATTTACACATACAAGCAGCTAGGTGACCTTTATCCCACAAATATGTTAAGCTCACCTCAAACACACAAGTTCCCTAAATGTGGTTAGGTGACCTTTATCCCACAAGTAGTTCTTAACTGATTCGAGTGTCTTGTAAAAGGATGGTGTTTAACTTGTTTCCAAAGGGATTTAAGTTTCCATTAATTCTAGTTATGAAAACTCTATGTACCTTGTATTCGCATGCTTTCAAATACATGGTACCCTATGGTTCTCTTTTAATAAAACCTCTTTTATTTTGAAATCATTAATCCTTTTAATAACATTTTATTAGTCACTTAATGGTGAGGAACCAAGAAAAGCAGCTTGTTATGATAATTTATTTAGATTGTTAAGCATATCCATATATCAAACAATCAACATAAAATGAATAATCAAACAAGCATATGTCAAACAACCACATGTGCATAACCATAGCCACTATGTTGTCAACACTTGTTTACCATCACAAGTGTTATCATTTGGTCTTTCCTAATGGTTGAACACAACACAAAGATGAGATCTCCAAAGACCCCCACTTGAACTTGCATCCAAATGCTTCAAGTCCTTCTCTTGAGTCTTCCTTTTCTGCTTCCATCTTGTGCATCTTCTTTTACAAAATTTATATCCTAATACAAATTTTATAATAAAGGAAAACACGCTTAATCTATCTATTACATTGTCATTGAACGAATAAATAAATTACATCCAAATACAAAACACAAAAGAATAATATTACAACCCATTATGAATGAATCAACCAAAACAAACATCCATATAAAACCAAATCAACCCAAGGTCAAGGCTAGGTCATGCACCAATATGAAACATCATATACAATCATACAAGAACCAAATAAATCCCCATATGACCCTAAATTTTCAGCCAACATAAACCAAGAATTTAGGGTCTTTTGTCCAAACAAAAAAACATAATCAACCACTTGATATCATTCTTTCAAGATTTAATCACAAGCATGTTAGATGTAACCTTAAAAGATTGGGGATTTATAACATCACCACAAAACAGCCCTTATAAGGTTGTTAAAGCCCCATAAAACCAATTTTACAAGAACAAATGAAACTAGTCATCCACATATCCAGCTCTAGATGCCAAAGTTGGGTTTGTTGAACCAAAACAAAGTAGTTTAACCATTTTAAACTATGAAAACGCAACAGAATAATACCTTAAAATTATTATTAGTAATCTGAAAATTAAGGCTAATAACAAAACATCAACAAACCCAAGAACATAGGATCTTATATATGTGTTTGAACTAGCTATCAACAAGATATAACAACCCAAAACAATCCATACGTGCTACCTTTAGTAAAGCTGCAGAAAACGATTTTGGGTGAAGAAGATGATGTTGTTGAATAGCCAAAACGTCAAGGAAAGATGCCCTCATGCATTCATACCCACAAGCACCAAGCAAGCACCTTTGTTTCTAGGATTTCATCACCAAAACGAACCTGATAGGCTGCTGAAAACCCATTTTCAGCCGAAATCAAGCTGCTGAAAGACCCTTTTGCAACCGAGATTTTCTTCTAGATTGGAGGGTGTTGTGCCTTGAGGTTCTTGCATATATGAGAGAGATGAGAGATTGGAGTGTATGTGTGTGTTCTTGGAGTATGTTTTTTTCTTTCAAGACCACCAAAGAAAACCAAAGGGAGAGCCACATTTTTTGGGGCGACCGAACCCTATTTGGGTTTTTGGTTTCCCTCCAAAAGTCCCTTTTTAATCTTTTCTTAAACTAATGTTAAAGATAGTTATATATAATTAACCTTTTAATTATATAACACAAACACACTTTTATTATTTTATGTTATTTAACTAAATTAAACAACATTACAAATAATATCCATGAACAAAATATCCATATAAGTTGTTCAATCTCATATGCAAATTATTTAGAAAACCCATTTTCTAAATTGGTGTATTTATTTAATTGTATGATCATATCATCAATTAAATAATATGTGGTGTTTGCTAAGCTTGTTATTGGGTATGACCTGACTTGGATCATAACGTACTAACCACATCAATGTTCTATGTGTCTTGGGCGTAAAGAACCCAACAAGTTTTGCCTTGCCTTATGAAGTGGACACTCTGGTGATTTTCAATATTGTTTTGATGATCTAGAGTGTTTTAGTCTAGACGATGTGGAGTATGTGGACATCGTCCAACAGATGGCTCTTCTAACCTATAGAGCAAATAAGTTCTTAAGAGATCTGGAAGGCAATTCCCTCAAAACCCAACTGCCAGCAAGTTTGGGTTTGACAAGACCAAAGCAAAATGTTACAACTGGAACCAACTTGGTCACTTTCCTACGAAATTCAAGGCTCCCAAGACCAATCCGGGAACGCCACATGCCTCAACACATTCCTCAACCACAAAGCCCACTGGAAAGTCAACTGAAACAGTTATAATGGCTCAAAAAGTTGACTGGAGCTTCATGGTACAGGATGTGACTCCTGCTCAAGCTCTCATGGCTGGAATAGATGATAACCAGGGACACTCATATGACAAGAACAACAATGTCTGGATTGTGGACAGTGGATGCTCCAGGCATATGACAGGGAACAAATCTCTCCTTCAACAATTTCAACACTATGATGGAGGTCCTGCCCAACTTGGAGGTGAGGCGGGAGGATATATTTCTAGCAGAGGGATTATATCCAATGGTAAGTAAAAAGTTGACAAAGTTAACTTTGTCAAACAGCTTGAACACAATCTTTTAAGTGTTTCTTAGTTCTTTGATCAAAAGCACCAGATGCTTTTCACAGAGCATGAGTGTATTAACCACAAACCAGGGATGACAATCCCTCCAGAATTGGTGCTTCTTAGATCTCCCAGGAAAGGAGATATGTACAAGCTGGATATGAACAATGCTTCCCCAATGGGTGAAATATCATGCTTTCTTTCCAAAGTTGATAGTGATGAGTCAACACTTGGCATAAACGTATGTGTCATGTATATTTTAAGACACTGAATAAATTGGCTAAAAATAACTTGGTACATGGTTTGCCTAAAAAGGAATTTTTTTCAAAGACAACTATGTTGCATGCCTGAAAGGGAAGTGACATAGGACCTCTCATAAATCCAAAAGTGTTAACTCCATCACTACACCATTACACTTATTGCACATGGATCTCTTTGGTCCCACAAGTATAATAAGCATTGGAAGGAAATCATACTACCTTGTGATAGTTGATGATTTTACAAGATTTACATGGGTATTCTTTTTATGAACTAAAGATAAAACTGCTAAAACATTAAAATCTTTTATTCTTAAAGTAGAAAATCAAATTGATCACAAGGTTAAGATTATTAGAAGTGATCAAGGGACCGAGTTTAAGAACTTCATTCTTGACTCATTCTGTAACTCAAAAGACATTGACAAACAATATAGTGCTCCCAGAACTCCTCAACAAAATGGTGTTGCTAAGAGGAGGAACAAGACACTTATTGAGGCTGTTCGAACTATGTTAGCTGATTCCAAACTACCTCTAAAATTCTGGGCAGAGGCCGTTAGCACTGCATGCTATGTGCAGAACAAGTTCTTGTAGTTAAGCCATATGGAAAAACCCCTTATGATCTATTGAACAAGAAGCCACCATTCATTGGCTTTCTGAGGTCCTTTGGTAGGAGGTGTACCATACTTAACACAAAGGATAATTTAGCAAAATTTGCTGAAAAGTCAGATGATGCTATCTTTGTTGGATACTCTTCTACCACCAAAGCCTACAGAGTATACATCATTAAGAATCAAGAATTTGAGGAGTCATCTAATATAGTTGTTAATGAGCACACTCCTTCTGTTATGGGGAATGGCCCCGATCATATCTTTGATTTAGAATTGTTTCCAAAATATTCTAAACCTTCTTGATAGAATGTTTCAGTTGGAACAGGTGCTCAAAATGATGTTGATGCTGCTGCTGATGATCAACTGTTTGAGCTACCCAGACCTCTTCCAAGTTCCCCAAGAGCTACAACAAATTAACCTTCCACTATTCACAGATAAGATAGCATATCGATATCCACGAATAGTGAAGCTTCAACTAGTGAATCACCTGTTGATCCTCAAAACTCATCAGGTGATCCTACATAACACATAGCTTATGGATGTAGCATTTTGAAGGAACAAGCAACTGTTGATGCTACTCTACAGCCAACCATTGATGATGTTTCTCATTCATTCAATCAGTCCTCATTTAATGACTTTGAAACAACAGCTGGACAAAGTGTTCAAGTTCCTGAGCAGAATATGTCCAACCTGGATCCATCTCTGCAACTGGAAGTGATTCCTCGTCTTAGGATTCATAACACCTATCCAGCTAAGAACTTATGGGTTTTGTAACAAGTTAATCAAAGCTAGTTTAACCATTTTAAACTTATAAAACGCAGCGGAAGAATGAGTTAAACATGTTATAACATTCTGAAAAATTTTCAACATTTGAAGCATAAACAAAACCCAAAACAAGGATCAACAATATATGTGAAACACTATGCTATCAAACAAAACAATCAACCAAAAGGGTGAACAAGAAACAACCTTTCTTGCACTAGATGTTATAGATGAAAAGAATGAAGATGGTGATGTCCTTGAATGTCTAGCCTTCAAAGGAGAAGACCTCAAGCTTGTATACCCACAAGCTTAGCAAACACCTTACTTGTTAGGAAGTAAAAACACAAGAACAAACCCTCTTGTACAGTCCGAAATCTACAAGAAGCTCTTGAAGGGCAGCCAACAAAACAAAATTTTCAGCTCTCTTCTTTGCTTGTATAATCCGAAATGCAGCTTGTTTTTGAGAGAAAATCTTATGTGTCTGTTGAGCAAGGTGTGTTATGAGAGAAAGTATATGTGTGTGAGTCTTCTAGTCTTCCATAAGACAAGACAAACACATAATACACCCACACACAAGGGCGGCCGAAAACACCCTTCAAAAAGGGGTTTCCCCCCAATCTAGTTTCTATAAAATTACACACCTAGCCCTTGATTTTTATAAAATTAAAACTTCTTTTAATTTTATAACAATAACACACTTTTATTTGTTATTATTTAACTAGCTTAAATAATAAAACAAATAATCTCTCATGAATAAAACAAACATACAATGTTGTTCTTTTACAAAAGTACTGTATTAGAAAACCAATTTTCTAATGGTGTTAATATTTATTTGTTTGATCTTATCAACAAATAAATACCGATTGGTGTTTGTATAGCTTGTTATTGGGTATGACCCAACTTGGATCATAACGCACTAACCACATCAATCTTGTATGTGTCTTGGGCATATAAGGTCCAACAAGAACATCATAGGGGATGTCTCTGAAGGTGTGACAACAAGAGGGCAGACTCATCGTGGGCATGTCTGCTTCCATTCATGCTTCTTATCCCAGATGGAACCCAAGAAGGTGGAAGATGCCTTGAAGGATAGTAGTTGGGTTGAATTGATGCAAGAGGAGCTGCTTCAATTCAAAAGACAGAAGGTTTGGAACCTATGTCTGCTACCATCTAGTCAAGTACCAATAGGCACTAAATGGGTGTTGAGAAACAAAATAGATGGCAGAGGCTTGATTATCAAGAACGAGGCAAGAATGGTAGTTCAAGGATACACTCAAGAGGAAGGAATTGATTATACTGATGTCTTTGCACCTGTTGCAAGACTTGAGGCAGTTAGGATGTTCCTTGCTTATGCTACTTCCAAGAACTTTACTGTCTACCAGCTTGATGTCAAGTGTGCCTTTCTATATGGGGATATAGATAGGGAAGTGTATGTGTGCCAACCTTCAAGATTTAAAGACCCACAATATCCTCATTATGTGTGCAAATTGGATAAATCTCTATATGGGCTGCACCAAGCACCAAGGCTGTGGTATGAAACTTTGTCTCAGTTTCTCCTAAAGAATGGCTACACCAGGGGAACCTTTGACAAGACTTTATTCATAAGGAAGTCTGGTAAGGACATTTTGATTGTTCAAGTCTATGTTGATGACATCATATTTGGTTCTTGAAATGACCAAATGTGTAAGGACTTTGAAGGCATTATGAAGAAGAAGTTTGAGATGAGTTCCACGGGAAAAATGGACTTTTTCCATGGAATTCAGGTAAAGCAATTGAAGGAAGGCTTCTTCATCAATCAATCCAAGTACGTCAATGACATCTTAGAAGATTTGAGATGAAGGATTGCAAGCCAGCCAAGACACCCATACCCAGAAACCATAATCTTTCTCCTAACCTTGAGGGGGAGGATACTGATCAACATCAGTATAGGGTGATTATTAGTTCTCTGATGTATCTTACAGTGAGTAAACCTGATATTATGTTTGAAACTTGCATTAGTGCAAGATATCAGGCTGCTCCAAAGGTGTTTCACCTAGTTGTTGAAAAAAGAATCCTCAGATACCTCAAAGGAGCACCTAAATTAGGTCTCTGGTATCCAAGAAATAGTGATTTTAATCTCTATGGATATTCTAACAGTGACTATGGTGGCTGCAACATTGACAAGAAATCAACATTAGGAGGATGTCAATTTCTTGGTGGAAGGATCATCTCATGGCAATGCAAGAAAAAATCTTATCTCTCTACATCAACTGCTGAAGATGAATACATTGCTGCTGCTAGCTGCTGTGCTCAGTTGCTGTGGATCCAGAACCAGATGTTAGACTATGGATTCAACTTTATGAGCACTCCTATCCATATTGAAAACAACAGTGCTATCTCCATTACTGAAAATCTGGTGAAGCACTCGAAGACAAAGCACATTGATATCAGGTACTATTTCATTAGAGATATTCATGAGAAAAATCTAATTAAGCTAATCAAAGTTGATTCAAATGAACAATATGCTGATCTGTTCACCAATGATTTTGATGAACAAAGATTTAAGTATCTTATAACAGCTATTGGGATGATAAACATTGATTAACTTACCTCTTTTGAAAACCTTTTAATATTATGTCTTATGTCAATACAACTTAAGCCCTGTTACAAAAGATCTCTCTAAAATTTTCTAAGTATAAATTTCTTCCGAAGAGAAATTAACCCTCGAAAGTTATCTTCTTATCCTTCAAAGCAAAATTTCTCCATGGATAATTTTCTTCTCGGAAGAGTGTTAGTCTCGGAAGAAGCGATTGATTTCATATCAGATCTACTTCCGATGCTTACAAAATCTCTCCCTTCAGAAAGCAATCTCTACTCTCGGAAGTTACTTTTTACCTTCGGAAGTAGGAATTGTCTTCAGAAGACAAATTACCTTCAGAAACGTTTTATATTCGGAAGAGGGATTTTACTATACAACGGAAATCTCTTGGGCCCCACACTGTAAAAAGCAAAGATTTTGTTAATGATGCCGGATTATTTAACTGAATTAAACCTTACCGCCCCTGTCACTTCATCCACTAAACCGTCATTTCACCTTATCGTAACACTTTACCATCATTCCACCCTCCTTTAAATAACCCCGACTGTTCACTCTCATCTTGTTACCACAAATTTTACATCCCTGAAAGTTTACCTGCTTTCAAATTCACCCAAACTCAAACTGCTTTATCTTCACTCTTTACAATGGCCCTAAATCCTCAACACAATCAAGTCGCTCTTCTTGATTCTTCAAGAGATGTGAACTTCTCTGAAATCATCTCCTTGCTCATCCAATCATCCTACTACACAACCTTGATTGTTAATCCCACAGTTTACCTCGACCACATGACTGAATTTTTGGGAAACAGTCAGGTCGAAACCCTAAATAGGTTCATGTAATACGATCCCGCATCTGTGGCCAAGTGTTGGTCATCTCTGAACAACTCATCAGGGAGCATCTGGAGCTACATGATGAAGGTGCCCCTATTGAGTTCCCCAAGGCAGATTTACACAGCACTACATCCTCATGGGATATGGTGGAGATATGAACAGGTAGACTGTCTACAAATACAACTTCTCCTACAACTAGAAGTTCCTCTTGCACATTGTCCTTCATCGCTTGTCAAAAAAATCTAGGGGATGGGATCAAATCCCATATGAACTAGGGTGCTTAGTTCAGGGATTGGTGAGGGGCCTGCGCTTTAACTACTCAAGATTTGTGCTGCTTAATCTCATTGGAAATCTTCAAAGGGAAACATTCTTTATGTATCCCAGATTTCTTCAGCACATTATTAGCTGTGAGTTGGACCATAGTCGGCTTGTCTGTCCCTTACATGAAACCAACCATCTTCAAGACATTGAAGAGGGTATCCACCAACTTCACTGGCAGGTACAATTCTTTACCTACTAGTATGACTGAGCACATCGCTCTTGGTGACATCCCTGTTCACCCCACAGGTGATGAACCCACACCAGCAACTGCAACCACAATGCAAACACTACCTTCTCCTCCCATCACAATTACCTACACAAGATGGCCCAAACAAACCCTTGTTCAATCTACTCTGATTTAACAAGTTCCTCCTGTTCAACTTAAAAAGGCTAGAGTGGAACATTGGGCTCCCACTTAGTCTAAGGTCTCACCTTCCTTCACCATTGACCTAAATATGGGTCTTGAGTCTCCTCAGTCTCAAACCCATGAGCCCATTACCCAATCTGAAAGCCCTCAGAGTGATTCTTTACACTCCTCTGAGCAGCCAACAAGGGACAACCCCACCAGAGGCTCAATGCCTGTAGACATTGACCAAGGTCCCGGGTCAGTAGGTTTAACCTCCTTATCTTTCACCGACCTTCTCTTCAAAACCGATGAAGAGATAATGTCTCTCTATGACAATGATGTTGATCTACAACACCCTCTTCAAGGTCAATAGAGCCTAGAGAGATCCCTTATCTCTAGCCCCTATCAGCAACCCATAACTGAGGTGAGTCCCACTGATGTGGAGGGGACTCATGCAGATTCAGCTGCCACTATAGAAGGTGCCTCAATGGACCTTATGGATAGTGGTAACATCTCTGAAACTGAATCTGCGACAACCATGCCTTTTGATGACTCTACAAGAGACATCACTAAGCAAGGGAAACTAGGGTGCCAAGAAACCACATCTGGTGGTGAGGCTGAACATACTAGGTATGTTACCTCATCTCCCCGTGATTCTTCAAAAAAAGATGAGGGAAGCATGAAACTCTTCACTACAACCCTACTAATGAAAGTCTCAAACCTTGAATCCAAGGTTAGGACTTTAGAAGAAAGGTCCGCCACTCAGTAACTTGAGATTGACAATCTCAAGGCTCAACTAGCTGAGAAACAGATTGAGAAATCTGTTAGGCATGTACCTGTTCAGGTCTCCTTGACCTCTTTCTCCAACTCATCTACCTCTCAAGATGATGCTACCAAAAAGGGGGAGAGTGTTCAGAGACAAACATATGAGGACCCACGTAGCCAATCTTCAACTTCTAAATATTCGGCTCCTATCACAACTTCTTCTGAGCTATCTCAAGTCACTCTAACAATTGATTCAAGGATGCTCGGAGATCTTAAGATTGAAAAGCTGAAAAGAAAAGGGACACTTCCAACAGGAAGCTGTTGGCTGCTAGTACAAAAAGTAGCTGCAGTCAACCAGGAGGCTCTTAACAATAAAAAGATAGAAGAGATCATTGACCTGCTCAGTCATCTCGGAGCTGCCAATGAATAAACACTCCGTCTACCATTAGAGGAGTTGGTGAAGCTAGAAAAGGCAACCAAGCTGCAGCAAGAAACAACAAGGTTGGCCTCAGAGGAAGAAAAGGAAAAGGAACAGAGGGAAGCTGACATGCAGCTCAGGAGGGAAAGGATAGATTTCCTAACCTCCAGAGGCTTCTTTCTTCAAGAAATTTCTCCACACAATGATGAAATGATCCTTTGGCTCTTCAACAAAGAGCAGGATCAAATGGAGAAAGAAAGAAAAAGAGCTGCAAGAGAAAAGTTGAAGGAGAAGAAGAAGAAAGAGGAAGAAGCAAGGGCATCTGCAACTAGGAAGATAGGTGATAAAGCCTGGATGAAAGTCTATCTCTGAGCTCACGGCTTCTCTAGAAGGCAGGTGGGTCCCATGTCAGAAAGGACACTCCAATGAAATTTTAATGAGATCAAAGCTAACATTTGTTTGGGAAAAAGGAGAGAGATGTACGGAAGAATACAGGGAATAACCTTCACTCCAACCACACTACCCCAACCTAAACCAATTCCCTATCCTTTCACCATCAAAACTGAACCTTACACTCCTTAACCCACACCTTTACCTTCATCTACTTCTTCACCTCAACCACGAAAACTGCCCATCCTTCAACCCAAAACTCTAACCCGAGCCATCTCACCACATCCTACCCCACAACCTTCTCAACCATCCCCTCAGCCTTCTAAACATCTCTCTCTAGAAGAGTTCAAAAGCATCAAGAATAGGTTCATCAATTGCACAACTCTGAGCGATATCTCCTGTGAGGAAGACTCCATCAAACTAACTTATGTGGATGGATCTTCACATTCCCTCACAAGAGATCAATTTCTTGATCTACCCAGAGGAACTCTGGACCAGGCTGCAGTACTTCTAGGAATCAACTCAGAATTATTAAATGATAGAGAGAAGAAACTAAGAAGGAAATGGTGACTACTAGATTCAAAGAAAGAGGACAAGATTCCTAGCCAGTCTCTTGTGCCTAGGAAGAATATACTCTGGTGGAGGTTCGATGAAGCTACTCATAACTTTGTTGTGAAAAGAGAGAACGATGAACTTAATAGACTGAATGCCACCTCTCTGCTACACTCCAGCAGATTTAATATTGTTGAGTTAACAGAGAAACCATTCTCTAACCCCTCCAACTCTTAAACTGCTACTCACATCAAGAATCATCTCAGCAGTCTTCATCTGGTTGAGTTAACAGCAAAAACCAAGATTGAAGAAGAGTTAAGATTAAGAGGAAAGGAATACAAGGATAGATCTCCTACCAAGGGCACAACCTTTCTATAGATGGTGGAAGGTCCTGAATTGGAACCTATAGTTTGATGGGAATATGATTATAGCTCCCATCAACTAACTCTTTTCAGAGGGCCTCAACAAAGGGTACATATCATTTAGGGAGACAGACTAGAGATCCTGTCAACCAAAGATTTGTATAAACTTCTTACCACCACATCAGGGAAGAACAATGAGACAGATAAATATTGACTCTCAATGGTGCTAAAAGTTTTGAGGAGCAGAAAAAAATGAGGTTTGGGTAGCATCAGCCTAGGGGAGTTTGTTGGATCAAGAAGAAGACTGGTGCAACCAAAACCAAATCACTTAGACAAATTTTGGTGTTGCATACAAAAGCTTCCGAATCCAAGTGAGGAACTTTCGAAGGAAGTAGAGTTCTTCCGAAGACAAAGCAAAAGTTCCACTTTCGAAGCCAAAGCTCTACTTCTGAAGATAAAGTATTCACTTCCGAGTATGAAGTCTAAAAGGAAGAAATCAGAAGACTACTTCCAAAGTATGAAGAAAGAAGAAGTTCACAAGCCTCGGAAGAAGCAGCCTCTTCCGAAATATAAGTGGCTTCGGAAGCACTTGTTCTTCCGAAGCTATTTGACCTTTGGAAAAACACTGCTGTGAACTAGTGGACATAAGTATGGTCTCTGACACTCCGCTGCAGACCTCTGATACTGCATGGTGTTTTCTCAAAGAGCCATGTAATTGACCATACTTTATTCCACTGTTCACCTTTTTATGTTAGTACAAGTTTCCAACTTTAGTTGGTGACAAAAGGTAAGTCAGGGACATGTCCTGACTACCATATCATAGATAAAATCTTATCTGAGATACCTTAAACTATAGCTTTGTAGTATTTACTTTCGTTAGAGGATTCCAGCTGGTATCAAAGTATATCCGGTTGTAGGTAGTATTATATATAGTCTCTCATTGTAACTCATAAGAATATGCTTGTAAGAGTCTTGTAATATTTTAGTTGAGAAGCAATGTATGCAAGTACCGTGAAAATTACTTATTGTGTTCTTTACTACTTATTATATTGTGATCAACTCTTACTGACTCTGTCTTCATCTGAGTGTTGTTCAAGTGAGTTTGAGTAGCAAGGTTGTTGCCATCGAGCGAGGGATTAGGGTGGTAGGTGGACGCCCTGGTGAGTCTGGGGAGGCTAATACTGATCCATCTTACACCCTAGACCAGCCAAAAAGCCAAGGGGAGAATCCTCCTCGAAGGATCGAGGAAAAAGAGGATGGCTCAGTCGCAGGGGATGAAGAGTAAGAGATGGAGATTCACTTTTTATCACCACCATCACCATAGCTACCACCACCACTACCACACCCTCCACCACTACTACTACCCCACCCACAATTACTACCACACCTCCACCCTCCACCACCACATCCACCTCAGCTACCACCACAACTAATACACCCACTACCACCACTTCCACTCTCCCATTTACCACTACTACAGCCAACCCTTCACCAGCCACTCATATGCCACCAACTATATTCACCACCGCCACCACTACCACCACCCATCAAGCCAAGACTTTATCTCAGATCCCACTGAGCTTTGGATCCTCTCTACCCTACGTTGGGTTAGAGGAACAGCTAGCCAATCTAAACCAGATTGTGCTTAAGTTGCTTGCTACACATGAGCAACGAGCTACACAGCTAAACCAGTTAAGGGAGCTCAATGATACTCAAGCTCAGTAGATAGCATCTCAAAGTTAGGAGATTGCTGAGCTTCGTGAGGTGCGGAATTCTTCAGTACAGAGGATAGATGATCTTGAGGCGAAGATCAAGAAATTGATGCTATGAATAAAAGGCTCCAAAGATAAGCCCCTCAAGATCAGAGAAGGAGATGATGATGGTGATGATGACGATGATGAGGATAATGATGATGAGAATGATGAAGAAGGTGATGGAGATGAAGGAGAGGAGAAGGGAGGAGATGAGGACAAAGGAGATGATGTTGTTGCATCAGCATCCACACGGGCTAGAGAGCGATGGTCAAAGAAGGCTCAGGATCAGAGAGCCTCATCCTCAGCCCCTCCGGCTGACGAGCCTGCTATTCAGGGGAAAAGTAATGATTAGATATTTATGTATTTGAAAGCTTTGTACTTGAATCATGTATTAACATTTTGTACTTAAGGTTTATGTATATTTAATGTTTAACTGTCTTGATTAATTACTAACAATTCATGTGTTACATGTTTAAATCAAGCAGATCAAACATCTCAGCAAGACGAATACGATGTTGCTCCCCTTCAGCAAATCAAGTCTCAACTCATGATGATTCTTGATTTGCAAGGGATTGTCAGACGGTCAGTGAGCTTCACTCCCGAAGAAGGAGAAATCATTCATGACCTAACTGACGAGCAACTTGCTGAGATGTTCAGGCTAAACCCAGGCGAAATTGTCAAGGACGCTCCTACTTTTGAAGTTACAAGTGACCATGAGCTCAACGATATAGATGAAATCGAGATAGAGGATGTCACTACTGACCACTATCCAGAGTAAAGTGACCAAGAGGAAATGTAGTCCCCAACCTGGGTGATACTCTCGGCAGTGATACATTTGACAAGATGGATCAATAGACAAAGAGACTGAGAAGAACGAGAGTGAAGCCCAAGCCTCAGACGCCGATGTTGACATCAAAAAGACTGAATGGGTGGCATGTTTTGCTGAGATCCGAGCCATGCACACTGCACAAAAGCCAAATGCCTACACAAAGATATACAAGGTCAAGAAGCACCTAAAGGTGTCAGGAAAGATCATTGCATGGGCATATTTTGAGGATCTGAATGTGTATGCAGTGAAAAGAGAAAAAGGCATAGAGTACTTTAGATTCCCACACGATCTAAAGACTCTCCCTGGGTTTAAGCACAACCAGCTGGAACGCCTAAAGTTATTATATGATGATCCGAAGAAAATGTCAGGCTACTTTGAGGCTGCAATGAAAAAGGAATACCACACCAGGTGGGTAAACTTCAGACCTCAACAACCAAAGAGGTACATCAGAAGGTCTGAAGTTGATCCCATTACTGGAAAGCCTATGGTAGTGTTGAAGTGGAGTCCTTTGCGTACGATTTCCAAAATCCCTCTAAGGGAATTGCCACAGGACTTCAATCCACACTTCAAGTGGTGGTATTACAATTGGAGAACAGGTGAAGCAGTCATAGTCTTACAGAATGAGAGCCAAATGGATACTATCCGGGTGTTTGACCCTATGTGGCTGACCAACTTGTCTGCAGATGATGTCTATACCTTATACAAGTGTCCAATATTCTATGACTCGCAGGATATTGTACAAGCCCTTCAGTTTGAGAATGTAATAAGACTCTATTTTGCATTCGAGATACATACTGGAGTTACAAGCAAGGAAAAGTACAAGAAGTTTGAAGAGCTAATGAAGAATGTTAGATAATGATGTAAACTAGGTCCAATGGGGAGTATGTTGATAAATATGTACCTAGTTTAGGAGCTTAATATAAAATGTCTATCATGTCTTACATATATGTAACTAAATGGGTGTGAATGAAATATAAAGTGTGGTTGATGCTTATAATGTTTAATATTTCATTGTTAATCGTGTGAAGTTCTCATGTGAATGGACCGTGCTACTGGACCATACGCATGAATACTTTATGCTAATGGACCAGTCGCATGATTGAACTAGGAGACTGGATCAGTCGCCTGATCGAGACATAAGATTGACTCAGTCGCACTACTGAACCTTTAGTCGTGCGGATGGATCAATCTTATGATTCAGTCCCACGATTGAACCATGCTAATGGCTCAGTCGTACGATTGGATGACCCTAAAAGATAAATACCACCTAATTCATGGAAAACGTAACAATTCAAATACTTATGCACATAATCGTACCCTAGCTATCCAGAGACTCAAGAAAACCTGTTCCTAGTTCATAGATCACAGTTGATCGTGTTCTAGTCATTATTAACGTTTCATTAATTGTTAGATTGATCTGAACTGTGTTCTCCCTGATTGGATTGCCAATCAAATATGATTCCGCACTATTTGAGTTGGTATAGGTGCAGAATCAGTTAGTACTTCATACGTACATGATCCTAATAGTATTACCAGTGAACCAAGGGCCATAGCCTTGTAATGAAACAACTTTTAATTTATAAAAACAGTTGATACAAAATATCCCCAATCACCATGACCCAGGAACCTTTGAATCAAAATTCAACATCAATTCGATGTAAGTAACCAAATTAACCATGGGGCTTTTGTTCCCCATGTAACTTTGAGCAAGTATATGTGTTTGTTTACCCAGATTCATTTTATAATGACGATGAAGATGATAGAAAACGTCGCGGCTATATAGGAATTAGTTCGTGTGGCAAACGTTGATGACACCCAAATTCGTTGTACAGGAATCTTCCAAAGGTCTTGGTGGACGAAATCCCTCTGTCCGTCGGAGTTAAAAAAGCTCGAACGACCAATTTCACTTAGGTTGAAGGGTTGCAATGCAGTCTATGATAGAACCTGATGTAAATGGGTTTCTCAGGTGAAATTGGAAGTTGTGAACGTTTAGGATTACTTAGATGATTATTTAGGTTAGTTTAGTTAGATTATAATTAGGATTTAATGCTTCAACGGCAATGGAGTTAAAGGTGTTTCGGTTATGTGAGCGATTAGACTAGTAACCAATGTTTTAACTCGACTAAATTATGTATACCGGTTCGAATCGTGTTCTAGAAAGTTATAGGAACGGTTTTGGATCAAGAAACAACGAAATTTGATGGTTTAGAGGTGGTCGGAGGGTCGCCGGAGTTTGGCCGGAGTTCCTACCGGAATTGCGGGGATGGTTAGGGGTAGATTTTGAAAGTTCACGATTTACATAGTGAACCCTTCAACTTTTGAATGTTCATTATTTCATGTTTAATCTTTCTTTTAATGTTTATAAATTCACAAACAAACCCCCCTAACTTACTTAATTTAAGTTCTAAACAATTTTAAGTTTATTTAGTTCATAAATTGTTATAAGTATAATTATTATAATTATTATTGATTTTATCATTATTGTTACCATTACAATTGTTGTTAACATTTTTTTTATTATTGCTACTTATTATTAATATTATTATTATTATTATTATTATTATTATTACTATTATTATTACAATTATATTTATTAATTTTTATTATTATTTCTATTATTATACAATCTAATAGATTTATTATTAACTTTTAAAGATTAATGACAACTAAAAGATAAGCATAAATAACCCATGAGTTTCTTAATTGGTAATAATGACCCTTACAAGAATTAACGACCTGAACTTTTAATTAACAGAAAATAGAAGATGTTACAGTCTCCCCAACTTATAAGAATTTTGTCTTGAAATTAAGAATGAAACTATATGAACAAATACGGGTACTTCTTCTTCATATGTTTCTCATGCTCCCAAGTAAATTCAGCTCTACGCTTATTTTCCCATTGAACCTTGACGATCGCGGTAGTTTCTAGTCTTCTTCATAATGCGATCCATGACTTCAACGGGTTCTCAACAAAGTGCAATGACTCGTCGACCTGAATGTCATCCAACGAAACATACCGACTTTCGTCAACCAAACACTTTCTTAAATTTGAGACATGGAAAACAAGATGAACTCCACTAAGGTCGAAAGGTAGTTCTAGTTTGTAAGCCACTTTCCCAATCAGTTTTAGAATCTTGAAAGGACCTAAAAATCTTGGAGCCAGTTTACTCTTCTTCCCAAAGCGGACAACGCCCTTCCATGGTGAGACCTTAAGAAGAACCATTTCCCCAAATTGGAATTCCAGTGGCTTACATCGCTTATAGGCATAGCTCTTTTGTCGACTTCTCGCCACTTCAAGGTTCTTGCGAATAATGGAGACTTTGTCGGTCATTTCTTGTATATGTTCAGGACCAGTGATAAAGTTTTCACCAATGTAGGTCTAGCAGATCGGAGAAAGGCATTTATGACCATAAAATACTTTGAAAGTTTCCATCTTGATACTCGATTGATAACTATTATTATACGAAAATTCCGCGAGCGGTAAATGCGTATCCCAGTCACCACCAAAATCAAGGACACAAATACGTAGCAATCCTCTAAGGTTTGGATGGTTCGCTCGGTTTGACCATTTGTTTGATGATGGTAAGCCATGCTTAGATCCAATTGAGTACCCAGAGTTCTTCCATAGACAACCAAAAATGCGAAGTGAAGCGAGCGTGCCAGTCGGATATGATGTGCAAAGTTACCCCCCTGACGACTCATAATTTCATCAATTTATATACGAGCCAACCTTGATGTTTTGTAACTGTCACATATGGGTATAAAATATGCTGACTTGGTCAACAAGTCAACGATCACCCATATGCTATCATGCCCACGGGAGTTGTAAGGCCCCGTTCCCGGGGCGCTTACAGCTAGTCGATCATTGCACATAAAACATATAATTACATTTATCTTAAATAAATGCTGCAGCAAAAACATTCAAAAATGGCATTTCATTTCATTATAAAGGCTTTTGCAAAACAATACATCGTTATCTAGTTACAAAATATACGTTGCATTACATCACAAAATCATTATAAAAATGAATGCCATCCAAAAGAGCTGAGTAGCCACCTCGTGCCATGCTCAGCAATCATTACGTGCCAACTGGAAACACATAAAAGTCAACGTTGTTGAGTGAGTTCTAGTTTTAAAATAAAACATACTTTTCTTTCATTAAAACCGTTCTTTACTTTCGTACGCGATCACAAAACATACATACACATAGATAATATCATTATTATCTTCACCATTCATTTGTTAACTTCTGTTCATTTATCGTGCGTTATTAACATTGACATTCTTTCATCATTACATCTTTTCTTTCCATCAAACCATAAACTTTACCCTTCAGTTTCCTGGTACTAGGCCTAAGCCTATCATAGACCTTCTATCACGGTGCACAACACCTCTGGCCACAGTACCTAAGGTAAAGTTTAGGTGTACCATTGCCATGTGCAATACCCTTCTGTTTCCTGGTACTGGACCTAGGCCTATCATAGACCTTCTATCATGGTGCTCCGCACCTCTGGTCACAGCACCTAAGGTATGCAGCAATGGTTCTATACAAATGGTCAATCACAAAGAAAGACCCCGATGTGCAACCTCCCGGGGTACCGAACCCACACACCATTGGGCTAACACCTTACAATGGTGTGTCCCGACAAACAAGGCTTGCAAGACTTTCTTTACTTTCATCGTTCATTAATGCATGTATTCTTCATTCCGTTCCTCTTTTTGTTATCTTCCAATTTACGTTACATAATACTTTCATTTCATTCATTAACATCCAACGTAAAGCCACGGGAAAGATAAACATACAAATCAAGGAACATAACATACACAGTCAATAACATCATCATACAGGGCATCATCATACAAGGCATCATCATACATACATAGCATACATCATGCATAAGCATACAACATCATACATCATCATGCCCAACATAACCTCTAAGGCCACAAGAGTCATCTTACATGAACTTACGGGGACCTTCCACACCAAAACTTACATCTACACTTTCCCCTAGAAGTCAGTAAATACACTACGCTTTCCCCCGAGTGCACAAGCCCTACTTGGGCGTATGGGCACCCTTGAGTCGCATAGCCTTCAAGGCGACTGAACATCATGCGAATGAATAATATGCAATTGAACACCTATGTGAATAAACCCATGCAGATGAATACTTGTGCGAATGGACCTAATGTAGATGGAACTACGTGTATGGGCCTTAGTCGCATGACTCCCCATGCGATTGACCCTCAGTTGCACGACTAGCAGGCGTATGGGCCTCAATCATACGTCTCACATGCGATTGAACCTCAATCGCACAACTGGCATGCGTGTGGACTTCAGTCGCACGACTGGCATGCCATTTGGTCGCATAGCCCTAACTGTGCAGAATACAGCTCACTCCTGAACCCAATCTGCCATTTTTGAGCTCCAAGCTCTTCCAAACCTCTTCTAAGCCCAAATCAACCATCCTAAACCTTAGGAATGCATACCACAACACCATTAAAGCACACACAAGCTCAAAACCAAGACCCAAACAAATCATACACATACACACACATACACAAACGGGTCAAACACACACACACACACACACACACTTCGAACACAATTTTTAGATGTGTTCCAGCCCTAAAATCATTCAAAAATGTGTAAAAGAGGGGTCCTAGAACTCACGCAAATGAACACAACAAGAAGGGCTTCGATTAGACTCGCTACACTTTGATTTTGCATGCTTGAATCCACTCGAACCAAGCTTTTCCTCCCTTTTCGCCCTTTTCTCCTATCTTTTGGCTGATTTTGTGGGTGTGGGGAGAGGGTGAAGGCAGCTCTCTCCCTTTAAATACTTCCACTCACCCAACTTTCTTTTTTTGGCGAGTTTGGTCCCTCAAATTTGGACTTTATTTAATTTTTTCTTCTTTCATCGACTTTAACGAAAATATCCAGGTGTTACAGGAGGTTCGGGGTAGTTTGGTTATGAAGTACATGGATATGTGTCCCCATTTCCATATAGGGATCTCGGGTTGTTCAAGTAATCCACTTGGACGTTGATGTTCAGCATTAACCTTTGTACACGTAAGGCACTTAGCTACATAAGTCGCTATGTATTTCTTCATTCCAGGCCACCATATTGACCATGCAGGTCCATGTATCTTATCGGAGCCGGGATTAATAGAATAACGAGTTTGATGAGTTTTATTCTTGATAAAGGTACGAAGGTTGTCACGATTCGGAACCCAAATTCGATTCACGAAATACATCAATCCATTGGGTTTTGTTTCCAACTGAACTAGAAGGTTATGCTTCGGTTCCTCTCTCATTTTTCCTTCTTTTTGAACCTCTTGTTAAGCTTCTAAAATTCTAGTCTCAATGCCGCTTTCAATCCTCAAATTTTTTAGCAGCACGGTGGTCTCATTGACATCTAGACAGATCTCGATATCAAATGAAAGACTTGATCTGCACAAGATGCATATTAAGTTGATGTGGCTAGTGTGATATGATCCAAGTCGGGTCATACCCAATAACAAGCTAAACAAGCACCTATGAATATTTATTCATTGATAAGATCATACAAATGAATATTGACACCAATTTAGAAAAGTGGGTTTTCTAAATACATTACTTTTGTAGATGAACATCATTATGTGGATAATCGTTCATCAGGTATTATTTCTTTCATTATTTAAGTTTGTTAAATAATAACAAATAAAAGGGTGCTAAGTTTATAAAGTTAAAATTGGTTTCAACTTTATAAAATAAGATATTAAAGTGTGTTTATTATGTAAAGGAGGTAAAAATGGGAATTTTTATAAAAAATGGACTTTCGGCCGCCCATGGCTAAGGAAGTCCCACCCCTTTTGTCTTGAAATGTGCAAGACTTAAACACACAAACACAATCCAATCTAGCTCTCTCTCTCTCTTGCATGCAAAGGCAAAAAAAATCCTCTCTAGCCTAACTCTCAAAAATCGGTGTTGGAGCTCAAACAAGGAAAGAAGATTCAGCAACAACAAAGTGTTAAGTTGCTGTAATTTGGTGTTGAAACCTAGCATTTAAAGGGGTTTGTTGGTGGCTTGGGGTATCACTTACTTGAGGTCTTCTTGGTTGAAGATTAAGCTACGAAGTTCATCATCTACACCTCTTAAAAACTCGATTTCTAACGGTTAGAAAGGTAGTTTCTAAACATCTTATGGTTGTTTTTTTATATGCATTTCGTATATGGATCCATGGTTTGGGTTTTGCTTTCAAATGGGTTTGATAATCAACATATTAACAAGATTTTAAACTCTTAATCCACTGCATTTTCCTATAAATTAGCTTATATGGACTTTGATAATCTTGTTAAATCCCTTCAAAATGGCATGAAGAGCCACTTATACGAATGCATACATGTATAGATCATTCTATTTCAAGGCTTTATGGTGTGTTTCACCATATGGCAGAAGCCTCTAGGGCTGTTGGTTGCCCCTTGGTTTTTTCAAGATTATACTTTACATGCATGTGGTAATCTTAGAAAACCTTGTCTCATTGTTGATTGATTGTTTTGCTTGGACAAAACCGAAAGTTTTCGGTTTGATTAACCTTGGCCGAAAACTTTAGGGTTCATAAAGGGGAACCATTTTAACTTATAATACTTGCATATTGGATGTGTATTTAGATGTTCATAACCTAGCCAATACCTTGTGTTTGGATGTGTTTTGTGTTGTGATATTGTTTGATTATTCAATTGGGTTGTAATATTTATTTATTTGGATTTGTAATCTATTTATTATTTTAAGTTGCTTTGTAATAATAAGTATATTAGTTGTATTTCTTTTACTAGAAAAATGTATTAGGATATATTTTGTAAAAGATGTTCAACAAGATTTTGGTTTTTGGTTTGGGCCATTTTAGGCCCAAATGGGCCTCATAGCCCAAGATTGGTTTTAAGCCCAAGATTGGTTTTAAGCCCAATAACCAAAGCCCCAAGTATGGAGGCCCAAGGAAGCTAGGAGCTGAAATTGGAGCCCAAAAGAAAGCCCAAATAAAGCAAAACGATGACAACTCAAAATGGACACTTGAAGCATTAGGATCTGGGATCAAGTGGGAGCACTCCATCTCCATGCCTTGTGTCATGTTTATTCCTTATAATAGACTCTTTTGGCATACTTGTTTTGCCAACAAGTGTTGCCAAACCCATTGGCTATGGTTATGAACTTGTGGTTGTTTTATTATGCATGTATGGTTGATATATGTTCATCTTATCTTATTGTGGAATTGGATTGTTAAACTTGAAATCAACACTTGCATTAAATTGATTCCTTAGAAATCAATAAAGTAATCATGTGGTTTTACCAAAGGTTATTGATTTAATAATAAAATGGGTTATTAAAAGGAACTTTGAAATAAGTTTTCAAACAAACTACCATGCATTTGAATGCATACAAATGCAAGGTATAAAAATTGTTTTCCAAACTTTAAAAAAAACTCAAATCCCTTTTAAAACAAGTCAAGCTCCATCCTCTTATACAACACTCGAATCATTTGAGAACTTGATGTGGGATAAAGGTCAACTAACCACATTAGAGGGAACTTATGAGTTTGAAGTGGGTTTGCCATATTTATGGGTAAAGGTTACCTAACCTCTAATATTAGCAAATTCACACGTGTGTCTAAGTAGGACGACTTAATTTGGAAATCATGCATTAGGAATCACCAAAGCATGACGTACAAAAGGTGTTGATGGGTTAAACATGCCAAACAAACATAAGATGTTAAACCGATCCCATACTACTAGAAATTGTAATAGGTTACAATTGTCAAACGTTGACTACCTTGTTATTTAAATAAAGGGATAAAGGTCACCTACCGATATTTTAAAGTAACGTTGGATTCTAGATTTCAATTATTAATTGTCTATGAGACATAAAAGGGTATTAATAATTAAAATACTTTGATATTAAAAATACTAAAAATTGAACTTTGTTATCTTGTAGATGGCAAACAACAACAACACAATCCCGACCGTCCATAACCTATCACTAAACACAATCCTTGAAAAGGAACATCTAAACCATGGGAACTTCATGGATTGGTACCGAAACTTGAGAATCGTTCTCAAACAAGAAAAGAGGTCCTATGTGTTAGACGATCCCATTCCTGATCAACCTGATGAAAATGACGTTGAGGCCTTTGCCGAGTGGGTCAAGTACACCGAAGACTCTATGCAAGTCTCATGTCTCATGCTAGCGAGTATGATACCCGATTTGCAAAAGGACTTTGAGAACCATAATGCCTATGAGATGATCACCCAGTTAAGGGAAATGTTCCAACAACAATCAAGGGTGGAGCGCTTCGAAACGGTTCGAGCACTCCATGCATGTCGAATGGACGAGACCCAATCGATATCATCTTACGTTCTTAAGATGAAGTGCCACATTGATCGCCTTGAAAGGCTTAACTGTCGTGTGTCCAACGAGTTGGCAACGGATTTGATCCTCAACTCCCTATCCAAGAAGTTTGATAGCTTCGTTATGAACTATAACATGAATGGATGGGACAAGAGCATTGGTGAGCTTCATTCAATGCTCAAAACAACCGAGGCAGGCATGGGTAGAAAGGTTCTACCGGTCCTTACGATAATGAAGGTGGTAGTAGGAAAAGGCACCTCCCCGACCCTAGGGCAAGTGTTGCCAAAGGGAAGGGGCGCGTCAAAAGGAAGGGTAAGGGTAAAGCAAAAATGGTACCGCCTAAACCGAAAGAAAAGAAGCAAAAGGTTGCTCAAGATGACCCGTGTTTTGAGTGTGGTGAGGTAGGCCATTGGAAACGCAATTGTCCGCTCTATCTCAAAGCGTTGAAATCGAAGAGGGACGCGGGGCAAACCTCAGGTACCATCTTTATGATACATGTTGAGTTAAATGTTATTTCTTCTAACACATGTGTATTGGATACCGGATGTGGAACTCATATTTGCAATTTGTTGCAGGGGTTCAAAAGAAGTGAGCATTATGCAAAAGGGGAAATTAGTCTCTTTATGGGCAATAGTGCAAAGGTTCACGTGGAAGCACAAGGAGACTACATTTTGAAGCTTCCAAGTGGTTTGGAAGTCATTTTAAAGAATGTTTTGTATGCTCCTAGTTTGACTAGGGACATTATTTCTGTTTCCCGTTTAAGACAATATGATTATGATTTCAAGTTTGTTGACAATGATATTCAGGTTTCTTTAAATCATATGTTTTATTTTAGGCTATACCTTGTAATGGTATTATGAATTGGTTCATGATAACACAACATATGATACCTCAATGTACCAAGCAACCACCAAAAGGCTCAAATTAAATTTTAGTGATTCCTATCTTTGGCATTGTCACCTTGGTCACATAAACAAGAATCGTATGCAAAAACTTCAAAAGAATGGTCTTTTGAAAACCAATGAAATTGATTCATTTGATGTGTGCGAGTCTTGTTTACAATGTAAAATGACAAAGGCCCCTTTTAGTGGGACTAATGAAAGGGCAAAGGATTTATTAGGGATCATACATTCGGATGTATGTGGACCTTTTAAACCAACAACTAGGAATGGTGAAAGATACTTCATTACCTTTACCGATGACTATAGTCGTTATGGGTATGTGTACTTGTTAAGACACAAACATGAATCTTTTGAAATGTTCAAAATCTTCAAGAATGAAGCTGAAAATCAACTCAACAAAACGGTCAAGATTCTTCGTACAGATAGAGGAGGTGAATACCTTAGTAGTGAATTTCAAGAATATCTTAGAAGTTGTGGGATTTTCTCACAACTTACTCCACCTGGAACACCACAACATAATGGTGTGTCTGAGAGGAGGAATCGCACTCTATTGGATATGGTTCGATCTATGATGGCTAGAAGTACACTACCTCTATCATTTTGGGGTTTCGCGTTGCTCTCCGCGGCCCGTATTTTAAATATGTCCCAACCAAGAAAGTGTAAAGGACACCTTTTGAAGTATGGCATGGAAGGGTTCCATCATTATCATATTTAAAAGTTTGGGGGTGTGAGGCTTATCCTAAGCAATACACTCAAAACAAACTGGAAGTCCGATCCACAAAGTGTATCTTCATTGGATATCCCAGAGATTGTATTGGATATTATTTCTATGATCCGACAGAACAGAAAGTGTTTATTGCTCGAAAGGCAGAGTTCTTGGAAACTAAGTTCCTTTTGGAAGAAACTAGTAGAAGAACAGTGGAACTTGAAGAGGTTCAAAATTCACAAGACGATACACAATTGGTTAATACTAGCAATCAACATGAGGATGTTGAGAATGATCATATGGATGATCAAAATACACAAAAAGTTGGTAGATCTCGTAGAATTAGTGTTCCTCCTGAGAGATATGGATTTTTCATGGATGGATGCTATGTGGTAGATTCGGCTGAACCAACCACATACCATTATGCAATGTCAAAACCTGATTTTGACAAATGGCAAGAAGCCATGAACGTTGAGATGCAATCCATGTATGATAACCAAGTTTGGGAATTGGTTACACCACCTCTTAAGTCCAAGATAGTTGGAAGTAAGTGGGTTTTCAAGAAGAAAACCGATATGCATGGAAACTTGGATTCTTATAAAGCTAGACTCGTAGCGAAAGTTTTCACTCAAACTCAAGGGATTGATTATGATGAAACTTTCTCACCTGTGGCAATGCTAAAGTCTATTAGGATATTGTTTGCCATAGCCGCATATTATGACTATGAGATTTGGCAAATGGATGTCAAAACCGCTTTCCTTAATGGATATCTTGAGGAAGATGTCCATATGGAACAGCCTGAAGGTTTTGTCGATCCAAAACATCCTAACAAGGTATGCAAGTTAAGAAGTCAATCTATGGATTGAAACAAGCGTCAAGAAGTTGGAATCACCATTTTAATGATGAAGTAAAGAAATTTGGCTTCATCAAAAATGCTGATGAAGCTTGTGTATATAAGAAAGCTAGTGGGAACATTATTACCTTCCTTGTATTATATGTCGATGACATTCTACTATTTGGAAACGACATTCCAACCTTGGAAGGTGTAAAAACCTGGCTTGGAAGCTGTTTTTCCATTAAGGATCTTGGTGAGGCCACCTATATTTTGGAATAAAGATCTATAGGGATAGATCAAGGCGGTTGATAGGTTTAAACCAAAGTGCTTACATTGAAAAGATCTTGAAAAGGTTCAAGATGGAGAATTCTAAGAACGTTTGGTACCTATTCAGAAGGGGACAATATTGAGCTCATCTCAATGCCCTACTTCAAAGGTTGAACAAGAAAGGATGAATGGAGTCCGTATGCATCTGCCATAGGATCCATCATGTATGCAATGATATACTATGCCGGACGTGTCATATGCTCTAAGCATAACGAGTAGATATCAACAGAATCTTGGAAATAGTCATTGGATGGCTGTTAAGAGTATTTTGAAATACCTTAGAAATACTAAGGATATGTTCTTAATATATGGATCTGGTGACGAGGAGCTCGTTGTAAAGTGTTACATGGATGCGAGTTTCCAAACTGATCGAGATGATTCTCGATCACAGTCGGGATATATCTTCATTATGAATGGAGGAGCGGTCTCTTGGAAGAGCTCAAAGCAAGATGTAGTGACACTATCTACAACAGAATTCGAATGGCTCAAGAAGTTCATTGCTGATCTAAAGGTTGTTGCTACCATTCAAGACCCCCTAGAGATCTTTTGTGACAACGAGGGTGTGATTGCTCAAATCAAGGAACCTCGTGCTCATCAAAAGACTCGGCACATTGAACCGAGATTCAACTACATAAGGGATGAAGTTGAAAAGGGAAAGATATATATTCGCAAAGTTCACACCAATCAAAACATTCCGGATCCATTCACGAAGCTTCTAGATAAGTCAAAGCATGAAAGTCATACTTGTGCCTTAGGACTTCGATATTCTAGTGACTGGACTTGATCAAATTTTGTATTTGCATAGTGTAACATATGTTATTTTACTTAATTATATGGTTATAATTTTCATTTGTTCTTCTATTTTAGCATGTTTAAATCCATGAATAAGTAAGTTATTCTAAACGTCCGTAGTCGATCATACTTGTGGGAACAACTATGAATGTAAGACTATGATGAACTTGGATTGGTTGATATTCATAAGGTATGAATATAGAACAAGAGGTTGCTACCAAGGTTCATTGATATCTATGGGATATAGATATAGGACTGACCCGCTCTCAATTATTTCTGCATGGAATCCTTGTGATTAGTTATAAGAGATATTGAGTAAAGGTGAATATCATTGTATCCTCAGACCTGAGATACATATTGGGTCTTGATATTCACCAAGTGTTGTACTTTGACTTAGTACTTTGTTGTTCTGAAAGATTGGCAGTACATAAGGCTAGGTTCAGGTATGATATAAGGTGATTATGAGAGACGTATGTAGTCAAGATGGAATTTGTTTCTCTTATTCGTTGAGAGTTAGATGTCTAAGGCCTATTAAAGTTAAATCATTGGAGAATGACCGTTCTGTGTCTCTAGGATTCAACATGACATCTCAAACAAAAGGATAGATGATTGATTCACCTAAAACATTTCAAGTAAGGTACTTGAAGAGGATGATGTTATTGAATGGCACTTAATCATATACATTAGGAGTAACAAACCGTTGCTAGGCGTTATTTGCTGCTTGCATCAACCTTCTATGAATCTTGTGCAAGTGGGAGATTGAAAGACTTGATCTGCCCAAGATGCATATTAAGTTGATGTGGCTAGTGTGATATGATCCAAGTGAGGTCATACCCAATAACAAGCTAAACAAACACCTATAAATTTTATACATTGATAAGATCATACAAATAAATATTGACACCAATTTAGAAAAGTGGGTTTTCTAAATACATTGCTTTTGTAGATGAACATCATTATGTGGATAATCGTTCATGAGGTATTATTTGTTTCATTATTTAAGTTTGTTAAATAATAACAAATTAAAGGGTGCTAAGTTTATAAAGTTAAAATTGCTTTCAACTTTATAAAATAAGAGATTAAAGTGTGTTTTTTATGTAAAGGAGGTAAAAATGAGAATTTTTATAAAAAAATGGACTTTCGGCCGCCCATGGCCAAGGAAGTCCCATCCCTTTTGTCTTGAAATGTGCAAGACTTAAACACACACACAATCCAATCTAGCTCTCTCTCTGTTGCATGCAAAGGCAAAAAAAATCCTCTCTAGCCTAACTCTCAAAAATCGGTTTTGGAGCTCAAACAAGGAAAGAAGATTAGCAACAACAAAGTGTTAAGTTGCTGTAATTGGGTGTTGAAACCTAGCATTTAAGGGGTTTGTTGGTGGCTTGGGGTATCACTTACTTGAGGTCTTCTTGGTTGAAGATTAAGCTACAAGTTCATCATCTACACCTCTTAAAAACTCGATTTCTAACAGTTAGAAAGGTAGTTTCTAAACATCTTATGGTTGTTTTTTGTATGCATTTCGTATATGGATCCATGGTTTGGGTTTTGCTTTTAAATGGGTTTGATAATCAACATATTAACAAGATTTTAAACTCTTAATCCGCTGCGTTTTCCTATAAATTAGCTTATATGGACATTGATAATCTTGTTAAATCCCTTCATCAAACTCTCCCAAAGTGTCAAACCATTGTCGTCGATCATGAATTTCTTGAAATGAGACTTTCTTGTTATGAATCGTTCAACTTAGTGCATCGGCTACGACATTTTCTTTACCAAGATAGTAACGAATGTCGCTGCCGTAATCACTAATCAACTCAAACCAATGATGTTGTCTCATATTGAGATCTTTTTGGTTAAAACATATTGAAGGCTTTTATATGATGAGTGTAGACTATGCATTGTGTACCATAAAGGTAATGCCTTCAACTCTTCAAGGCAAAAACCACAGCACCAAGTTTGAGATCATATGTCGTGTAATTCACCTCGTGGACCTTCAATTGTCTTGTTGCATATGCTATGACTTTTCATCATTGCATGAGAACACAACTTAGGCCTTGTTTAGATGTATCGCAATACACATTGAAATATTCATTTTCATCGGGTAGGGTCAAGACAGGAGCATTGCACAACTTGTGCTTTTAAACTTCAAAAGCTTCCTCTTGCTCTGGCCCCCACTTCAAAAGCTTCCTCTTGCTCGGGCCCCCACTCGGGCCCCCAATTCTTGAAAAGTTGGTAATGGATCGCCGGTAATAATCCTTAGACCAGGGAAAGAACAAACTTCAGTTGGAGTTGTAGGAACACCCAATTCTTCACGGCTTCAACCTTTGTAGAGTCAACATAAATTCCATGGATATTCACCACATATCCCATAAATTGAACTTCCTCGAGCTAGAATTCACACTTTGAGAACTTTGCATACAATTGTTCTTTCTTCAACAATTCAAGAACTAGTCACAAGTGTAATTCATGATCGGTATTGGACTTGGAGTAGATAAGTATATCATCTATGAAGACGATCAGAAACTTGTCTAGATAAGGCTTGCATACTCGATTCATGAGATCCATGTAGACAGTAGGAGCATTTGTTAACCAAAAGGCATAACCATGAAATCATAGTGCCCATATTGAGTACGGAACTAGTCTTTGGGATATCATCGTCATGGACTCGCAATTGATGATATTAGAACATAAGTCAATCTTCTAGAAAATGGAAGCTCCTTGAAGTTGGTCAAAAAGATTAGCAATACGCGGGAAATGGTAGCGGTTATTGATGGTAAGCTTGTTATGTTCACGATAATCGATGCACATACGAAACGATCCATCTTTCTTCTTCACGAATAGAAAGGTGCACCCAAGGTGAAGAGGTAGGACGAATAAAACCCTTATGAGATAGTTCTTAAAGCTTACTAGCTTGCTCTTGCATTTTCGATGGTGCAAGTTGATACGTGACTTAGCCACGGGGTCTGCTCCCGAAATCAAATCGATTTTAAACTCGGCTTCACGCACAAGAAGTAAACCACTAAGGACATCGAGAAATACGTCAAGAAGTCTCGTACAATCAGGACATCCTTAAGATCTTTCCCTTTGACTTTTGTGTTGACCATGTAGGCCAAGAAAGCCATATAGGTCTTGCTTAAACATTTTCGGGCTTGAGTGCACGACATGGGTTTGAGCCCTTTTGAGGATTTTTCACCGAATACTTTCAACGTATCCCTAGAAGGCAACGGAATGCAAATGCACTTCTCAAAATAAATGATCTCAGCATAGCGTTTGGTTAACCAGTAAATACCAATTATAACATCAAAACTTCTAAGTTTCATAGGAATAAGATCGATAAAGAAATCATGCCTTGAGGTTGAAAGCATGTCCTCAAGCTTGTGAAACATTACCCACAAGACGAGGGCATTATGGGCGGAAGTGACCAGGTTCCCCACAATTGTAGCAAACACGATTTGCAACCATCGCAACATTATTAGGTGCATGGTGACAAGAAGCCACCAAGTGTCCATATTTACCACACAATGTACAGATGCAGGATAGAGCGTTCCCCGGATGATGATACCTAACAAGCGTTGTACATAGGTTGAGGACCAAAATGCACCCTAGCTACTGTTACTTGTGGCATGGGTGCAGCCACAGGTACAAGTTGTCTTTGAGGCAGTTGGGTGCAGCCATAACATAGTTATGAGTTAGTGTGAACTTGCGTTTCTTGTAGTTGTTTTTGTTGTAAGACGGTTCAGTTTTGCTATCCTTAACAGCTTCAGTAGCCATCTTCTCCACCTTCTTAGCACTCTTGATAGACATGGTGCCCGCTCGTATATGTTCTCGGTAAATTGAGCGATGATAGTGACAACTTCCTCTAAAGTTGTGGGTTGACTACCCACCACAGCATCTTGGATTTGAGGTGGTACCCCCTTATTGAACTTCTCAATCTTGCAAGGAATGGTGTTGACCATATGGAGCAATAGAATGCTTAACTCATGATGCCTAGTTCAGTAGGTCATGTGATCACCACCATCTTGCTTAAGGTTCTAGAATTCCTCTTGTAGTTTTTGCAGTTCACTTCTTGGGTAGAACTTTGAGATAGCAATGTTCTTGAACTCATCCTAAGTGCGTGCTAACACAGCATGAGCACCATGGTTCCTTTTCTCGTTATTCCACCAAGTAAGCTCCCTTTGTTGGAGCATACTAGTGGAATAACAAATCTTGAGAGCCTCGGGACACTCACAGTTAATAAACATATTCTCCATGCTTTTGAACCACTCGAGATGACAAGTGGCTCCTTCCTTCTCACTATAGCTAGTGGGCTTGCATGATCTAAAATGTTTGAAAGTGCAGGCTTGGTTGTTGCGCCCCTGGTTCGTGCTCTTTTCTCCATGACCATTTCCATTGTTTCTAGAATTGGTCCTCAAGGTACTATTTAGTTCAACAACCATGGTTAGGATGACGACAACCATTTTTCATGCACTCATGGTCGCTAGCTTGCTGTAAGAACTTCAGCACTTTCCATGGTGACGAGACATGTTGGATACAAAATAAGTTAGTCATGGGAATTTGGATATAAAATGATAGTAAGTCAAACAAGGATTATTTAAGAGTTATAAGCCATATGGAATGGTTCCATTTGGTAATGCATTACCATTTGAGAAAAGAATTTGTCAAACAAGCATACTCGATTCATGAGATCCATGAAGACAGTAGGAGCATTTGTTAAACCAAAAGGCATAACCATGAAATCATAGTGCCCATATTGAGTACGGAACGTAGTCTTTGGGATATCATCGTCATGGACTCGCAATTGATGATATTAGAACATAAGTCAATCTTCTAGAAAATGGAAGCTCCTTGAAGTTGGTCAAAAAGATTAGCAATACGCGGGAAAGGGTAGCGGTTATTGATGGTAAGCTTGTTATGTTCACGATAATCGATGCACATACAAAACGATCCATCTTTCTTCTTCACGAATAGAACAGGTGCACCCCAAGGTGAAGAGGTAGGACGAATAAAACCCTTATGAGATAGTTCTTAAAGCTTACTAGCTTGCTCTTGCATTTTCGATGGTGCAAGTTGATACGTGACTTAGCCACGGGGTCTGCTCCCGAAATCAAATCGATTTTAAACTCGGCTTCACGCACAAGAAGTAAACCACTAAGGACATCGAGAAATACGTCAAGAAAGTCTCGTACAATCAGGACATCCTTAAGATCTTTCCCTTTGACTTTTGTGTTGACCATGTAGGCCAAGAAAGCCATATAGGTCTTGCTTAAAAATTTTCGGGCTTGAGTGCACGACATGGGTTTGAGCCCTTTTGAGGATTTTTCACCGAATACTTTCAACGTATCCCTAGAAGGCAACGGAATGCAAATGCACTTCTCAAAATAAATGATCTCAGCATGGTGTTTGGTTAACCAGTAAATACCAATTATAACATCAAAACTTCTAAGTTTCATAGGAATAAGATCGATAAAGAAATCATGCCTTGAGGTTGAAAGCATGTCCTCAAGCTTGTGAAACATTACCCACAAGACGAGGGCATTATGGGCGGAAGTGACCAGGTTCCCCACAATTGTAGCAAACACGATTTGCAACCATCGCAACATTATTAGGTGCATGGTGACAAGAAGCCACCAAGTGTCCATATTTACCACACAATGTACAGATGCAGGATAGAGCGTTCCCCGGATAATGATACCTAACAAGCGTTTTACATAGGTTGAGGACCAAAATGCACCCTAGCTACTGTTACTTGTGGCATGGGTGCAGCCACAGGTACAAGTTGTCTTTGAGGCAGTTTGGGTGCAGCCATAACATAGTTATGAGTTAGTGTGAACTTGCGTTTCTTGTAGTTGTTTTTGTTGTAAGACGGTTCAGTTTTGCTCTCCTTAACAGCTTCAGTAGCCGTCTTCTCCACCTTCTTAGCACTCTTGATAGACATGGTGCCCGCTCGTATATGTTCTCGGTAAATTGAGCGATGATAGTGACAACTTCCTCTAAAGTTGTGGGTTGACTACCCACCACAGCATCTTGGATTTGAGGTGGTACCCCCTTATTGAACTTCTCATCTTGCGAGGAATGTGTTGACCATATGGAGCAATAGAATGCTTAACTCATGATGCCTAGTTCAGTAGGTCATGTGATCACCACCATCTTGCTTAAGGTTCTAGAATTCCTCTTGTAGTTTTAGCAGTTTACTTCTTGGGCAGAACTTTGAGATAGCAATGTTCTTGAACTCATCCTAAGTGCGTGCTAACACAGCATGAGCACCATGGTTCCTTTTCTCGTTATTCCACCAAGTAAGCTCCCTTTGATGGAGCATACTAGTGGCATAACAAATCTTGAGAGCCTCGGGACACTCACAGTTAATAAACATATTCTCCATGCTTTTGAACCACTCGAGATGACAAGTGGCTCCTTCCTTCTCACTATAGCTAGTGGGCTTGCATGATCTAAAATGTTTGAAAGTGCAGGCTTGGTTGTTGCGCCCCTGGTTCATGCTCTTTTCTCCATGACCATTTCCATTGTTTCTAGAATTGGTCATCAAGGTACTATTTAGTTCAACAACCATGGTTGGGATGACGACAACCATTTTTCATGCACTCATGGTCGCTAGCTTGCTGTAAGAACTTCAGCACTTTCCATGGTGACGAGACATGTTGGATACAAAATAAGTTAGTCATGGGAATTTGGATATAAAATGATAGTAAGTGAAACAAGGATTATTTAAGAGTTATAAGCCATATGGAATGGTTCCATTTGGTAATGCATTACCATTTGGAAACGTTAACACATCAAGGTAAATTGACCTATTTGCCTTAGAAAAATTCTTTTCTCTTCATTTTATTCTTCTTTCTTTGTCTTTTATAAATAACCGGGTGTTAGAAAAACTAATTGTTTTGACAAATTCTTTTCTCAACCAATTCCATCTTTTACTCCAACGAATATTTCTTACGATCAATGATCGCCACTGGTTGCTCCACATAATTGAGCCATTCATCTACCTCGATATCTTCCAATGGTACAACCATGTCTTCGTCTGCAAAACATTTCCTCGGATGAGATACGTGGAATGTCGGATGAATTCCACTTAACTCATCTCGTAACTCCAATCTATAGGCCACCTCTCCTACTCTAGCAATGATTTAGAAAGGCCCTATGTATCTTGGGCTCAACATGCCCTGCTTTCTAAACCGAATGATACCCTTCCATGGTGAGACTTTCAACGTAACCCTGTCACCCACCTGGAACTCAATCGGTCTACGTCATTTATCACCATACAACTTCTGTCTATCTTTGGTTGCCTTCATGAAGCTTTTGTCCTATCCAGTTTCTCAGGCGTAGCCTCGACCACTTCGATGCTCCTTAACTCTTTATGGTCGATATCACCCTAACACATGGGTGTTCTGCATCTCCTACCATATAGCATC